>JAVUPR010000385.1:6997500-7597500 GCA_036785695.1 Gentiana straminea | reverse complement strand
TTTCTAGCTATATTATATTAGTATTAGCCGATTTTGTTATCAGATTTACACGTTGTATCTTTGTGTCTATTTTTGCAGCACAGATATCACGGTGGGGAGTGTGGATTCTGACCTCAGGGTTGCTTTTGATTCTTTTGTGATGATTTTGTGTTGTGGCGAGGATTTCAGCCCACGAGGATTATTGATACACATTAGAGGGTTCAATCCAAGCCAAGTGGGAGAATAAACCTTGATTATGTGATTTCAGATACAAATGACTCGAGCCATGTCACATTGACCTGAGTCAAGGAGTAGTTGAGCATTTAATGCAAATGTCATTCAGCCAACTACCACATATTGGACTTGACCTACGCCAAGAAGCTCTAACCCGCGCCAGTAGTGCATTTTGATCTTGACCTATGCCAAGATGGATTGACCTGAGTCAACAGTGCAGAGTCAGCAAAGGATTAATCCATTTTATTCTTCAAAACATAGAATTATCAAACACTTTATCTTCTTCAACTTTTTTTCATCTTGCAAGCACCACCCCACCCCAAGGCTCTTATAGCCAAATTCTAGTAGAAATTAGCACTTGGACTTGATTGTAACAATTAAGGATCCTAATTTAGCTTTGATTTCTTGTTTGAAGTTTAACACACTAGTGTTAGCTCCATTGAAGCTTTTGAGGTTGGATGAAGAACACTAACTCGAACTTCATCATTTGATTTGGTAATCTTTAATCTTTATTGTCATTCAATTGTTCTTATGTTTATGAATGTTAATCTTGTGGTGTTAATGTTTGTAGGCATGAGTGGCTAGGTTTATCTAGCCAAGATTATGTTGTAGTATTAGTTATCTTCTCGTGACTGATTGGGAATGATCGTTAGTGTTGCTAGCTTTGATTGCTGTGAAGCTTTGCCTACTTGTATTGTATTGTTTGCTTGCATTAGAGTAATTGCCTAGTGTTAGCATTTACACGTTTAACGGACACCGAACGGAGATGTTAATTGTGGGAAGAGGGTAGGTGAACCAGAAGGTAAAATCGACCTCTTCGAGGCATTCGATTTCTTATCCGGGGATTCTTGGCTTTGCCATTTCATTCACGTGCGTAGCATACCGAATCATTAGGTTTAGATCACCTAGACCAAGGAGGAGGTAGAGAGCAATTCCGTTCACTCGTATGAGGGGGAATTGCTTGCTTAGGAATGCACCGTTTCATGCTTTTAGACATGAATGGTAGGAAGGTAGGAAGTCATTCCCATGACGTTGCGAGAGGGTAGCTAGGCTACACATTATCTTGGTTAGTTTCTTTTATCAGTTTATCATCTTTGTTATTTCAAGTATTTTATTTATGCAATTGATTAAGCTTTTACCAAAGTGCGACCTAGATCGAAGTAATATAGACTTTTTAGTGTGTAACCTCGTAATTGCGTGTTCCCCGAGAAGACGACCTTGACTCACCAAACTAGACTATAGTCGACCCGGTACACTGCCGGTTAGATTGGACCTCTAGGATTTGGCCATCAAGCGAGTACGTCGACACCGAAAGAAACTCGACGGACTTTCCGACGGACTTTCATAGACTTGGATACACTTCTCAGCTGACCATCACTCAGATGACTACCAGATTAGTTCTACCGGATGTAGAGTTTAAATCACTTTCTTGACGATATATATATATATATATATATATATATATATATATATATATATATATATATATATATACACACACACACACACACACGGATAAATGTTTCGTAAAATCTCTCACTTCCTAGTAAAGGTGTTTTTAATATGTTCGAAATTTGTTTTGTTTTTATTTTCCTACAAGTTGTTTAAAACCGACCTAGGGCTGTCAAAAGCCTAAAAAAAATGCCCTCATACACCTCCAGATCACATTTTTTGCGTTTCAAGGAAAGGTCGACACGCTTAACCGAGAAGATCTCTCGGTTAAGCACACCAGTTGGTGTCCATGACAAGTCATGGGCAATCCGGGACAAGTCTGGCATGCAGAACCGAGAAGTACTCTTGGTAAAGTGCACCAATATTAGGTTTCTGGCTCGTTTGATCATTTATGGTTCGCTCACGCAGATAAGAGTTTCTATTGCGAATGGTTCTAGATTTCACAGCAGTTTTGAAGCTTGATTCTTCTCTTAAAGATAATTATCATGGTTCTTCGTTTGTATCGTAGTTTAGTCTCATTTAAAGTTAGGATCCAAAGTAGTCATGTTAGGGTTTCGATTGTTCGTGGGTTCACAAGGTTCTGAAGGTAAATTGTCGTTCGTTGTTTGGTTTTGGCTCATCTCATCTAACAGGTAAAGAGGTTCTTCTATCAAAATGTTTCATGTTTGTTTTAAAGGTTTCATTTTTAATATTGTTTTCTTGTAAGTTGCACGAAATTGGACATGTTCTGTTGTTTTGCATCGAAAAATCCCGTTCCTCCATTTTGGTTAAGCGCATAGCTCTAACGTTGGAAAAAAACTATTATAGATTATCTACCGGAAAATGTTAATGCCCATGTCCAGGATACCGAGTCCTTATTCAGACATGGGACGTTCGGCACGTAACCTTTAAAGTAAATATTAAATCCCACATAAGTCTCGTGTCATATCAGAGTAATTAAAGATTCACGCGGAAGAAAAACAAGTATAAAACTCTGGAAAATAGACCCCCGGGGTCTTCCAACACAACCCACAACCAGAATACAACTGTTGTTGAACTAAATCATAAATAACTTAAAGTAAATACTACTATCCATTACATTTGACATGTCTGAAAAGAAAGAAACAACTACGACTACTGACGACAATGCCTTTTATTAGAAAGAACAACTATAAAGAAAACTAAAGCATCAAAAGACTTCATTGATCCATCCCAAGCTAGCACTCCAAGATCGTCATCAAACTCAACACATTAATCTTCTTATTCCAAATAAAGGAGTGAGCACTGGCTAGATGCTCAGCAAAGCGACTGAAGATCAAAAGGGGGATTCATGTTTGTCATAAGCCAGAAGACACGACATGAATCTACTTTATCCACTTTCACAAAACAGACATTGCAGAGTAAGATGTTCTCCAAACAATGTGTTTTGTAATATCTTGATTTAAAGAGGAAGATTCCAAGCTCTTCAACGGTTTATTTCTTGGCACAACTTTCCAAACAAAACGGCTAGCTGATTGTTCCACAACTGGTTGCTTATTTGCCTATTAAAAAGGAGCAACTGAGTTTGGAAAAAGACTACTGATACTCTAGGGTCATATTCTTCAAGCTCTCATTCATACTTGTTCTCTTAAATTCAAACTAATTTCATCTGAGAAACAGTGGCAGAAAGAGTTATGTTCACTGTCAATGATAGTAGTTTGTTGCGGAAATGAGTTCAAGACCAAGTGTGGTACTTGAGCAGTTGGTTGACCAAAAGCAACAATTAATGCATCATGTAATCCATCAAAATTCGGCTAATTGCATACTAAGATTTTTCTGGAATTGAGCAGAAGGGCTTGTTTCATTCATTCCACTTGTGAACTGTGGAAATATTACACTACTTGTAACACGTTACTTGTTTGTAATATTACGGTACTTGTAACACGTTACTTATTTATAACATGACATTAATTGTAGTGTATAAACAATTAATATGTCATAAAGTAACTCTATTTTGTCTTATTATGCTCTAGCCGACTCTAGCACTTAATACTAGCCGACTCTAGCATTTAATAGCATTCATTACTCTACTCATGCTTGTATCTATTTATACTCATACTTTTATCATGAATAAAATAAGTTGAGTTTACTCTAGTATTATTGCTTTCTCAAACTCTCTTCATGGTATCAGAGCCATAATCTTTCTAATCCGTCTTTCTAATCCGCTGCAAAATCTCCTTTTTTTTTGAATGTCTTCATTATCCGACGCCTTCTCATCCTCAGTTGAGTCCCAGCAGCCTCAGCAGGCTGGGGTCACTGAAAAATATTCTTTTACAAATCACAGACTTGATGGCAACAACTACTTGCTGTGGTCAAGATCTATGAAAATGTATATCTCAGGCCAGAACAAGATGGGATACTTGTCTGGCTCCAAACCTGCCCCTGCTGAAACTGACCCCAAGTTTGAAGCATGGGATACAGAAAATAACCAAGTCATGACCATCCTCACGAGGTCAATGACAATAGAGATCAGTGAGAACTTCATGATGTATGACACTGCTAAGGATATATGGGATAATGCCAGAGACCTTACTCAAAAAAGGACAATACATCTGAGGTCTATGAACTTGAAGCCCAAATCCAAAATTGCAGACAATGAGACCTGTCTGTAACTCAGTACTACAACCAACTATCTTAGGCATGGCAACACCTAGATATGTTGGAAACTCGCCCATGGAAGGATGTAGAGGATGCTACCTTATACAAGGATATTATTGAGAAGAAGAGGGTATTCAAGTTCCTTACAGGACTGAACTCATCCCTTGATGATGTTAAAGGTAGAGTTCTTGCTACTAAACCTCTCCCTAGCCTCAAATCTGTGTTTGCTGAAGTCAAACATGAGGAAAGCGAGGAGAAAAGTAATGCCGCAAAGCAACCCTGCTCGATCACTCTACCGATAACTCGGAATGTTGGTGGTCAGGAAGCCTACTGAGGTTACTGAGACTTACAGGAAACCTACTGAGAAGACAGGAAAGGTGTTCTGTGACCACTGCAAACGCACAAATCATGCCAAGGACACTTGCTGGAAACTACTTGGTAAACCTAATTCTTTTAAACCCTCCAAACCAACCAGGGAGAGTCAGGGCAGGCATGTCAGTGAAGAAGGGAACAAAGATACCACGTTGGATGCTCAGTTTGCTATCTTCAAAGCCTTCATTGCTCAACAAAAGGAAGTTAGTTCTATCACTGACATAGCTACTCATGCTAAAACAGGTATATTCCACTCACCTCTCAGTAATGATACTTGGATTGTTGATTCTGGGGCTTCATCCCATATGACTGGTAACAAGATCTCATATCTCATTTTAAGCCCTGTCATCAGACCCACAATATTAGGATTGCTGATGGATCTATTTCATGTGCACAAGGTTTTGGAAATGTTAAACTTACTGATAAGATCTACCTTCAGGATGTCCTATTTGTTCCAAAATTAGACTGTAACCTTATATCTGTCAGTAGACTCACTAAAGACCTAAATTGGACAGTCTTGTTTAATAACGATCAGTGTATATTCCAGGATCTTTCTTCACAGGAAGTGATTGGGAGAGCTAAAGCCTGCTCAGGACTGTTTATGGTCAACCCTGCTGAAGACAGAAGATTGAAGACTGAAACTGCCTCAGCAGCCTGCAACCAAACCTTAGACAATATCATGTTGTGGCATTATAGACTAGGTCATCCAAGTTTTGGTTACTTAAAGTATTTATTTCCTGAATTGTTTAAAGGATGTAACCTCAGTGACCTTCAATGTGATATTTGTCAGTTTGCTAAACTTACTAAGTCTGTGTATACTAAAATATCTTACTTACCCTCCACACCTTTCACTCTAATACATAGGGATGTATGGGGACCTTCAAGAGTTAAAAGTATAACAGGAAAGATGTGGTTTGTCACCTTCATAGATGACCACACCAGGATCACATGGCTGTTTTTTATGAAAGATAAATCTGAAGTTGGAACCATCTTCCAAGAGTTCTATAACATGGTATCCACTCAATTTGACACTAAGATTAAAACCATAAAAACAGATAATGCCCTGGAATACTATGAGTCCAACCTCAGCACCTTCCTGAATGATAAGGGAATTGTTCATATCAGTAGCTGTGTAGAGACACCTCAGCATAATGGGGTTGCTGAGAGGAAGAACTGGCATTTACTGGAGATGGCTAGATCAGTCATGTTCACCACACATGTGCCTAAATATATGTGGGGTGAAGCTATATTAACTGCCACATACCTGATCAACAGGTTACCCACCAGAGTGTTAGGATTCAAGACTCCCATTCAAACCCTGCTGACAACTCATCCCTGTCCTCATCTCATTGCTGACTTGCCTCAAAAATCTTTGGATGTACTGTGTTTGTCTATATCCATGCCCAACATAGAAGCAAACTTGACCCCAAAGCTCATAAGTGCATTTTCCTTGGGTATGCCAAAGACAGGAAGGGCTACAAGTGTTATTCTCCCACTGACAAAAGATTCTACAACTCTATATATGTGAAATTCTTTGAAAACACTCCTTACTACAGCAACCCTACTGAGACTGTCACAGATGGAAACCTAATTGAAACAATAACTCTTCCCTCCTCTCATAGTCCTCCAACTCCAAATGCACCCTCAGTCGAGAATCTTGAGGCCGTACCAATCCCTATACCAATTCCTAATATTCAGCAACCTCATGCAACTCATCAGCCTGCTGACTCTGAGTTCCCTACATCTACTGAACCTCAGCAACCTGCTGATACTCCACAACCTCCCGAACCCGCTGATATACCTCAGCAACCTACTGATAGTCCTGAACCTACTGCTATTGATAACAGACCTATTGCTGTCCGAAAGGGAAAGAGATCATGTACTGACCACTCTATTCATAATTATGTGTCATATGATCACTTGTCACATGGTTTTTCTATGTTTACACAGGATTTGGATACTCATTCCATTCCTAAGAATATACAGGAAGCTATCAAACATGACAAGTGGAAGGCTACTGTCAAAACTGAAATGACTGCACTCATTGACAACCATACTTGAGATCTCACCACTCTCCCACGAGGAAAGAAGACAGTCAGCTATAAATGGCTATTCACCATCAAGTACAATGCTGATGGTACTATTGACAAGTGCAAAGCTAGACTGGTTGCAAGGGGCTTCACTCAAACATATGGACTTGACTACAAGGAGACATTTGCACCCGTGGCAAAGCTCAACACGAAGTCGAGTGCGATCTCTCCCTTCTTGTCCAACTTGACTGGCCACTCCACCAATTGGACATCAAGAATGCCTTCCTAAATGGTGACCTCACTGAGGAAGTATATATGACTGTACCTCCTGGTTTTACCAACACTCACACTAAAGGGAAGGTTTGTAAACTGAGAAAATCTCTGTATGGCCTGAAGCAGTCCCCAAGAGCATGGTTTGGAAAACTTACTACTGTGGTTAAAGTTGCTGGATATCATCAGTGCAACTCAGATCACACGATGTTTATTAAAACAACCAATAAGAGAAGATCCATCATTATTGTTTATGTGGATGATATCATCCTTACTGGTGATGACCCTGCTGAGATCCAACACTTAAAGACCCTACTGGCAAAGGTATTTCAAGTTAAAGATTTGGGATACCTCAAGTACTTCCTTGTCATGGAAATAGAAAGAAACAGCCAGGGTATCTCGGTCTCACAGAGGAAGTATGTGTTGGACCTGCTGAAGGAAACTGGCATGCTAGGGTGCAAACCAGCTATCTCTCTAGTAGACCCCAGTAATCCACTAGTGCATGGTAGTATTGCTGTAAGAAAGGAACAATATCAGAGACTTGTAGGAAAACTCATTTATCTCTCTCTTACAAGACCTGATATTGCATATGGAGTTAGTCTTGTCAGTCAGTTCATGCATTGCCCTACTGAGCACCATTAGGATGCTGTCTACAGAATACTACGATACTTGAAGTCCCCTCCTGGCCAAGGCTTGCACTTTACTAAGTCTACTGAAAGATCAGTGAAAGTATATACTGATGCTGACTGGGCTGGTTGCCACATAGACGGAAGATCTACCACGGTGCTATTGCTCATATGTGTGGGGTAACCTTGTCACTTGCGAAGCAAGAAACAACCTATCGTCTCTAGAAGCGATCTTGAGCCGAACTCGGGGCACTTGTTTTGGGCATTTGTGAAGCACGTGGGCTGAAAAGAGTCCTTACGACCTTCACGGACCATTCAAGAACCTATCATACTCTGCTGTGACAATAATTCGGCATTATGCATGGCAGAGGATCCAATTCATCATGATAAGACAAAAGATGTGGACATTGACAGACATTTCCTTAAAGAGAAGATTGATGCCAAGATCATTCAACTTCAATATGTTCCCTCAGCAGACCAGAATGCTGATATTCTCACCAAGGCCATTCCACCACTTATGTTCAACAGACTGAGTAGCAAACTTGGCTGTATTGACATATACAACCCAGTTTGAGGGGGGTGTGGAAATATTACACTACTTGTAACACGTTACTTATTTGTAATATTACACTACTTGTAACACGTTACTTATTTATAAGATGACATATTAATTGTAGTGTATAAACAATTAATATGTCATAAAGTAACTCTATTTTGTCTTATTATGCTCTAGCCGACTCTAGCACTTAATACTAGCCGACTCTAGCATTTAATAGCATACATTACTCTACTCATGCTTGTATCTATTTATACTCATACTTTTATCATGAATAAAATAAGTTGAGTTTACTCTAGTATTATTGCTTTCTCAAACTCTCTTCATGAACTATTTTGAGGGAATTCATGTACTTTCTTGAAGGGTCAAGCTCAGGCATATTGAATTGGTTTGAGGTGTAAACTCTCACTTCTATAACAATCTATCTGAACAATAAAAGCATCACATTAAAGGGAGGTTTTTTTAACAAGTAAAGTTTTATTCAACGAAAAACAAAGTGAAACTCACAAGAGCCGAGTTTCTAGCTTTAGGGAAAACAAAAGAAAAGAAAACTAGGGATCGAAAATCTTCTTTTTCTTCCTATGTCGAGCTACTTTCTGAGAGGGGTTTTTACTTTTTCCTTTCTCCCCGTATCATAAATAGAGCCCCTCGATCTAACATTAGAGCATTCTAAATCTAGACATTTAAGCTCATTTTGGGAAACTTTTTGACTTCCTACACCCGAATGAATTGCTTGTAGCCAAATCTTCAAAAAATGCTATCTTCCCACTGATCAGATGAGAGGAAACAACATTAAGTTTGGTACCATCAATATCCACCTCTCTCACCTTTGCTGAAGCACTTGGGGCAATCACTTCCGAGGGAAAATTTAGCATAGGAATGTCGGGAGTTGCTGCTAGGCTCGGCGGAGCTTGCTTTTGTAATTTGTGAGTCCATGCTAACATGGCCTTTACTTGCTGCAGCATCAGAATTTTGAGAGACCAATTCCTTACTTTTCAACATTGCTAAATCATCTCCAGAGCCGTAACACCAAGTTTTGGGGGGGGGGGGGGCATCACTTATGTTTGAATCCAATACCTTGTTGCCCAACTTCTCTAAAATATTCTGATCACATGTTGCAGGGCTGATATGTGCATGATCGAATTCTACAATGTTAGCAGCAGGCTCTGAGCCCACTTGTCTTGCGTTTTAAGTTTTTTCTTGCTGCCAATCCGCAATCACAGAATGCATTTCATCTACTGCATCTGAATTTGACTGCATCTGCCTTCCTTTTTGATCAGCTGCAAGCTAATCCTGCTTGTTAATGTCCATTTGCAAAACTAAAACATCAGGGCTATGTCTTTCTAGGAAGAAGATGTCCATTGTTCCATACTTGGGCCTTCATAAAAAAAACTGAGGATAAGATCCTACCATCATTTTCTTTACTTTATCAGGGTTCTTTGGTTCAGCAGTTGAGGTGCTGGCTTCAATATTTAGCTCCAAAGCAGCCTCTCTATCCTGTATGATGCCCTCTGCAGCCTCTCCATATTGTGCTATATGTTCACTGTTTCTCTTAGTTATTTGTTTAGGCCTGAATTCTCTATGCATGTGTGCTTCATGTTTGTGTGTAAAAGTTTGCAAAATTCTGGGTATTTAACCGTACAAGTGTGTTCCTCATGTCCTATGTGCCAGCAATATCTACAGTATGGTGGTAATTTATCTTCTACAAGAATTGACTGCCAAAAACCTCTCCCATCCTCAGTTTGGATCCAAACCCGAGACGGTAACATTCCAAGTAAATCGAATTCCACTTGCACCCTAGCAACTGAGGGCCTTCGAAGGAGCTCAGTTGCCGTATCAATTTTTAAAGGCTTGCTAAAGGAACAAACCAAAGGGAAGATAAAATCCTGATTTACCAAGTGAAATGGCAATTTAGGCAAGCATATCCATTGGAACAATTGAAGGCTCTCTATCAAAATGAAAATCTGGAGTACAATTTAAAATCCTCATTGATTTACCATACACATTCCATGTTGGTTTGGAGAATAATCTCACATAGTCATCAGGCAATTCGAATCGAAAAACAATATGCTTTTTATCCAATAAACCTTCTAGAGAAACGCCATCAAAATTTTGATTAGAGAGAAATTTTCAAATCATTTCTGAAGGAGGCTTTCCTTGAGAGAACTTACCGATTAAGGTATTCTCAAAACGAGCCGCAAGAGAGACCGCGTTTCCTTTGGAATAGTGATCAAAGGTTCCCCTTTGAATGTTCCATAGATGAAAATCGCTGCAGATGAAGCTTGTCCAGAGAACGGAGAACACCGATGGCTTGTGGCTGGTGGAGGTTCAGATCGAGTTGATTCCGGCAGAGCAGCCATGATTCAGAGATCGCCATTGAAATTGGGGAAAGATTCTAGGGATTTCGCCATTCCTCCCCATTAAAGGGAGGTTTACAAATCCAATTCTTATAAGTCTGGTACAGGATTGCCTGCAAGATTGCGTTGTTTTATACCTACTTGTTGGAACTTGTCTAAACCTTAGTGTTCTCTACTTATTGCACTTACTTGCTTTGTCTGAATATTGTGTATGAACTTTACATTGTTACAAGCATCTGCAATCCATTCAACATCATAAGTTCATCAATACTTGCAAGCATTGCTAATCTGAGCTGACTTGAACTTGATCTAAGAAGTTCTAAGACTTGTATTGAGTTTGGAAAGATCTAACAATTGTTTTACTATAACTTGATTCGCATTTGAACCACATGATCCTGTTCCAATCTCATTCTTTGAGGATTAGAACAATTGCACCTGTGTTTTGTTTGAGGAAAGTTTGAACTTGGTATGTTTAGTATTAAAACCATTCACCCACTTCTGGATTATATTTAGATCTTTCGCTTACAGGTAATGTTTAATTGTACTTTTCATATAGATGTTCATACATGTTGATTCTATTATAGTTCTTTTACTATTTACTACGTAGGTATACTCCGTTTCGGTGAAAGTTGCAAACATGCAAATATATATATATATATATATATATATATATATATAT
Source organism: Gentiana straminea (assembly GCA_036785695.1). Lineage (NCBI taxonomy): Eukaryota > Viridiplantae > Streptophyta > Magnoliopsida > Gentianales > Gentianaceae > Gentiana > Gentiana straminea. Next base: position 7,586,329 of record JAVUPR010000385.1, on the reverse strand, counting down.
ATATATATATCCAGAAAGCACAACAAAAATTATGTCCCAACATAAAAATAGGGCACGGAAAGAAAGGTTAAGCAGTGAAGATTTGAAAAGATGGGCAACAAATTAATCAATCTCTTATGAATGCTTCTTAAACACAACAGATAATATTACAAACATGATGTCTAAAAGTTACAACAACAAAAATAATAATAATAATAATAACTGAAACTGTGCTCACCAACACTAGAATTGGGAAATTCTTACCCGAGGAGTATTCGTGTGCACCGCTCGTTGAATGTGCGACATGTATAGAAGACAGACAAATAATAATTTGCCTAATTGTACACATGTGGCACATCCAACGGATCGATGCACATGAGGAGAGTGCGGCCTAGAATTGCTCCACCAGTGCCGGAACTGAAAATGTGCAACCACATCTTGAAACGCCAATTAATTACGTCTGCTACCTACCACTACCTACAGCGAGCGCATAGGTGATGCTCACGTTGCAACTCAAGATATCCCACAATTGCTTTTTGCTGAGTCACACCAACATATCATCAGCAAATGTTAATTATAGATAGATAGATAGATAGATAGATACATGCATGCATGCCACAAATATATTAAACACAGGATGGATGATAGATGTAAAGCCTTGATGGGAAGGAAAGCCGATGATGAAATTATTACAATTCCCACTTGGTGAGAGGAGCCACCTCCCTACCCTCCTTTATTCCCAACGATAATGTTTTCCCACCCCACCACCGCTACTACTGTGGTGGTTGCTGCCAAATCGTGATGATGCAGAATATCCGTGTTGATATCCATTTGAGGACGAATTACTTAAGCTACTCGTACCATTACCATGATGATACCGGCTAGAAGGATAACAACTCGATGATGCGTGACCAGAAGCAGCATAGTTATTATTATTATTATTATTATATAGGGTATTGTTGGAGGAGATCCCCACCGGCCACCAATGTCATTTTTATTATAGGAGGGAGGTGGTGTTGTAGTTGCAGGAGAACTCCACCGGCCACCAACGCCATTATTATTATAGGAGGGTGTTCCCCACCGGCCACCAACACCATTATTATAATAGGAGGGTGGTGTTGTAGGAGGTAACCAGCCACCACCACCAGTTCTGCCATTGCTATTATAAAAATCTCCTGGATGTTCACTGGTCCAACCATGTTTGTGCTTTGATTTGGAAGAGGCGGCTTCATAGTTAGCTTTTCTCTTTTTGCGCCCTTTTCCAAAACTATTAGGGCTGCCAGGAGTAACTTCTGAATTATCTCTTCTTACCGACTTTTGCTTTGCAGTTAACACTTGATTGCTCCACTTGATAGCCTGCAGCAGATAAGAATTTTCACATGTCTAAGCCGTCTCATCTTTTAATTAGACTACTAAAAACAATAAGAGCATATTTTACTATCACATTAAACTCGAATATTTGGTTGGCCAACGGACACACTAAGTTCTTCACAATCACACCACCCCCCCCCCCCCCCCCCCCCAAAAAAAAAAGGCAAAAGTATGAACAACTAATTTCTAGATATAGAAACCATATGTAAAACACTAGAGCAACATACTTTAGAATTACTGCATTCACGTGCAAAATGTCCCTCTTCACCACACTTGAAGCATGAACTAATTGACCCTGAGCCAGTAGTTGTCTCCCCGTGAGATCGTCTGCATGCCTGAAGTATTTGAAGGAGCATAAATTAAATCCGGTTAGATGGCTATGGAAAACTGCTCAACAACTCGCTACATTATCATTTCAATGCATATTCACAGACCACAATATCTTAAACTGCATCATACCCATCAAACCTCCCAACTTGTTACATTCAAAAATAACAACACACTCCTGTCAAAAGCCTGCTGACTTTTTGTGACTTCAAAACAAAAGGGGTTCAATCATGCATCATCGCATGACAGCATTTTATATAATTTCCTTCATGAAATACATGATGCACCACTATAAAGCTTGCCGCCTGATTATCACATTTCAATGTGATAGGAGTTGACAGCAAGTAAACAAACACATAGAAAGATCTAAGGTAAGTTTGCTTCCAGTAGGCCAGAATACCAACTCTTCTTTGGACCATGTATAGATGAAAAGCTTCCAGGCACCAAGCTGCCTATGAAGCTGGTACTACAATATGCCTAGATGACCCGGTCTTTTTCCAAGACTCCCACAGGCATGATGCTACTAGCATTACCAGACTGCACCGTCTAGTTTGAGGTTGGAAAAAAAATGTATAAAGGACTGAAGCATCAAACACACAAAACATGAAATAAAATCGATACGTGGCTACATCCTGGCTTCCAGATGGATAGCTTCGAATTTATATTGCATAGATCATTTTGTTTGAACTATACCCTTATCGTGTCAGAAACCATGAATTAATATTAGTCAAATAACGTAACTACTGTTAGAAATCGGTCATTAACAAAGCTGTTAAAACACTAGGCGAAGCCTAGGCGACCTGGCACTCAAGGCGAGAAATGCTACAAGCCTACAAACACTCAAAATAGTATTATAGAAGAATGAAAAAATAATAAACTGGCTCCATGAGTGAAAAACAACTATCACACACACTGTTATCAACCAAAAGATGAAAGAAAAGCAAAAGAAAAAAATTATCATAATGAATTATCACATTATCACAGAACCACAATTTATATGAATTAGATATGAACCAAAAGGAAAAAAAGGCTCTGCCTACTGCTGGTATGTAGCTTAAGGGGTTTTAGAGGGCAGCTTTAAACTTAAAAGATGAGGGTAAGAGGATAAATTAGACAGAGGAGTGTAAGAGTGTTGTCCTTTTCCACTGTTGCTTGCCTCTCTTTCTCTATTATGTCTAGCTTATAAGAGCAACGAGTTTACCTCTTTCCCTGCCATAATGCAGCCACTTCATTATAGCAAGTAATGACATCACAGCCTTAATATTTCGATGTCCACAATTTGGTCTGTAACTTGGATTTGATGTGTTTTCCAGGTCCAAACACATCTTCACCTCATCCCATATGTCTTCAGTGGCTGCTAAGAACATATGGGATCTGGCAATTGAGGTCTCCAAGGAATTGATGAGCCAAGTCATCACCATGGAGTGTCTTGATCTCTATTGACCTAACTTTGGATCCCCGATGGCTGGTATCGCCGCTTCTCCATTCAAGTATATTCTGATTTCCCTTTGCCATGTATAGCCAATTTTATGGTTTGAGCCTACTTGAGATAATTTTTCCCGGTGAGTTTATGGGTGGTAAGGAGGATTACGGATGTGGTGGGATTGAGTTCTCCTCTCAAAGAGGGTTTTTCCCTAACTTCACCCAGAGACAGGTCTCCCCTTTCTGAAGTACTTCTAGATTGTGGAGTATCCCCCGATCCTAATGAGATACTACTTCTTTCTTCAGTAATGTCCGTACTGTAATCCATCGCAGCACCTTGTTCTTCAACATGGCTCTGATACCCATTTTGTAATACCATGTTAAACGCAATAGACAAGGTAAAAGGAACAATCTTTCTTATTTCATAATTGAACCAACATACAAATTAGATAAAAGTAGGAAAGAAACCTAAAATGATAACCTCAACCACAAGGGATAAGCTCCCCGATATCAATCTCCCCACTACACCAAGAAAACACAGCAACTCAGAAAATGTTTTTCCATGAAATCAATTTTGTCCAGATAATTTCTATCAACAACTATATATAAAGCAACAATGAACATCATACTAATACTAAACTTACCAATCCAGTATGACCAGAAAAGCCACATTTATAACAAGAAACTTCTCTTGGACCAGTATCAGGATAGTTTTTACAACAAAGGTGACCGAATTCCCCACACACATAGCATTGTATTTCCTGATAAGAAGCAAGCAGGGAAGATGTGTTACACACAAAATGTAACAAAATGACAGCTCTATCACCATACAAACTTCACCAGACAGCATAGAATGAATATAAATTGGAAAAAGCAAGTGTAAGAGAACCTTTAGGTCATCAGGGCAATAATTACCCCTGCAAGAGAGCATGTCATGTCCATTTTCTCCACACTTAAGACAAAACTTAGAATTTTGAGACCCTTCATTCCTCTCAGGACAATCTTTTGCACGGTGGCCATGCTTTTTGCAAATAAAACAATTTTGGCCCTGCAAGAATTCAAGGAAATAGAATATATTAGATAAAACAAATTACTTATGAGTTACTGGACATTGCGCCAAGAAACTAGTATTCAAATATTTCGGTAAGGAATGACTCTAAGAGATACAAAACAACATGGAGCAGGATCTTCTTAAAGAAAATAAATACCAACATGGATCAGGATCCTAGAGCTTACAGCCATCTATGCTTTTCTGTTTTGTTCTTTCATAAAGACACCTATATGGCTATAACCTCTTTGTATTGTCATTATACCCTATAATGAGAATGAAAAAAGAAAGAGAAAATGAACATTTAGACCAGAGGATTGTGTAGTCCATTTTGCCAACGAAGTTTGAAATGTAGTGATAAAAAGCAACTAACTTAAAACATGAAAACAGAATATATAAGAGCCAAACATCACATAATTAGCTGATTAGAGGCATGGGCAAAAAGAGATAAATACTCGTTTGCCAGGAGTGATAAGTTGAAATATTTCATGCCCCATCGGACATTGTTCCATTAACACATATGTGCGCACACACACGCATATGCATACATACATTAATCCAGGCAGAAATGACACCAGCATGTCACTGGCTTGTCAACGGCAGTCTAAAGGGTTTCAAACCAAATGGTGGCAACTAAACCAGAAGCAGAGGCCCGAGTAAACAAAACAAACTCCCACCCCATTCATATACTACATGTACTGTGCCTCTTTCTTGGCTTTGTTGCATCCCTTACATGTCTTTGTGTGCTCAATGTTGGTCCAAACTCTTTTGTAACAAAGTACACTTGAGACGCGTGTTGAAGAGTACAATGTGTAAATATTTAAACGACTTACCTCCCAACAACTTAAGCTTTGGGATAGATGGTAACTTAACAAATATCAGAGATATTGTATATTACACAAAGCAAATATATAGTAAAGTAATAACATCTTAATGGGTCTTCTAGGACCTTCTACCTAATGGGCCAATATATGTTAACAGAAAAGTCGGTTAATATGACCCTGCAACAAAAGTACAATAAGTGAAACCTACTGCCCTAGCCAAACAAACTTTTTAGGGTTATAAAAAATTCTCAAAAGTGTACGAATTGATTGTTGACTTTCCTCGTGATAATTAAGAGCTCGCCATAGATGCATATTGATCTTATGATTATCAGTTCCATTTCATGGTTAATGATAGTGATGAAAAATTAAATGCACGCTCCAGCAGTACCACCCACAAAATAGTAGTACAATTAGGGGCCGTACGGATTGTTGGAACGGAATGATTTTGATGGAATGAACATGATTCCACTCTGCGTTTCGCACGTGGAATGAAATAGAAGATATTTCACAGGAGGTGCCATGTGGTGGCATGGTGGGTGATGGTTCTGGGTCGTGACAAAAGTGGCAAGGGGTGGTGGGCGGTAGGTGGTGAGGTGGGTGGGGTCAGGTGGGGGCAAGGTGGATTGTGGTGGGGTAAGTGGTGAGAAGGTGGGTGGCAGCGGGGTGGTGGTGGGGTTGGTCCGTTGGTGGTAGCAAAAAATTTATTCATAGAATGTGTTTTAACATTCCATTACATCATTCGATGGAATGAAGAGCAATTTTCATTCTTTGTATTTAAGCGCCAAAATAATAGAATTGAATGCTTTTTCATTCCTAGAATCCCACCTTGGCATTAGAATTTGGTACAAGCTTAAACACTGTGAGTGGTTCAAGTATTTATAAGCAATAGTACATTTAGATGGAGGAAATGACACATTTGTTACTCACACAATCCAGACAGGGCGATTCAAGTAGAGGAACGTGTCACGGCTTCAATGTGACCATAAGATGCCCTAAAACTCAAAGGTAAGTTGTATAAGACAGAAATATAACTATCAATGCCCTGGTTAGAAAACTGAATATATTTAATATTACAGAAAAGTTAAGGGTGGTTTCTATTGCTAAAAAAAATAAGGGTGCCACAATTGGGATGGTAAAATCAAGTGAAAAGGTATCAAGTAGATGCATTTGATACATGTTAAAAGATACAATAAGAAACACATTAAACACAGGAGAGCTAGACCAAAAAAAATTCTCTACAGACAATTAAAAAATAAAAAGAATATGAGCTTTATTTAGGTCTTAAGAAGGGGATGGTTTGTGATAGGATTTAATACAGACATGTGATCCGTATAGCCAACCCCACCTGATATGAGTAACGCTTGTGCGTTGTTTTGGTTGAAATAAGCTCAAACATACTAAAATCCAGTCCACAAATTCACCCAACTAAATAATAAAATACATGCAACAAAACAAAACACAAGTTTCAAAATAACAATTTCTAGACTTTGACACAGACTTCAAGCTTTTTAATACTCAAGCACCAGCCAATTTAGGTTTCACACAGACTACAAAAGTGGGGGAAAACGAAATCAACTGCCACCTAAAAAGTACACATAATAACAGAGAATAAAGCTAATATGGTCATTTTGGACATGAATTATTTTACATTTATTCTTATTTAAAAAATAAACTTAGGTAAAGATGCGATTTGAATTGTATACAGTATTGGGAACAAAGTGGGCGTTGTGTATTGTGAGGTGAAAATAAGAAAGAATGTTACTTTATTCGATTCAAATGAATTTTTTTTTTTGCTATATTCAATGAATAAAGTGAAATAAGGAAGTAAAAATGTAATTCTGGTCCAAACATAAATGTACCTTAGAACACTGCTTTGCATTATGCTCTAAACTTCCACAAACAAAGCAAGGCTTCTTGCGCCTAGCTGAGGTACAATTTACAGTCATATGACCACCTTCACCACAATTATAACATGTTCCCCAACCATTTTGTGGAGGGTCGAAGTATCTAGGTCCCCGCTGCCATGAAAAGAAGGCATGATTAGATATAGACCCATGAAAATATTTCGTGCAAAAAGACAACATGGCCGTGTTACCACTCACTAGAAGCTTTTGGAGCACATGGTTGTCAACCGGGCTCATCTGAACATTGTCTATAACATCTGCAGCAGCATCTTTAGCACCCACTGTTTTCTCCTCTTGCTTTGCTTCCTCAGCCTAGCAAACCCAATACACAATTAAAATTTGCAGCACATCATGGACAATAGAACTGGAAGAGGTGCTCAGAACCAGGGCAACCAGATCCTTCTCTTTCCAATATAAGTCTGATGATCAAATAAAGAACTTAGCAGTTCAACAAATCCACTAAACAAAAACCGGACAAACATATATTAAGCAATATCACATGTGAACACTTTCACCATTACATTTAAGGAATTTCCAATATATATCCACAAACAATATTTGGGGATGCTCCAGCAACTAAATTCACTAAGCTAAAACATCCTTATATTCATGATAATACGACGGATGGCAATCAATGCACAACTAACAGCAGTTTGGCAAAACAAAGGAGGGGACTTTACTAAATACAGAGAATCTGGCACAAAAAAAATAAAGCAAAGGTAACAAAAAAAAATGTGTTTTAAGTTCAATACTACCGTAAATAAATCGCTACAGAAAGTATTGAAACCATCGTCTTTTCCACTAGTAACCTGCAACATTAATGATGTTAGCAGGTGAAGGAACTAAAAACATAATTCTCGTTCTCTTCAAAGGAAAAAGAGAAATAAAAAAATAATAAAATGCATAGACTAAAGTAAAAATCATCAAAAAGGAACGCTAACCAAATCTTCCATTGGCTCGTCCTTCTTTACCTCCTTCTTCACCTTCTTTACCACCTTCTTTATCACCTTCTTTATCACCTTTTTCTCACTGAGATCATCCTTTAAGTTCGTTACCTTCTCACCATCCTTCAAAGTCGTGACCATCTCGACATTAACAGCACCGTCCTTGTCAGTTTTAGCGTCGCACTTCTTGAGCATAATTGCTCTCTCGACAATTTTCAAGCTGAGGTCCTCGTTGGCTTCTGAGTCATCGTCATCATCGCCGTTACCGTCTCCCACCACATTGGCTTCAACTTTTTCGTCTTCTTCTTGTACTTGTTGGATAGAAGACACCAAATCCTCGTCTCTACGGCCCATAGTTGTCCCTGAAAGAATTCTTTACCAGTCAACAAATGAATAATATGATCTATTAGCATAAGAAAATACTCAAAGATTATTTTAGGGTTTCCCCAACAGACTAATTGTCGGAGTCTTGCTGACGGACCTCTCCGGCCGCCACCAGGGGAATTTAATTTGTAATTATGTCAACGAGGATTAACTCACTGAAGGTGTCAAGACGGCCTTGTTTGGTTTCTAGTGGGGTTGGATCAATTTGGATCTAACCCAACTAGCAAAAAAAAAACCGTACAATGCACGGGATGTATGATCTATTGTAAAAAAATGTAAATACTCAATATGTGTGAAATCAATTCCCGTCAAATTGCAGTGTAATTCAACCTTAAACCACGCAATGCACAGGTTTGTTGAACATCATTGAGACATGCAATGAAAAAAAATCTAAATTCATAAACGCGTGTCTCATTTTGATCAGAAAGCAGTAATAAAAATATTCAAATGTTATGTCATGTGCAAGTACATGTAATAAACATGTACTTGCACAACATAGGTCATACGTTTGTGAAAAAAGATTTGATAAAACATCTGCGTCACAATTATGAAGCAAGAAGTAGTGTAATTGTCTCTTCGCAGCTGCACGCCACTCATACTTAAAGCACCTGAGAAAAGTATTTGAAGATTTGTCATTATGTTTTACTGATATCAAACTAATGACAATAAATATTATTAAAAACATGCGTAAATATAATTTTTTCATGACGTTAAATATTATTACGTTTTATGCGCTTTCTTTTATGCATGCGTTTGAAAGCATGAGCACGGGCCTCACCCCAATCAACTTTCAGTACGAATGCAGTCTGTGGTGGTTCTTTTGAATGTGGCGTTGGTGGAGCGTGTAGGACGAATGTGTATGCATGTCCCAGAAGTCTATGTATGTACTGATCAAAACGCTGACGTCCATCAACCCAACCAAGTTAGATGTTATTTTGATTTTATCATATTTCAGCAATAAAACTAACTGAAATTATTTAGGTAGTTGTCTATCCACATTACCGTTTTCAAACTATTTTGTAGTAATAAAGGGGTAGAGCGGAGAAGAAACTCAGCACCTACACCTGTTAAGCATATTGGCATACCATCGGTTGCATCTAATATGTCTACTCGAACGCGATAACTGCAATAAGAAAATAATAAGCAATGAACATAGAAATAACAATATACCATGAATAATGATTGTAGCACATGTATATTTACCGCACAACATAAGGGCCGGATGCATGGCACTGAGAACATATCTTATTTCCTTGATCAACATGCACATCCGTATTACATCTATCGCATGACTCGTAAAACATATTATCAGTAGATATACTTTCAATAGCAGCAACTATTCGAAAATGTTTCACCTGCCACAACACGGTGTTCCTTATCGTTCATTAATGTCATTGAATGAACTTATCAAAAGGAATATGATTTATTTATATGAAAGATGCAGTACATTAGGCACAAATCTGAAGTCCTCAACTGTACTTATCCTTGCATTGGCGATTAATATTATATTGTTGGATTTGTGCGATGATCGTCTTGCCTAGTGAACCAAACGTTGAGCACAAACATTGCCTGGATTGAAATACCTGACACGTTATATCACATGAATATTCGTTAAGGAAAGATTGTATGATGCATTTAACAGGTCTTTAGCTTCTAATATATGTTGTGCGTGTAGATCATTGACACGTCATACCAGTCAGAAACAGACGTGCAAAAGTCCGATGTGCAATCAACACACAACTTTGTGAACTGTGTTGTGAATAAGACCGTTCCTGTCCAAGAAAATGACCAAGAAGATTAACCATTCTGTAAGTTCACAAATAAAATCTATTGGGCAGATATAGTATGGATACCTTGATAATTTCTCACAGCCAAACCACATGCAAGTAATACTTTGTCTTCACGTGCAAAATGTCCCCACAATGTCATTCGCATTAGCCTCATACTGTTTTTTATGAATAGTATCCAATACATCATAGAAAGTTGATAGGACTAATGTTAAAATTTAGGAACCAATTCAAATTAAAAAAATCTATTTATATACCAAAAAATTGAGGCTAACAAACCAATTGTGCGATTTCAAACTTACCTTTTATCGATGACAATAATTTCACGATTTGGATCAGCGCTTTTAGGATAATGACATAGACCAACGGAAACAACTAAACCAACAATATCTGCAGATTCATAATATAATTAGTTACGGTGTCATGACAGAGTACTATTAGCTCTATTAATTAACATACTGATTAACTGCTGGTCCCCGTGCATTTCTGCAGTGATGTTGGATAGCTTCCTAAGTGTGTACTTTTTTTGGGAATGCCTTCACAATCATTCATCATACGTAAAATAATCGTGTCCTTGGTGAAAAGTAGTTGATACTTGGTATCCACAATGTAATAACCCGAACCACGTGGGACGACGCTTACACCGGTAAAGCAGTATACATTTCCTTCGACTAAATACCTAGTTAGGTTGTTTAAACATGTTGTGTCTGTTATAATGCCCTGCATAAAAAAATTCTAAAAAAAAAAGATCGAGAGTTAGCCTACCCCTCAAATGATGCAGGGTTTTCCATATGTATGAGACACGTACTTACATGTTTGTCAACGAATAGGGTGAATAACCCACTCGGGCGTTGGGTAATCACCCTCAATAAACGAACCATGATGCACCAATCATGCTTAGCACCAGCGTATAAAGAAGCAAGCGGCAAATAATGTGGACCTTGTTCTAAGTAGTACAAAGTCAAGTGATGTAAATGTTAATTTAAACAAAATGTCAATGTGAATCAATTTCCAGCAAACTTAAAATATATAAGAAGATAACATGGTTTATTACGATATCCATGAAACAAATGCTGTAACCGGTAATACTGTCATACATGAATATAAAAATAAAAATAAAAAAAAAAAAAAAGTGGATGAATATTATGTTGCATTGCAATTATAATCAAGAGAAGGTCATAGAAGAAAAATAGTCACACAACTACAAATTTTCCTAAAAATCAAACACCTCTCTATATACAACATTTTGTGTGTAATCACATGGTTCGTCATTTTTGTTAACTACCAGCAGTTTTAGACCAGTTGGTGCGGTAACCCGGGAGATTGCCACATAGAGCTGGCCATGAGAGAAAACTGGGTTTGGAAGGTATACACCAACATTCTTCAACGTCTGCCCTTGACTCTTATTGATTGTCATTGAAAACGCCACTCTCAATGGGAATTGCCTTCTTTTTATGGGAATATATTGATTTTTGTTTTGAGGTGTCAATGTGATTCGTGGAATAAGAACCTGATCTCCAACATTAGTCCCAGTAAGAATTCGTGCTTCTAAAACTTTATCACCTAGCCGCGTAATTTGGAGACGTGTCCCATTGCACATTCCTGCTGATTGATTCAAATTTCGCAATAGGATTACAGGTGCTCCTTCCTTGAGATCCAAACAATGGTTTGGAATCCCGGAAAAATCCGAAGTATTTAGGTATTCCGATGGAATCATGTTGTGCTGAATATCATTTTGTTCATCAGGAGAAATAGTATCGGCACTCATGTACGTACGACGTAAGCCAGGAATAGTGGACAACATGATTTCATTCAGTTTATTGACATCACTATTTTTCGGAGCAAGTATTGCACGATCTGACAAATAGGTTGTATCATTGTAACGTTCAGAAAGATTCGGGTATGTGAACTCAATCAACTCATTTAAAGCGTTATCATTGTTTCTAATCAAAAACTCCTCTGGTATTTTAACCCAATTTGTCTCACCTAGATCAAATATTGATATGGCAGGGGCATTGCCATCACCTATTGCCAAAATCCAGTTTGTAAAATCACGAAGACACTCACGCGTGGCGTTCGACAAATTACTTGAAAAAACACGCATGTTTCTCGTTAAGCGTAACACTCGACAATGCCTCCAAAGCGTAGATTGAGTGATTGTAGCTTGTATAGTGGTTTCTCGTCGTCCGTTAGACACTATAGGCAAGGTCTGGTGAAGTCTCCTCCAAGAACAAACAATTTTCCACCGAAAGGACGTCGTTCATCAAAACCATCTACATGTTTCAAAATATCTAAGAAGGTCCTGTCAACTGCTTCAAAACTGTATCGGTGCATCATAGGTGCTTCATCCCATATGATCATGGAGGTTTCCCGGATTAATCCAGCCAAATCAGAGTTGTATTTGATATGGCATGTAGAAGTGTCGTCTGGATCTAAAGGAATCTTAAAGCGTGAATGCGCTGTCCGTCCCCCTGGCAAGAGTAATGCAGAAATCCCAGAAGAAGCAACGGATAAGACAATTTTATTTTCTGATCTAATCTTGGCAATCAACGTCCTCCATAAATATGTTTTCCCTGTACCACCACTCCCACAAATAAAGAACAATCCGCCTAATTTATTATTATACGAATATATGATCTCATTAAAAGCATGCAATTGCTCCTCATTTAATCCCGAATGCAGTCGTTCAAACAATTCACTTTCTGAAGAAGCCTCGTAATCGAGTTCTTCCCTAATAAGTGTATTCAACGAAACACTTGCAGCATGATGTGAAGGCACTGGCATAGGAGGGAATTCACGTAGTGAGTGTCCGTTCCTATTCATTATTTTTTCAACCTCTAATAAGCCAAGGTTTTGCAATTCATCATCACTAACATTTATTGATGAACTTTCAATACTCTGCCGAAGTATACGTAGAATATCTTCTGTAAGACTTCTCCAATGTTTTAACCATAGATTCAAAGGTTCGGTAACTTTTGAGAACAATAACATCGTACAGAACATATTCCTCGAGATTCAGTGAGGATGCCCATACACTTGCTTCAGATAGAGCCAGATCCCATTCATTGTCATCTTGCAACATACCAAGAGCAACACACGCAGATCTAAATGTTGGATGTGGTATCCCGTCGACGGTTTTCAGATGATCAAAGCTTTCGGCCCCTTTAACTTTATTTAGCAACATTCGAAGGTAATAACGTTCCCCACATGTTGGTTGTGCATAAGGCAGTCGTCCAATGCATTTATGAGTTTGTCTTGGGGTCCATGTCTTATTCGTGTTATTCCATACCCATCTTGTTGGAAACTCAACGTAGGTCAGTGTTCGAGCATCTACGTTAGTCCTGTTAGTCTCAAACCATTTTGTGAGCATTGTATCATGAAGGTGTTGACGGTGAACAACATCAGTTATGGCTTCTTCATTGCCGAAAGTAACCCACTGGTGGTCTGGTAGATGGTATTGCAATCTTATAACCGAAGGGTATTGCCTTTCAAGCTCAAACTCATATATTCTCCAGCAAGCCTCGATTGATGATATGTATCTACAGTCTAAATACTCTTTGATTTCATCGACCGACCTGCCATTAGGTTGTACACTATAGTGTCCATCGTCTGTATTGTCCACTATCAATACATTTGCCCTGTCAGGACCTTTTGACATGTACTTGTAAATATACTTGGTTAGCTCAGGACGTGCAACCTTTTCAACATTCACATGTCCTTCAAGGCATAACAATAAAATCGGAGTGTAAGGAACAACCCACTGATTAGTGAAAGTGAAGCCATTAACGGTAACCCACTTTAAAGGATCGTCCCTACGTCTATACGAAACAAAACCATCTTCTGTCATGTTGGTTTCCTGGCAAAACTTCTTCGGGTAATGTTTAGAACACTTTCTATTCAACATACACGGTGCATTCGGGTAAGCAGTGCCACATGGCCCATGAAGCATAAACTTCACAACATATTCAAATAGCACATGGTCAATTTCTTTGTCTGGTAGTTCTGCACAAATTAATCCATCGATATCCTCTATAGTAGTGGGCTTATCGTCGTTGACAAATGTCAGAGCTATATGCGTGTGAGGCAATCCACGCTTTTGAAATTCAATCACAGAAAAATCTAGAAAGAATAATCAATCCTTAACATGAAACAGATGGAAAAACATCATAATATCTAAGAGTGTAATAAATTGCGTGGGAGTTGACAATGTATTACCTGCCTGAACTCTACCGAGCAAACTTTTATTTTTCAACTCATCCAATAACCGCTTTTGTTTTATACGAAACACTCTTGCAACAATATCAGGCCGGTCCTCAGAACGTTGGTTGGGAAACCTGCTTAACTCACGGGTTATTTCGGTCCATCTTGGGTTACATGTGAAGGTAATGAATAGATCTGGGGCTCCAAAATGCCTACATATTGCCATAGCATCTTGATAGTGTTGCATCATATTCCTTGGTCCTCCTGTGAAAGTGGATGGTAATACAACTCTCCTTCCCACCATGGATGCATCATTGTCCCCGGCGGCAATAGCATCTTCAATACCCTGGTAGACATCTCCTCGCAAAGATGATTGATTTGTGCGAACATAATTTAGGTTATTATGCTCAATAGCTGCCCAACAATCTATAGCAAACTGTTGAAACAACCTCCCTCCCTGGAGTAGAGTTGTGCCTTCACCCTCACGGTATTGTATCCTATATGAATAGAACTCACGCATAGATACACCTTGTCGTTTTCTCGTAGAGTTTGCTGCCACTCTGACACCAGAATGCCATCCATCAGTTCCGTACGGGAACAACAACGGGTATTGTAGTGGCATGTATGAAGGGTGTAACTCATTGATTCTACGTACATTTCCTCCATGGGTCTTTATAATAATATCGTGATTAGTCTGGGTATTGCCACCACCTACAATCAAAGCCGCTACCTCACGACCAGTGGGTTGTATGTATTGACGATCACCTCTATCACCTACGATTCTCAGTGTCAATTCAACTGTAGGATTGTTACGTAGCTCGTCTCTTGCACTTCTAAAAGTATGCACATATGGGTTGATATCGTCTAACATATCTTTCAACATTTCAACTATTACCAAGTCCAGGTCTGATTCACGTCCTCCTGTAACCATGTTCACTCGATTTTGTATTTCATTCTCTGTATCGTGTATGTACAATTGTATATATTTTGCATGCTCTCCGGGAGCTGGTAAAAGTGAACCTATCCTATGGTAATTTTCTCCACTAATCCGGAACGTGTATGGTCCACGTGTATTCGTTAGAGAACGATCAACCTTTCCTCCCATTGATGTGAATGAAAACATTGAATTATATGATCTGATGTTGTGCCTGAAACTTGGATTTGACAATAAGCCGTTTAGGTAGGACGGAGTTTCGGGTAGCCATGGCAAATCTACGTGTCCATTACCGCAACACAATTGATGCATTGGATTCCTCATAGAACTATTTGAAACCCTTTCCTCCACCCACATGATGGCTTTACATTTAGGACATGTGGACGTACGTGGTTCAAATGTCCATCGTAATCCTACACGGCGTACATGTCGCCGTGTTGAATGAATAGCGCCTAAATACATACGTGGAATATATAAGTTGCTTTCTTAAAACTCATCATTCAACTGAGTAGATTATATTTGAATGTAAAGTATCCATACGTAGAATACATGTCATGATAGCATCCATGAAGAGAGGTATTTCCTAAATTGCATTAAAGCATTAATGGTATTGGTATCATGGTATGTTGACAACATCATAATTATTTTTAGTTAATGGAAAACGTACAACCATATAGCAGAAACGTTTTCTGTAGATATTATATACAAATATTGGTATGAAAAGAATGTATATCAAACCTGTTCGTTGAATTGGTTCTGTACCCAGAGCATCAACTACTGGAGGGGGATCGTGCATCGTCGGTTCTATATTAGAAGCATCAGCGCCAACTTGGACATCAACCAAGTTATTATCTGTCGATGTACATAACAAATGATGAACGAATTGTTAATACTTAATAATTTCAGTGAGAAATAATCAACGAAACAATTTCAAAAATAGGACAAAAATGTAATTTTATCAAGCACATGAAAACGTGCAACCATAATGCGGTAAATAATAATGACTTTAATGATTTTGTATGGAAATTATTGTTACAGGAACATGAAAGAAAGAATACTTAGGAAAACATGTGATGCTTTCATCAAGTATTAAGCTCAACAAAGACCTCATGATGAAGAGAATGGAGTGGATGCTGCAGCTTCATACGCTAACTAAACATATGAAGCAAAGTTTGATTGTAAAGCATATGAAGCGAAAATAACAATTGGTTTATTTAAAGTAATCAATTTATCCAAAGATGAATGTAAGGAAACAATCACAGCACTATGAAGTCAATTTACCTGTACGTTCAGCTGCATCTGTAACCGGAGCACGAATATATATGCCATTGAATGTAAAGTATATAATAAGGAAATGTCAAATTAAGTAGTATGTTTCATACCTCTGGATTGAATTGCATCGGGATGTGTAAGATGTAGTATCGGATGTTCCACGATGAGTTGTGCATGAGAGCTATCGATAGCTATTGGAACATCAATTAAATTTTCATCTGACGCTGCAAAAATATATAATAACAATGACATTTAAAACTTTCATTGTATATGTAAGCATGTAACTTGTGTTCATATTAAAATGTGTGTATAGAGTGAGTCACGTTGACCGATTAACATATGATGTTTATTGAAGAAGTTTACCTAGTTGGTGAATTACATCTGTCGGTGTAATCGCAACAAATTCAACTGGATCACTCTCCGAAGACTCTGTCATACACATTTCGTAGATGAATTAGTGTTATACTCACGTCAATAAAATCAATAGTAAATGTCAGTAGAAGTAGTCGAATAATATACCTTGTGAATTTGTTTGTTGAATAACGATATAATTCAAACGATCGTCACCCGACACCTGAGTCCGTTGTCGTTTTGCTTGAATTGACTTACGACCAATTGAATCCATACTAAAGAAGAAAAAAATTTCACTAATTAAAAACATTGTCAACATTTATAGCTTAAATGTTGACGTGATTCAAAGAGAGGGTAAATCATTTTAAAAAATGGAACGAACTTGAAAAAAAAAAAATTATATATACAGATTTTTAAGAATGTGTATATTTGTTCTATTGTTTGATTCATAAAGATATTTTTATATTTGACTATAGAAATTTATGTTGCGACGTGTTATTTTATTTTACAAAAAAATATTTATACAAATGGATCGAATATGTAAAAAATAAATAGGTCTAGCAGCACGAACCCTCTCCAAACGCCGCTTAGATTTCGCGCAATAACAGCGCCATTCAGATTTCGCCAAAAAAAAAAAAACAGTCGTTCATCAACCTGATTTTCTTCGTTGTGTATTACCGTCCATATGAAAATGGATATTTAAAAGCCATGGTGATAGCAAAAAAAATTAAAAATAATACTACATGACATTTAATCTATAATGTGACACCAGATAAAAAATTTATATGCATGACACTTAATATACTACGGGACATAACAAAAATGATATGTTGGCATATAAATCTTTTGTAAAAAAAAATAAGAAAAATTTATTTTATTCTCATTTTCCTATGGCCATTGGCGCTATTTTGTTACTACATAACAAAAAAAATTAAAAATAATACTACAGGCTTGTTTATTCCCGTCCATATGAAAATGAATGTTTAAAAACCATTTGGTATGAATGACACGTTATTGATTGGAATGTGACACCACTACATTTTATATATTATTGGGAATTAAATGTCCTTATAAACGGAACATAAATGCGACACACGTTAATTCTTTTTTATTGAGGACACTGCATTGGGGAGGAAAATCATAACCACACACAATAATAACAGACCCATTAATTGAGGGTACCAGGTCATATAATTTTATTCATTTTTTTGGCCTTTTGTTTAGTGTGTGACAATCAGCGAATGTGCTAATATAGTTATTGAATTGGACACTTATGATACATAGTGGAAACGAAAAAAAATAAACATCTATCATGTTTTCCAAAAAAAAAACAGCCAAATATCATTCATGCATCATATCATTTGAGAAAAGAAAAACGTTTCTCATTGAACTATTGACATGGATTTTTGGTATTTATATTCAAAAAAACATGATGATAACAAAAAAAAATTAAAAATAATGCAACAGGACATTTAATGTATAATTTGACACCAGGTAAAAAAATTTATATGCATGACATTTAATGTACTACAGGACATAACAAAAATAATATGTTGGTATAAATCTTTCGTAAAAAAAATTAAAAAGAAATTATTTTTTTCTCATTTTCCTTACGGCCATTAGCGCTATTTTCTTAGTACCAGCGCCAATTTATATGCCAAAATTAATATGTATGACATAACAAAAAAGAAAGTTCACATGTCAAATACTCTTAGTACATGCAAATTGGTGTAAGAAAAATCCGAGACATTTTAATAAAATCAGAAAGAATGTGGATACGATTAAAGTAAACAATAGAAAATGTGAATTAAACTAATTTGAGTACCTCTTCTCGAGAATTGCTACTAAATCTCCGTTCAAAGCACTGAAGCTACAACTTACTGCACAAATAAGCAAATCATCAAAATTTGAGTCAGTTTGACATTCTCTGAAAAATAAAAAACCTAAATTTTAATCGTTTTACGAAGTGGCACGAAGGAAAAATTGATTGGTTTAAAAAAACAATAATCAAAGAATAAATGGCTGGGTCAAAAGTTTCAAAAGTTAAGAAATGCTTGCCTTTCGGGGGCTGCTGAATATTTATGCTGGTATTTGCAAACAAAGGAATATATATATCCTTGAGTTTGACTGTGAAGATTTAAATTAGCATGTGTGAAATAAATTCAAATTCAAAATTTCAAAATTATTCTGTGGACAAAAATCAAGGTAATTATTAGGAGATAATGTCTTAAATGCTAAATATATGTTGTAATAAAATTATATTAAAAAAAAAGAGAATGTTACGGATGTGAACATAATTAATACCTAATATCATAATATGTTCACACCTTGCATAACTAATATCATATTGGTTTAAATATATGTTGTAATAAAAATTATATTAAAAAAAAAAGAGCATGTTACGGATGTGAACATAATTAATACCTAATATCATAATATGTTTTACACCTTATTACCCATATATGTTTTATTACCGTCTTTATTGCTACTATTAATACCTCATATGTTGCCAAAATTGAAATACTAATAATTAGTTATTATTATTATTATTAATACCTAATATTTTTGTGTGTTTTCTTTTTAACAACCGGGTTCGGGTTGGGTAATTACCGGGTTTGGGTCTAATCAATTTTAAATCCCTTCCCTTTTATATAATAGTATAGATATTTTATTTACTCCATTATCTTATCTATCATCACTATTTTATTAATTCTATTATTTTATTATAAATTATACACTATTTAACCATTACTTTCATTAAAATTTCTCTCAGCAATTCAACCACACAAATTTCAACATAACATTTTTGTTATGAAATAATATCATTGATGGATTATCTATTATTCTGATTGATTTAAGTAGATTTGTGATTAATTCAGATTATTGTGTTCACATTGTAATCTCTACTATAAATACCCCCTTATATCATTGGAATAAGACACAAGCAATTTTCCCTTCTTCTATACTTGCATTTCCTCTTGTTCTTCCTCCATTATCTTCTTAGTTTTATAACACGTTATCGGCACGAGTCTCTAACCACGAGTCTCATTCACGTAAATTGACAAACACAATTTCACCGATTCACAAACTTCTTGTTCATCTTGTCATCACCAACCTCACTAATTCGCCGGCGATCAATGGTGCATCATCACGGAGGTGGATCTCGTCCCGCAATATGATATTCGGTACGGGATCGAGGGTGAACCACAAAAGATAATCAATCGTCAATATATGTGGCGGGCATATATAATAATCAAAGGGGAAGTATTCTTTTTGAATCTTTAAGATCTATATATTACTTAGAATATGAAACGTCATAAAAGATCCACTTGTGCACACCGAGCCTCTTGCTCAATTCATAGTTTCATTAGCTCTATTCTATTTTTATGCAATATAATTTATACACTTTTGTTCAACCTTTATTTGATCTTTTTGGAACAACGGGATGTATGAATATAAATCAAAAGTTTTCGGGAAGCGATTTAACTAATTAATTTTGATGAGGAGCCGGTGCGAGTTTAATACATGATTCGATTGAAAAACGAGAACTATGGAAATCGTGTAATTCTTTTGCCTTGTCTAAAATTTTATATTATTTTTCACCGACGTCATTTATATTGGACGGATGCATTATATCACCAGGGAGAAAGATGATATGGTTGAAACAAAATTGTTAGTTTAATCGGTGTGAAAAAAAAAAAAAAGGGAGAGAAGAATGATCCAAGAAAGAAAGGAGAAAGGGAGAGAAGATTGATCCAAGAAAGAAATAAATATTAAGGTAAAATTTTGCTTGTTTAATTTATTTTGTAATGATTAAAATATTACCATACAATTCCATATTCTATATGAGATGGATACAATTTAATTTTACCTAACGCAATAGCGTCTTGTCCTTTTGACAATTTTGAAAAAAACTTGATTATTTGGAGATGATCAATACATTGAACGAGCATATAATGGAC
The DNA here is from genome assembly GCA_036785695.1 of Gentiana straminea. NCBI lineage: Eukaryota > Viridiplantae > Streptophyta > Magnoliopsida > Gentianales > Gentianaceae > Gentiana > Gentiana straminea. The sequence goes on along the minus strand of JAVUPR010000385.1, from coordinate 7,565,620 downwards.
ACGAAGTTCATTTAAATATGTAAAGCTCGTAAAAGTGAATATAAAATTCACAAAAGTTGACATGTCGAGAATTGACGAAAGTGGACATGAAATTCACATAAATGAGTGAATTTGAAAAATAATGCCGACATGTCATTACATTAATAAATAAGGCCATTAAGTCCATTCAAAAGGACATGCTCCGAGAGAATGATTGATCAAACGTTAATATTGCCATGTATGAATTATGGAACCGTTTGAAAAAAAAATGTTCGACTATGATTATTTAACGGTGAAAGATCCGTATGAAGTATGGAACCGTTTGAAAAAAAAAGGTTCGACTTGTACAACCATTTGAAATAATGGTTCAACCACTTGAGATTGGTCGTTTTAACGAAAGCCATACATGATTGGTTCAACTCCGCGAATGCAGGATTTTAAATCGGTTAATTCGAGGCATTTTTTGCACCATGATTGAAATAATATGGTGTAAGTGACGAAGGCTACGGGCAAAGAAGAATATCCCGAGAAATGTCTCAAGAGATATTCGATCTCATTGTACTCATATTCTTTGGTGATGAGTTGATCTCACTTGCATGTCCATTGTTCGGCGAGAAAAAAAAAAAAAAAAAGATTTGTTATTGAAAATCAATATTGGTGCCGATCCATTCTGCGGAGTGAATATAATCGAATTTTGGCCACGGCATAATATTCCAATTTTGGTCATGGCCGTGGTCGCCCGGAGGTCTTGGTAGAGGCGTGGTCGTGGATGCGGTCGTGGAAAATATGTTTCCTTTCACAACGACAATCATGACATAGTTGAGAAAAGGCATATAATGCCATATATTAATTGAGACAAGGCCATATATTAATTAAGAGAAGGCCAATATTTTGGTATATTAATTAAGAGAAGGCCAATATTTTAGTTGATTTTGATATGCCACTGATATCACAATTTGAAGTTAGTAGGCTTCACAACATGAAGTTAGTTGGCGTATGTTGATTGTATCCTTTTGCTCGATGGTTGGTAATTCTTTTATGTTGTGGTATGTAATTCCTCTAAGTTGACGCAGTTTTGAGGTAATTTCTATTTTAGTAATAAAATGGTGATTTTTATATATGATGGGTTGGTTTTATTTATGGGCATTAAGATGAATTCTTCTTTGACTCATATAAAATACTCTCCTAGCTACATTGATAATGATATGGGTTAATGATGTAAAATGGTAGCTGCATTGAAAATGATATGATATGGGTTAGTGTGTTATAATAATAATTATAGATCCAAAACTCTTTGTTTAGGATGCTCTACACTTAGTCTATTGATAAGACTTTATTCTATTTTCAATGATCGTTTTGATTTTCGCTTATGGCTAAATAAAATGATTAAATGTGTTGAACTTAAAATGTATCTTTCGATGCCAATTTTCGTGAGCATCTTAGTTGATACACCTTTTGCTTAAGAATAGATTTACACAGTTTCAATTGATATTCTCAATTTGTAGAAAATCGATTTATACTAATACAATTTTCTAACCAACGGTGAAGATTTCTTCAATATACAATTCATTTCAACATATTAATTCACTAAAATATTAGAATTTGATAGACTATGACTTAATTCTTAAAAAATATTTTGAATTCTCATTATTTTTGAGAAGTTGAACGTATTATTAGATCAAATCATCTTTAATACTATGCTCTATGTAATGCATGATTTATCTATTCATAATATACGATAGAAACATGCATTTAGTCGAGAAAAGTTGCGCCATTTATTATGTAAGTGATCACATTTTGGTAATATAGTGTCTATTGACATATAATTTTTACCGACTTTTCGGTTATCAAGGATTCCTTGAGTTGTTCTAGTAATAAATCCCATATGAATTGCTTGTCTTAGGAATCATGATACATTGTGTTGTTTAATTGTGAATATTATTATTAATTTCAAAATCATTTGACTTAATCATCCTAATAAGCATTGTGAGAATTGATAAAATATCTCTAAAGGAGATAATGCTTCTCCCCAAATCGGAAAATATTAAAGAAATTTGTTGATACCCGCATAAGAGGATCTCTAACATTAAAATGTTGAATCCGTCACGGGTAATTGCAAATTTTCTAGATACCGATAGTGAAAAAGTGTTGTCCGAGCATGAGAGGAGGAAAATCCATTATATCTCGTGACAAATATGGACATATATGAACCATGAGTTCATATATTATTCATTTACATGAAACCCACGAAGGGTAGATTATGCACATTTTGCATATATCAAATATTTTCCGAGAAAGAGGGAGAAACGAACCAAAAGTTCGTTGTCTCATTCTAGTGATTTCTCTAAATATAACGTGAATTTTTCGAACGATTCTTGAAGAATCTAAAATCACATAGTGATATATTAAACGCATGAAGCGCAAGAGAGATATTGCTTTCAAAAATCTCATAGAATGAGATATTTAATTGAAACCACTATGTTTTATATGTGTAAATCGCATGAAGCGAATAAAAAAAAAAAAGCATCAATGTATAGCTCGGTGCTACATGTTCGATGAAGATCGATTCTCGGCATTAGGGGGAGATAAAGAAAATCTCATGTTAGAATAAAAGAATGCCGAGAAATTTTAACAAGATAAACGATCTTCCACGCATCGGTTTAATCGAATCTGCGAAAATAATCTTACTTGTAGTATTTAACAAGTAATATGCCGGATGCCTATATTGAAATTAAATGAGTGATTATTTATAAATGCACCAACAGTATGATTAAAGATGTTTCGCTACGCCAGAAGCGTAGAAGACCGATCGGTGTTAAAGATAAAAATCCGCGGAAGAATGATCAATTTATTATTGATATTCAATCACTCATGAAACCTCTTAAAGAGATTCGTCTTGTAGACGAAAACCCCAAAACAAAAATTGCACGTGCATCAAATGATTAAATATTGGGGTTGCGGAACAACCAATCCATACATTGATAAGGAATTGGTTTATGCTAATATCGAATTAGCAATGAATTTTATGGGAGAAATTATAATAAAATATAATAGTCGTCGACGACATATTTGCCTCTTTAATTGCTATTATTATATCCGGATCCGTCCTAAGTCATTCGCGAGTGCCATAAACACTCGGACTAGGTAAAAATGAAATAAGCAATTGAGGTTGAGTTTGAATTGGAAATATTTGTTTGTTAATGATCAAATATATTCTCCCATTATAGATAATATAATATTCCGCTAACTAATATATCTGCGGTAACTTTATGTCATGACGGTATATTTACGGGTCGTTAGACATTAATATTGATATGAAAATCCTTGGTGGATTTCGAAATGAATTAATATGACAATCGCAACATGCATATGGTTAAGGTCGTTATCATTCATGTTGAATGTAGTATGACCGATTGAGTAGATTCCTATTGAGAAAGGAATATGTAAGTAATGCATGGTTAATGTCATAAATTTTAAGGAATTACGATGCATGATAGTGGAAATATATGCATGCAAATTTCGATTATATTACTTCCCCCATTATTTAGGCGATTACGGTGTTGATTGTGTTGCATGTGTTGCACAAGTTAGTAGTGGGAATGACGCTTATTAGCCCCTACATTCGACTATCCAATAAACTCTAAAAAGAGTGATATGCAAAAGTACGCTCAAGTGACAATCTCATAGATTTGTTCACTAAGATTATTCCTACATCGGTTTTGGATAATAAGTGTTTATAATAATGGAATGTGTACATTTGAAAGATTGTTGTCGTCAGGAAGAGCGACAACTTCAAAACTTTTGTGTGGATTTGGTCTTAAAACCAATGATTGTACTCTTTTTCCCTTTAACCAAGTTTTTCCCAAAGGGTTTTCTTAGTTAAAGGTTTTTAATGAGACGATCGGTGCAACACATAGAAACGCATATGACATGAACTATTTACCTTGTCTAGTTTTTTTCCCACTGGGTTTTTCTAGCAAAGTTAATAGTACATGACATATACGTTATGCAACTACGATCGAGACAATTAATTGAGACATTGTCTAGATGAGAATGGAAATTATTTAATTGCATGAAGACAATGCATCTTGCATATCTCAATTGAAGTGAGGCTATATTAATGGAGATTAACAAAACATATTTCACCCAAGTTATTCTTTACTCATGATTTGCAAAAGAATGAGGAGATTGATGTGCAACAGATCCGGTCAACCGATAATTATTTATCAAGACAGTGTCGACTGCAACATTTGAAAGACCATTGAAGAGCATTGGGATGCAGCAATTGAAATATCGAAATTGACGCTTGGTTCAGGGGGAGTAAATCAACCAGATAAATATGTACTCTTTTTCCTTAACTAAGATTTTTTTCCCACTGGGTTTTCTCTTAGTAAGGTTTTAATGAGGCATATCATATCTGTTGTATGTTTAAATAATAGATATCCAAGGGGGAGTGTTATGAAATAATATCATTGATGGATTATCTATTATTCGATTGATTTAAGTAGATTTGTGATTAATTCAGATTATTGTGTTCACATTGTAATCTCTACTATAAATACCCCCTTATATCATTGGAATAAGACACAAGCAATTTTCCCTTCTTCTATACTTGCATTTCCTCTTGTTCTTCCTCCATTATCTTCTTAGTTTTATAACAATTTTAAGTTTATAATTATTATATCACTATATTTTATTTTTACTTTCTCTTTCTTGAATCTCTTCAACTTTAATCCAACCCGAAACCAAACAGGGATGAGGTATTAGTTCGAGTCCAATGTGTTATGTATTTAGTGGCCTCTAAATGATACCCTCGGCCCAAAATATAAGTCGTCTTATATTTTTTTTTATTTGTCTCGCGATATACGGCATTTTATATTATTAATGCAACATTTATTTTATTTCTAATTTATTATCAATACAACTATTTTTTATTACTTAACAACTATTGTATTAATTATAGTCAAGGGACATTTTGGACATTAATATTTAAATTTATAACATTTGATATACACGATCCGGATTATAACCCGAGCATCTAAATTGGGTTTAAATCTAGGTCCAACAACACATCTTGGGTCTCCATCCCGCTAGTCCGCATCAATAAGCCGGGCCAAGGCTACCAGAAAGCCACAGACGTCGATAATCATCAATACTCTGACATCTCGGACACAGTGGATGTTACACATATTATAAGGCCAGTCCGCTCTAAGCCGATGACTACAAGGCAAAGGCAGAAATGAGTCCGACCGCTCGTCGTGTCCGCACTCCGCCACTCCTCCTTGACAACTGTCTCGCCGACTTATGCCTAATTACACTTAATTATATACTTTTAATGTCTTTTCATGTTTAGCTAAACAGTCTTAGCACTTGCCTATATATATGGGGTCATTATGTAATAGAAAGGGATCAAAAGAATAAATATACGCAGAGCTACTCTGTCAATTTGTCGACTCATTCACCGTCTTGCTTCACACCATAAGTCCGACCGCCGTAGTTCATGATATCCACCGCTTTTCACTTGGGAAATCAACTATAATCAACCATATATCCACTTTATATTACTGTTACCGCAAATCTGATATTTCTAACGATATCAGTTGGCTCCGTTACCAGGAAAATCGTGGTTGTTTGGCATCTTCCGATCGTTTACTCCACCGCGAGTTCAACTTCACGGCGTTGTTGGATATACAGAAACCCGAATCCGGATCCGATCCATAATTGGATCGTCAGATTTGATTTACAGCACCGATCGAGACACTCGATCATGCACAGCGGAAGCTACGAATTAAATTCGCATTCGATTTTACCACGATTTAATTCACATAATAAATTAATTAACTGCACGAAAGTAAAAGATTTACCAAAACAGAAGAGAAGCCGTGATCTTCCGGATTGTATCTCCAAGCGACAACTGGTGGACGTCGATTCTCGTAGTAGACCTCCTCGAATATGCTTAAGAAAAACCCTAGTTTTTCTTCTCCCAATGGCTAAGACAAGAAAACAAAATTTCTCCCTTTTATTCAAAAAAAGGTGGCGTCCCTTTTTTCTTCAAAAATGACGTTGGTTTTCTAGGCCTATTTTGTGTTGGGAGAAACACTCTTTTTAATAGGAAAATAATTAATAATTTTGAGAGTTTATCTTTTACACACAAATTTATCTTTTTGTTTTAGGAAAATAAAAACCTTTATCCAATAGGAAAGCAAATTTCCTATTTATCCAATAAGAAGCTAATTTCTTATTTATAATTATTTAACACATAAATAATTACAATATCCACATTATAATTAATTAGGAGAAAATTTCTTTTCCCAAAACCAGATAAAAGTGGCGCCATTTGCCAATTGGGATAACTGAAAATGTCTTTTCTATATTTACATATTATTTACCGAATAAATAATATCCGCATATTCATTAAATATGATCATCTTGTGATTTAATGAGGTATCTCAGTCACGGAATTATATGAGAAATGCAGATTAAATCGGTCCATTCCTATATTACTCTCATCATATATAAATTCCCCACTTAGACAACCAATGTCGACGGTCCGGATAAGACGGTCACACCTTAAAGTGTTCTAGGCGCATTAACGGTAGTTTAATCAATAGACCCCATACTTTGATTAAGTTCACCATGGACTAACATTTCAAGCGTATCACCATAAACTTAATCCTCATGTGTGACACACACTAAGTTATATGGCTAAATATGATACGACTTGGGGTTTTCAGCAGTGTATTAAATATAAGCACAAAGCAAATAATAAGATGAAATAAAATCTATCATTTATTAAATAAAAACAACTACATGAATTGTCTTTCGCGCACTACACCTAACAATCTCCCACTTGCCTGTATAGACAAGCAACAATTGCCTTTCGGGCACTACATCCAACAATCTCCTACTTGCTCGTAAAGACAAGCAACAATTGTTTTTAGAGCACCACACCCTCATTCTATCTATCCACAACATTCACCCACTTGCTCTGAAGCAGATGAGACATATCTCCCAATTTCATACCAGCCAAGCGCTTATCAGTGACATTAGATGCAACACGACTTGATAAACTGATCAGCTAGGTTTTCGGCTCGAGGTGATCTTTTAGGACCGAAATGTTGCCTCTCTGCACGGTCTGTCTGATCAGGTGGTACTCTCTCAATATGCTTTTGACCTCTTGTGACTGCGAAGATCATTTTCATGAGCTACCTCTCAACTATTTTCACAGTAAAATGATATCGGCTCATCGAGACCTGGAATCACTTCCCGATCCAACAACGAACTTCTCAAGCCACACTGCCTCTTTAGCTGCTCCAAAAGCTGCTATGTAGTCGACTAAAGAGTCAAATTGGCAGTGCTAGATTGCTCCAGACTATAGCTCTATCACTCTGAGTAAACACTAAGCCCGAGATCGACTAACGATCATCCTTAATCTGACTGAAAGTCAGAATCAGTGTAGTCAACAATACTCAGGTTTGCACCCGAATACACACGCATATTATTCCTCGTTCTCTTGAGATACTTATGTTAGGAAATCACTAGTTTAACGCAGCGGAATTAAAATTTGATTTCCTTTTCTAGATCGTCTTCGTTTAATGCAATAAACACGTTAAGTAGTTTGACGGAATATACCTTGGATGATCTACAAGATCGTCGCTTTGACTATCAACGGAGAGTAGTACAATGCGTAAGCCTTCCACGCGTCTGACCTCTATCGTTGATCCACATGAACTCCTCACCGGAATCCTCCTTGGATTGCTATCGGAAAAACTCCGGCTGCTAGACCGGTCTTTTTCCTCTCTCTCTCTATAGGAAGCCATCTATTTTACACAAGAACTATTAGCTCTTTTAATTGTGATGTACAAAAGAGCTAGCCAACCCCATTCTTATATAGGGTGAGAGGCGCCCAATGTCTCCCTAATCTGATTAGGAGAAGTTTCTTAGAAGATAGATGAAAAAGAAAAACCCTTTCCCAATAAAATAAGGAAAATCTCTTAGATTGATTTATCTCTTTTATTATAATATCTCATATTAAATAAAATCTATTGCCAATATCTTATATTGAATATATTATCTTATTACCATAAATCTATTTTTCCAAAATCAATTAATATCTAATATTAATATTATGGTAATCTTATTAATTAAATTGCACAATCCAAGTGTATCTTGTACACTTCAAAGTGGTGCCCCAATGTCAATTAATTGGCATCCAGAATATTATTTAATTAATATAATTTATGTATAATTAATATATTGTATTTTATTTATTCATAATAAATAAATACCACCATATTAATTTACCAATACAACCTTTATAAACTAGAGAAAAACTTTCCTTATTTGGTTATCAACTATAACCGCATTTTAATCCGACTCGATGTTCATATGTGTGTGACCCGGTAGGCTTCCGAATATGTTGGTTGTAGACACAAAGTGCAAATTACAAAAATTCCCTTCATGCCTAACGATCACGGGATAGCGCCTAGCAACACACCGTGACCCCCGATCATCAGAAGAGTCAAAAGGAATGACTACTACCTTTCATGTGAAGCCGTGTAACTTACAATCCTACCGCTGTAACAATATCCATACGATCGTATCTCGAGTGTCAATACAGTAACGATCGTATCTTATAATCTGGATATCATACTCTCCCGGAATAACACATTTACTCCCACTTTGCGATTCTCGAGAGCTAGACATTCCTTATAAGAAGGCCATTTCGGATATTCAATCCCAATCATGGATACGCGATTCTCGGACGACCAAACATGTATACTGCGTATGCTTCAATATCACACCCAATCACTACCGTATGATCGCCCCGTGGATAGGGGAAATATCAATAGTGTCAAAGCATGACAATCCACACCGTGATGCCATGAAGACTCCGGTTTAAAGGATAATTACACAACCGCCACATACTATGACACTTAATGTAAGTGGGTCAGTCTAACGTACGCATTCTCTAATACATGTCCACGTACAGTCCGAGTGTCTCTACACTTCGATAGACGAGATCTATCCCTACCTTCTATAAGATAGAAGACATCAAATACGTGCTAGTCTAATTATACTATCAATGTCCCATTTGACAGTACATACGACTAGAGACATTTAAGTATCAAACTTGTTAAAGTGATTATAGATCTCATCAACCATAATCACTATCATGGTTTCTCTATCACAGTTTGACACTAGGGACGTTACTATATATATACAACCAATAATATGAAGATAAACAATATATAATAACAAAAGTGCTTTTATTATTCATAATAAAGTTATTACATGAACTAAAATAGACTGTAAACGACCCGACCCGGTCGGATCCGGTCTAACCCGATTGGGTTTAGACACCTATTAAACAACTTAAGGATGTACTATACTGCCATCATTGCTCGAATCCAAGATTCAAATTTAATTGACTTTTAGTAACCCGACTTTCTCTATCCAAAAGAGAATCTATCCCATTTTCTATTTATCCGAAGACTAAGAGAATTATTCCGTGAGGGGTTGGGTAGGAAACCTCTCGTTGAATGTTGCACACGAAAATGCATTATTTCATCTTAACCAATAAGATGGATGGGATACGGCCAACAACTTGTTCTCATGAATTCGACCGAATCGATTTCTAAGAATATAGTCTACTTCTCTAAATTAGAGAAGCATGGCACGCCAGTTCTTGACTTCAGATAACACACCCATGTTGCTTACAATTGTTGCAGTGTCACCTTTCACTAACACTAACGTCTACTCTTTACCAATATTGATTCTCTGGTCTACAAAAGACTCATCAATAATCTAGTCAAGCCCACATATTTCAAACATGTGGGCCATGTGGCTTTTAATGACCTAGAGGTTTGCTTTAATCCACCGATGGATATAAGCATAGACATTCAATTTGTCATTGGCTTTAAGCTAAAACCTTCCGTTCCGAATGAATCTAAGCTCCATTGTATGGCAAGAAAGTTTCAGGGCATCACCCCTGTTAATTTTTCTGCTTTCCAACGGATCAAGAAAGGTTGAATGGTGCGAAAGTTTCAGGGCATCACCCCGTTTAACTCTCTACTTGTCTTTGATTTGAAAGATAAACTTTCTCATTCATTCATCTATTCTTCACGTGGAATTACCCCTAGACCACTTAGCTTTGATTTGAAAGATAAACTTTCTCATTCATTCATCTATTCTTCACGTAGATCCAATTACTCCCACTGGCCTGGGACACTCAGATGGTTCTACAAGATTGTGAACAGAACTGGAGTACCAAAACTCCATTTACAGGTTTATGGCTTTAAACCAACCTATTTTTATCAGAATCCTACACAGTCCTTCCAAAATACCATAGGTTATCAATCACCAATAGCAGACTGTAAAGTTTTCATAATCACAACGAGTCAATAGATAAACCATACTCCCACTGCATTTGGGTGGATTGACATTCTGATCTGGTTCAGTAGTATTTATCAGCATAACCCCCAACAACCAATGTTGGATGTGGTCCGATTAAATTAGACAAGAACTCATCGAGTACAACTATCATTATCTGATCTTCAGAATCTTATAACCAACCTTCACTTATTGTATTAAGATATTTCACGAACAGTCCCATCCGAAACGTGTATGCAAAATCTCCAGTCTTACCTTCAAGCACTAATGCTAAATGCCTCTATTTGCGGAAGTGGAGTAAATGTACTTCACTCATCATCCACAAATTCATAAGCATCTTCTAAGATAGACTTATCGGTATTATATGATAATGCGAACTGTTATTTTGCAATCAATATCTTAATTAAGTTAAGCAGTGTACTGTATCATATCAATAACTATATAAGGCAATCCATGGTTTATCCTTTTAGTGAAATCATTTCACTCGGAGGAAGGCCAAGCATCAGTGCCAAAACCATGCCTTAGCCTATATCTGAGCATGGAATACTCGTTTCTTTGGTAATACAAGAGATTCCTCCAAATATATAGATAAACTAATCGGCGTTTCGAGTAGTCATTAGACAAAATGTCTATTACTCAAAGGCTCCCACTAGCTTGTATCCTTCATAAGACCCCGAAGGTCAATATGAACAAGTTGCGATACTTCTTCAGCTCTATTACCTTTTCCTAATTGAAAGGTTACTCAGTCATTTTTCCTTTGAGACAGTGTTCTTAGAATGGGAAATAGGAATCACCCTTAGCCAGTCGTCAGATCTTATCTTTAGGATATATGCTTTAATTAATAGATGCTGAAGATTTGTTTATCTTAATACGGAAACCATTTTTCTAAATAGTTTGTGACGTGTTACATATACCTTTTCAGCATTACTTAGTGGTACTGTCTTTATCAAAAAAAAGTCGAGTCTCGGAATCATATACAAATGTCATATTCACTTTCTATAAGGAAACTATGTAATCGATGTGAAAGTGAATCCATTTGTTCCAACGAATCTGAAAACATAAATTAAACTTCTGTGATATATAAGGATTAAAATCCAAAATTTCTTTCCTTATATCACTCCCACTATCTTAGCTGAAATAACTTCCCGTTGTATACTCTTTAATCATTAATGCCTTGCTACCTTGTTCTTACAAAAGAACTTCAATTTCCGAGTCATATTCCCGGTCAAGAAAGTCTCTAAGGATTCATAGGTTAGTGATCCGAAATCACTTTCCTTATCCTATGCTTTCTTTCATTAATGTTTCGGTTTAGCCTTTAACATATTTAGTTTAGATGACTTAAACTTGTAGACGTTTACTTTCCTATTCTTGGCTTTCTTTAAGGGAAATGGCCGTGAACTAGTAGTTCATTTGAGTAGACACTACTCGTGAACCGTGGGATGTCTAGTGAGATTGATACCAAATCATTCTCGTCATCTTTGAACTAATATTGTTTGTCTCACATTCAACACGAGTGACAATAATGACATACTTATCAATGTCACTTAAGTTTGAAGGCTTAAGAGGAGAATCCTCTACCGAAAATTAATTGCATTCTCGACTAATGAGTTCAACGTTCTCGTTACTTTTCCACTTTCATGAAGTCATCATCAGCCGATTTTAATTATTTAAGCAGTCTAGTCACCTTGAGATGATATGTAGTTGTAAAATAAATTATGACATAAATATAAATCAAATCATACACCACAACATATAATAATTTTAGGAATAATAAATGTGATGTCATGCATGCAGTTTAACCTACCATTCCAAGGATTTAATCTCACACTTACAGTGCCGCCTTAGGGTAGGTCAAAGATGTGATGATTAAATTGAGACAATCTCTCTCAACAATTAATTAAGAATCAGACATCTTCATTTAATTGTTGATTACCTTTCTTTTCCAGCCAATATATTTCCAAAAATATCCTTGTGAGTATGACCTACTGTTTCAGATCTCAAAGTATGCCCCGAGTATGCCGCCTTAGGGTCGGTCAGTGACCCGACGAGTACTCAAAATCCTATCCTTTCGGAGACCAAGCCATGCATTTTGATAGCGGTGAAGGCCATCCTTAGGGGGCCGAAATCAAAGCGGCACGAGGCGTCACCATTCTCTCACTTGCTTGTGTCAACAACAGAGGCCGTGGGGTCGGTTGTCACCTTCCCCGCTCCCACTCGTTATTTTGAAAGTTAGGTAGTCTCTTTAGGATTTTAGAATTTTCTAATAATCCAAAAACAATAGATCATGAATATTTAATATAATCCTCCCACTAGTTCTTCGGTTCCAAATACCGTCTAACTAGTGTCACTATATCCATGATCCTCCAATTTTTATTGATTATAATTCCTTTATGTAGACACTACATAAACAAAATTCACAAAAAATTTTATGATCCTAATTGGTCATGATAAAAGTTTAGGATTATAGAATTTTCCAATAAATCGAAAAACAATAAATCAAGGAAAAACAACCACCAACTTATCGGTTCCAAATACCGTCTAGTTGGTGTCCAATTTTTCATGATTTTCCAATTTTTTATCATCAAAATTCTAATTTATGTAGAAACTACATAACCAAAACCCCGAAGGATTCATAATCCCCAATTAAGTTCATCATGTGAATTTTATATCCTGATAAAATTCTGTTTCCTTTAATTAATTTAATTTATTATTAATCTAAATTAATTGTCGATTTAATACATGTCTAATTAATGCTAAAATTAATTTTCTATATGTGTGCATATGCTAGGAGTGAAATTCATGAATATGATGCATGGCATGATTATATCACATAAATAATTACAAGAGAATATAAATGCGAAAAATAAACCATTGAGATGGACCGTTGGTACCCCCGTATCTAATCTATAAAATTAAAATTAAATAAGTAATTAAACCTTACATTTGAAGGATTTACTAATCTCTAATTAGATCCTGCCGCCGCTCTGTATAACAATTTTCTGGTCCGATTCTTGACCAGAGAAGCTCCAGCCGAGTTGGTGCGCACTCATTTCTTCTACCTTGGCAGCCTGGGTTCGAATCCCTGTGGCAGCTTGGGTTCGAATCCCAGCTGCTATGTTTTTATTGTTCATTTCTCAGCAAAAAATCCATCTTTTTCTGAAAAATTCCCAAAATTTGCATCCTGGGGAATCGAACCTAGTCTGTAAGGGTTTCAGGTTGCAGAACTACCGTCTTTATCACCGCGACGCCGGATCAGCTTGTGATGATGATCTTCAAATAAATTTAAATACAACAGCTGCGCCGAATTTATCTAAATTCTAATTTCTAGAAAATTAAATTACAATAGATAAATTACATAATTTCCTACAACCAGAAAAAATTTGTGTAATTCCCAAAATTTGCATCATAGGGGAATCGAACCTGGGTCTTCAGGTTGCAGAACTACCGTCTTCACCACCGCGACCCCGGATCAGCTTGTGATGATGATCTTCGAATAAATTTAAATACAAAAGATGCGCCGAATTTATCTAAATTCTAATTTCTAGGAAATTAAATTACAACAAATAAATTACATAATTTCCTACACCGAGAGAAAATTTGGGTTTTCAATAGATCTAACGGTAAACAAGTACCAACCCAGTCCATCTCGTCAACCAAGAACATTCAACCACGCATATATATAATAAACATATAAAAAATGCAATTTTTAATTCAATTCCACTCCTTCTTAATTAATTATGCAATCAAGATCGCAAAATCACTTTAACTGGCTCTGCTACCACATGCTGGATATACAGAAACCCGAATCTGGATCCGATCCATAATTGGATCGTCAGATCTGATTTACAACACCGATCGAGACACTCGATCATACACAGCGGAAGTTACGAATTAAATTCGCATGCAATTGTACCACGATTTAATTCACATAATAAATTAATTAACTACAAGAAAGTAAAAGATTTACCCAACAGAAGAGAAGCCGCGATCTTCCGGATTGTATCTCCAAGCACGACTGGTGGACGTCGATCATCGTAGTAGAACCTCCTCGAATATGCTTAAGAAAAACCCTAGTTTTTCTTCTCTAAATGGCTAAGACAAGAAAACCAAATTTCTCCATTTAATTGAAAAAAAAAGGTGGCGTCCCTTTTTTCTTCAAAAATGACGTTGGTTTTGTTGGGAAAAACTTTATTTTTAATAAGAAAATAACTAATAATTTTGAGAGTTTATCTTTTACACACAAATTTATCTTTTCGTTTTAGGAAAATAAAAACCTTTATCTAATAGGAAAACAAATTTCCTATTTATCCAATAAGAAAACTAATTTCTTATTTATAATTATTTAACACATAAATAATTACATTATCCACATTATGATTTATTAGGATAAAATTTCTTTTTCCAAAACCAAATAAAAGTGGCGCCATTTTGTGTGCCAATTGGGATAATAGAAAATGTTTTTTTCTATATTACATATTATTTACCGAATAAATAATATCCGCATATTCATTAAATACACCAACTATTTAGTTTATTTTCGAGGTTCCAAAATTTGAGAATTCACTCACGTGTTAGGAGCCAACCCGGGACAATGGACCTATAACCAGTAGCTACAATAAATTGAATAAAATATTAATCGAACAAACTATTTCTACTCAACTTATTAATTCCAGAATTACGCCCCATAAATCCGAAAATGAACTCTATCGATTATAGATATAACTTATTCTCAGAAAGTCGAGTCAATAAGTGTCCATTTATATAATCATTACATATAGACCAACCCTTCATAGACTATCCGTAACAAAGCGGGATTATTTCCGTAAACCTTCTTCATTACATCTCATCCTTATTTACCATTAACCCATTAGTGATCAATTAGTTCATAACGAATACGAACTCGACCGATCATCAGTTTCCAGGATCAACAAATAAGGGGATTGTCTTTCTACTTTCCGCAGGAAGGAATGGATTACATATCTTCTCACTCATTCCAGAATAGTGCATACGTGAAAGTGATTCGGACCGCGCCTCTTAGCGATCCTTAACGAACACATCAAACCCTATCTTGAAACAAGTAGGAGTATGCAATCACTTCAGGATTAAGGTTAATCCATATATGATCATCTTGTGATTTAATGAGATTTATCAGTCACGGAATTATATGAGAATGCAGATTAAATCGGTCCAGTCCTATATGACTCTCATCATATATAAATGCCCCACTTAGACAACCAATGTTGATGGTCCGGATAAGATGGCCACACCTTAAAGTGTTCTGGGCGCATTAATGGTGGTTTAATCAATATACCCCATACTTTGATTAAGTTCACCACGGACTAACATTTCAAGCGTATCACCATAAACTTAATCCTCATGTGTGACACACACTAAGTTATATGGCTACATATGATACGACTTGGGGTTTTCAGCAGTGTACTAAATATAAGCACAAAACAAATAATAAGATGAAATAAAATCTGTCATTTATTAAATAAAAACAATTACATAAATTGTCTTTTGGGCACTACACCTAACAATCTCCCACTTGCCCGTATAGACAAGCAACAATTGTCTTTCAAGCACTACATCCAACAGGCGTCGCCGAGGAGATCGTGCAAACATCTCCAGCTCTCTGATCAGCAAAAACTTTAGTTTCCGGGGTGTTCGGCCCCCAAACCATTGCTTTTATCGAGATAACTAAGAATTCTTAAAGAGCAAGCTTGATTTCTGCAGATTTTGACTTGAGTCTAGCTTGAACCACCTCAAGATCGGGAAACACCTCCACCGACGTATTCACAGCTCAACATGAGCCCTTCATAGCTCACATGAGCCCTTCATAGCTCCCAGGTTGGTATAAGCTCTTGGTCAATTCAGCTATTCAAGTGTTAAAGAATCACATACTTGTACTCATTGAAATCACCTGGAATCACACTTTGGGTTTTGCATCGGATTCTGAGTTTAGAGACTACTCCGACAAGCATATCTCACTTAGTATACCCAGAAAAATATCCCCAAAATATCTTTGTCAAACATGGCATGCGCGAAAAACATGACACCTGCTACACCGTCTAAAGGGGGTAATCAGGGCCCTACACGTGGAGCGAACACGCCACGTGCTGAAAGGATGCCGCATCGTGGAGAGGCGATTAGGATGGTACTGTCCACGGGGATTAGGCCGGACATGACATCACATCCGACTTACGGGCCTATATAATGGAGAGAACCCGAGCCTGCAAGATACACGAGACGGCGGTCAGACAAAGCTGCGGAAAAGGTATTGCGGGAGCTTCTCATCTAAATCAAGAGCAGGGAGCGGCCCCTGATAGAGGAGCAGGTCAGCAACAGAGCCCTTATGAAATATCCCTCAGGGCACACATGGACTATGTGGATGAGATGTGTGAAAATAACATGATGCTCATCGTAGAAGGTTTGCCTCCTCAGCCCGTCAGTAAGTTCGCTCCTCCAATACAAGCCCCTACGGAGATACAACCCACTCAAAATCCACAAAGAACGATTCTACCCTACCACACGGAAATAGAGGGAAGCAGCCACGCCACTTCCCAACCCAAAGAGGGAAGGAGATCAGCTTTAGCTCGCCTAAGGCCCGTGGTCGACGACCGTGGTTCAGCCCCAGGGCGACCAAGAAACCCCCGACACGTCCTTACCTGTATAGAGGTGTTGGAAAGGTGTCCTAAACCCAATCGGGTTGGACCGGATCCGACCGGGTCGGGTCGTTTACAGTCTATTTAGTTCATGTAATAACTTTATTATGATTAATAAAAGCACTTATGTTATTATATATATTGTTTATCTTCATATTATTTGTTGTATATATATAGTAACGTCCCTAGTATCAATCTGTGATAGAGAAACCATGATAGTGATTATGGTTGATGAGATCTCTAATCACTATAACAAGGTTGGTACTTAAATGTCTCTAGTCTTACATATTATCAAATGGGACATTGATAGTATAATCAGACTAGCACGTATTGGATGTCTTCTATCTTTTTGAAGATAGGGATAGATCTCGTCTATCGAAGTGTAGGGACACTTGGACTGTACGTGGACGTGTATTAGAGAATGCGTACGTTAGACTGACCCACTTACATTAAGTGTCACACTATGTGACGGTTGTGTAATTATCCTTTTGACCGGAGTCTTCATGGCATCACGGTGTGGATTGTCATGCTTTGACACTATTGAGATTTCTCCTAACCACGGGGCGATCATGCGGTAGTGATTGGGTATGATATTGAAGCATGCGGAGTATACATGATTGGTCGTCCGGGAATCGCGTATCCTATGATTGGGATCGAATATCCGAAATGGCCATCTTATAAGGAATGTCTAGCTCTCGAGAATCTTTTGCAAAGTGGGAGTAAATGTGTTATTCCGAGAGAGCATGATATCTAGATTATAAGATAAGATCGTTAATGTATTGACACTCGAGATACGATCGTATGGATATTATTATAGCGATAGGATTGTAAGTTACATGGTAACTAATTCACATGAAAGGTAGTAGTCATTGCTTTTGACTCTTCCGATGATTGGGGGTCACGGTGTGTTGCTAGACGCTATCCCGTGATCGTTAGGTATGAAGGGCATTTTAGTAAATTGCACTTTTTGTCTTCGGCCAACATATTCGGAAGCCTATCGGGTCACACACATATGAACATCGAGTCGGATTAAAATGCGGTTATAGTTGATAACCAAATAAGGAAAGTTTATCTCTAGACTATAAATGTTATAGTGGTAAATTAATATGGTGGTATTTGTTTATTATGAATAAATTAAATACAAGATATTAATTATATACAAATTATATTAATTAAAGAATATTCCGGAAGTCAATTAGTTGACTAATAGGGCGCCATTCTTGAGTGTGTAAGATACACTTGGATTGTGCACTTTAATTAATAAGATTGCCATAATATTAATATAAGATATTAATTGATTTTGAAAAAATAGATTTATGGTAATAAGATAATTATAATCAATATAAGATATTGGCAAAATAAATTATAATTAAAGAGATAAATCAATCTAGTTGATTTTCCTTATTTTATTGGAAAAATGTTTTCTTCTCCTCCACACATCATATGGGGCGCCACCTCCTCTATATAAAGGAAGTGGGTGTCAAGCTCTTTGTACATCACAATTGCAAGAGTTCATAATTCTTGTGTAAAATAGAGAGCCTTCCATAGTGAGTTTGTGAGGGAAGAAAAGGTCCGGTCTAGCAGCCGGAGTTTTCTGATAGCAATCCAAGGAGGATTCCGGCATGGGGTTCGTGTGGATTAGCGATAGAGGCCGGACGCGTGGACGGCTTGCGCATTGAACTACTCTCCGTTGGCGGTCAAAGCGACGATCTTATAGATCATCTAAGGTATAACCGTCAAACTACTTAACGTGTTTATTGCATTAAACGAAGAACGATCTAGAAAAGGAAATCAATTTTTAAATTCCGCTGCGTTAAACTAGTGATTTCCTAACAAGAGGAACGAGGGAAATCACAAGCCGAGGAAAGCTGTACTCGACTCCCTATGGTCCCGGAGGTTCAAGATGAACTAGGGTTAATGAAGAAACAGATGTAGGAGCTCAAGAGAGGCAAAACAGTTAAGGAAGCCAAGCCTATCTGGGGTACAAGTGTCCTTCATCCGAACATCTTAAAAGCGGCTCCAATGGGAGGTATTCAATATCCCAACTTCACCAACTATCATGGAGCTACAGACCCTCTAGATTGGTTTTCGGCATTTCAGAGTAGAATCATTCTATGTACACCTATCGACGAGGCATGTTGTATAGCTTTCGTAGGATCAATGCAAGATAAAGCGGCGTCGTGGATTTGTGGTCTCCCCCGGGTTCGATCTTGTCTTGGGACGATCTGATAAGTAAATTCATAGCTGAGTTTAAATCAGTGGACGGACCCAAGAAAACCCATATTGACCTTCACGTGGTCCGACAGGTAGAAAACGAATCTACCCGTAGTTATTACGAGCGGTTTTACAGGGTCTACGAGCTGACAAGAGGATTGGCGGACAACGTAATGATGAATATCTTCAAAACGGGGTTAGGCCCGGGCTATCTAAAATCCTACTTTGCTCTCACTCCACCAACCAACCTTCAGAAAATGTTGAGCTCGACGAGAAAATACATTGCAACTGCGGGGGATGAAGGAGCCTCATCGTCCTTGACAGACCTAAACCTAACCTTGGAAACGGCGCCAGAAAGCTGACGGACATTACCTAGGCTATACGGATCCTAACCGGCGGTGTGTACCGGGTCAAATTGTAGCTCTAGTCCGGTGAGTCGGTCGTATTCCTCGGGGAAAACATGGTAATTCTTTTAAGTGGGGTTAAACACCAAGAAGCTATTATTAACTCGATCTAAGTCGCGGTTTTATAACATTTTCCTCGGGTTAGATAGTTAGATCGAGTTAGATTAGTTAGTAATGTTAGAGTTAGATGTTAGTAAAACGAAAAATAAAACAAATAAATACTAATATAATATATATTTTTGGATCTAGCCAAGAATACTTTCTTGAATCAATATCTTTTTAGTAGAAATAAATGAGACGGATCTTCCTTTATTCAAGGTGTAAATTATGTGAAACGGTGCACTCCTCGCTCTCACAACTTCCTTCTCACACGAGCGTATGAAATTGTCATATGTCCCATTTAACTATCCTACGTCATCCAAAAGATCGGGTCACTACCGTTTTGTCATGCGGTCAATATTTTAGAATCTTCGTTAGAAATAGATAAATTGACGTAATTAGATCTCGAGCACAAATTTTAATAAGATTTGTTTTTCTAGGACAAATCGCCCCCGGGTAGGAAATAGGATTCCGTTGTCACGTTTTCACTCGGCCAATTTTACCCTCCGGTCTTTCTATCCGTACATTAAGTTCAAATAGAAAGAGATTCATCATAATTAATTTTAATCATTTTTACCATAGTCAATCATCCATTCTATAAAAAGAATAACTAATTCGATTTATATCTTGGCTAGATATATTTTTAGTTATACATAGATATATATATATCGTATACATCAAAATGTCATGGATTAAACGGTTTGGAAGTTTTCCATAATAGCCTTCAAAGATGACAAAATTCTATTACAACCAAATTTAGCCTTTCGATCCAAACACTTATCAAATTCTCACATATATATATAGATAGATATAATTATATAGAACAACAAAAAGTAAAACTCAATAAAATTACCCGTTTACTTGTTGATCTAAGTTGTATTCTTGAAAATAGCAACTTTTCCTAAAGCATTTTCTTCGATAATTTTCTCAAGCATTACAACATTACTACTTTATTTATATATATAAAAAAACATATATATACATACATAGACATATGTATATATACGGGCCCCGAAAATAAAATAAAAAGACAAAAGAGATATAGATCTATATATATATCATATATATGTATATAAGATCTACAACAAAAAAATAAAAAGAACAGAGACGGAGAGAAAGGAGAGAAAGCAGAGAAAGGGAAAGAAGAGGGGCAAGAAAGAAGGAATGGAAATGGGGGAGTATATATAGGGAGAGATATACATATATATATATATATATATATATATATATATATATATATATATATATATATATATATATATATATATATATATATATATATAGCACATGGGAGCCATCATCAAGCACATGGGAGCCATCATCAAGCACATGGGAGGGAATATCCATCATTGCAAGTAACATGCACCACATGGGAGAATATAATCAAGTTGGGAAAATATCTCCACTTTTCCCGGCGTTTCTATAGCGGCGCTTATTGATAAAATAGCCATAACTTGAGTTGTAGACCTCCAATTGACGTGATTCAAAATGCGTTGGAAAGCTCATTTGAATATCTACAACTTTTATGCAGAACTATTCCCCAGAAAATGCCTCTAAGTTGGGTCAAATGTCTGTCGAAGATATTTTACGGTAGAAGCATTCAGGACAATTGATCCGTTTGAACTTGTTAGCTTATGGCACATTCTTCCATCCATAAAAATACATCTTCTTAGGCTCAAAACATGTCATTACGTGGAATCTTGGTCAATATATAATCCTGCAATGAACCACCAAAATACCAAACGTAAATCCGACACGACACTCCGGTTACTAAACCGGTACAAAACTTATAAAAACTTATAAAAATACGATAATTTATATAATAACTACTACTTATACATTTGAATAAAACTTAGTAATTTTGACTTGATTTGATACAATAATGCTCAAAATGGTATCAATATTGGGGTAAAATGTCGTAATAATGATCATAAATTTATCTCTCATCACAACCCCCTACTTAGCTTTTGGTCGTCCTCGAGCAAAACAAGCGATAAAACAAAATGAATAAAAGATAAATTCATGAAGATATAAGGTATAAGGAACAACTAGATAATACAACCATTAGAATTACAACCAGGCGTTAACCTCAATATAAATGTATAACAGAGTGTGTGTGTGACAAGCCTTTTCTATTTCCACTATCCTCTCTTGAATAATTCAAGCAAACGCACAAATATCCATTCAGACTGTCCTAATGACTTTCCTAGGTATAGGCAGTAACACTTCCACACAAAGTCCTCCCGTGTACTTATTAGGATAATCCCTAAAGCATATCATTCAGTTTATACTGGGGATAGTCAGAAGATAGCTAAGTTTTCAACCAAATTTTCACATTGTCATTTTTTTTTTCTTTTTTCCTTTTTTTCTTTTGATGAGCTTAATTTCACATTTGTAGCATATGCCTTCATTCCCAACAATAGGACGTTTCGTGATAACACCCTAGCTGGACTACTATCATCAGGCAGTCGGGAGCTTTTAAACCTTATAGTGATATAGGACGTTTCGTGATAACGCCCTACTGCACTCAAATCATTGGTAGCTACAACCGACATATATATAGTTCATCTCTTTCTCTCTTTTTCTTTTCATAAACTTAACTTATATCCTTTCTATCACATTCAAACCTTCAGATATTCACAGTACACGTTCAAAATTTAGGTACTAAGTTACTGCAATTATCTATAGAATAACCACTAGGATACTGAATGGATAGAGTTTAAAATTTTCGTTTCAATATCAAAGGCTTACGTGAAGGAATTCATGTTACACAAATATATTTGGAATTACAATGCACTTACGGTTCACGTTGGTTATACACATCCAAATTGATCATTACATCTTCAAATCCATGAAATATATACCTTATACAGTTTATTTTAATCAACTAAATAATGCTCGAAAAAAAAATTCGAAAACTAAGGGATTTATTGATACAAAATAAACATTAATTCCATTGCTTTAGACCAACGACTCCACTCCCCACTTACGAACTTACATTGTCCTCAATGTAAAGTGAGTGTAAATAAGTTGTTGGGAAAGCAATGGTGCACTAAAACAAGTCAAAACAAATACTCGGATGATAAAAAAGGGTGGGTGGGTGGGTCAAAGTTATGACCGTTGTGTGTGCAAATAAAATAAAAGTATGTGGAGTGTGACAATGCAAAAGGGTAGATAAACACACCACATAAACTTTTATTGATTTAAAACACACAATATTCCACGAAACTAATACATGTCACACATTATTTGAAATTTAAAACAGACTAGATCATTATATGAAATGTGTGACAAAGTATTAACTCTGAGTCTTTTATACCCAGATCCTCAAGGGTTATTTCAAATCGTTCGAACAACCTAAGTCCAAGAAATGACGCATTTGAATTTTTTCTTTGATTTCTATCGGGATTTTCGGATAACCACCTAATCATTCCCTTTTTTAATGACATTCAAACATTCATCCTGAGACTTGGTGAAACAAAATGAAAATCAATCCGAAGTATTCGCAAAGTATCATCCAAAGTATGAGTAATTATTATATTTAACATTTTTACGGGCTGCCTCCCGGTAGCGCTTTTGGTTAACGTCGTTTGCTCGACCAAAATGATAATGATTAACTAATATAATATACTAAACAAAACGGGATACTTCTAACAATTACTCACAAAATCACGTAACAATTAAGCACATAATCCACTAAAAATAAATGCTTAAGGAGTAAAAAGGAAGGATAGTACCCGTCATTGACTACATTTATAGTCTATAGCCAGACTTTACCGTGCTTCAGTTTTTAAGGCACACGCACCGCATCCTTCTTCAATACCGGTTTCCAACAGAGGTTAGACAATTCCCACCAATCCAAACGAATCTTGACCTTTTCCTTTGATTTTCGAGCTTTAGGTTTGCGAGCTTTCACATTATTGCTTTGAAGTCATCTTCTTCAATTACTGCGTGTTAGTATGATCCACGGCAAAAAAAAAACACAAAGTGTACACACAAGAACAAGATTCTAGTGTAATGCATGGATATTTTAATGAATTGTAAATGTTAAAGACAACGCGCTCATGATTAACTCCCAAACTTCTCCCTTACTAAAATCGTCAAGAAAACATACATACTTTTTATCCAACTTCATCTTTGTAATAGGGATAGAATGTATACCTCCCTTACCCTTGTCATTAGATGAATATGGTAAAGCTTCCTCGAATGACTTGTGTTTCATCATTACGTACCTTTTTCTTCAAAATATGCATTGGATATGGTGTTGCCTTATCTGGTTGAACCGAGATGAATTTGGGTTGAGCGGATAAGGTTCGGTTTGAATTGGCCCTTTCAAACTTGGTTCCTTCCAACTTTGCTTCCAATTCGATTATTTCTATTTTTATTTTATTTATTAATATTCCCTTGGGAATGATCATGCCCTCGTTCGGTGTTTCATCACTAGTTTCGGTCATTCTCGTATTTCGATTTGAAAATGATACTTGGTCGGGATTTCCCGATCGATATGACCGCGTTTACTCTCTACTCTTAACTCGCCTTTCGTAAGTGTTTAAATCGGGCCTATAAGGAGTGAGTGAGGCCTTACCACTTCGGTCATCAACTATCGAAAAATAGAAAAATAACTTGAAATAGATAAAACCTGAATCAGATGGTGTTTCATTACTGATTTCGGCCGTTTTCATAACTCGATTTGACAATTCTTGTGGAATAGAAAATATCGAATAGAAAATAACACGAAATCGATATAAAAAAACACTTTTTTTTTCTCTCGGTAATTACCGAGTCCACTCGGTATTTACCGAGTGTATATTTTTTTTTTTAATTGGTATCTTACCAATAGGTAGGTACCAACAAAAATAAACGAACCGTTTTTACTTTCTACTATCGAAAATAGAAAATAACTCGAAATTGGTAGAAGAAGAAAATTGGTAACTAAAAGAAGGTAGATACCAACGGAAAATAAAAAAAAGAAATGTGATAAGAAGAGTGTTGACTTATCCTCGAGAATTTTGAGCTAATACAAGTAGTAACCACTAGACACAAAGAAAGAAATTAGCGACGTTTTCCCCGACAACGGCGCCAAAATGCCGACAGACCTAAACCTAACCTTGGAAACGGGCCGAAAGGCGACGGACATTACCTAGGCTATACGGATCCTAACCGGCGGTGTACCGGGTCAAATTGTAGCTCTAGTACGGTGAGTCGGTCGTATTCCTCGGGGAAAACATGGTAATTCTTTTAAGTGGGGTTAAACACCAAGAAGCTATTATTAACTCGATCTAAGTCGCAGGTTTATAACATTTTCCTCGGGTTAGATAGTTAGATCAGTTAGATTAGTTAGTAATGTTAGAGTTAGATGTTAGTAAAACGAGAAAATAAAACAAATAAATACTAATATAATATATATTTTTGGATCTAGCCAAGAATACTTTCTTGAATCAATATCTTTTTAGTAGAAATAAATGAGACGGATCTTCCTTTATTCAAGGTGTAAATTATGTGAAACGGTGCACTCCTCGCTCAGACGGTTCCTTCTCACACGAGCGTATGAAATTGTCATATGTCCCATTTAACTATCCTACGTCATCCAAAAGATCGGGTCACTACCGTTTTGTCATCGGTCAATATTTTAGAATCTTCGTTAGAAATAGATAAATTGACGTAATTAGATCTCGAGCACAAATTTTAATAAGATTTGTTTTTCTAGGACAAATGCGCCCCGGGTAGGAAATAGGATTCCGTTGTCACGTTTTCACTCGGCCAATTTTACCCTCTTTCGGTCTTTCTATCCGTACATTAAGTTCAATATAGAAAGAGATTCATCATAATTAATTTTAATCATTTTTACCATAGTCAATCATCCGGATCTATAAAAAGAATAACTAATTGATTTATATCTTGGCTAGATTTATTTTTAGTTATACATAGATATATATATCGTATACATCAAAATGTCATGGATTAAAATAGAAGTTTTCCATAATAGCCTTAAATCAAGATGACAAAATTTTATTACAACCAAATTTAGCCTTTCGATCCAAACACTTATCAAATTCTCACATATATATATAGATAGATATAATTATATAGAACAACAAAAAGTAAAACTCAATAAAATTACCCGTTTACTTCGTTGATCTAAGTTGTATTCTTGAAAATAGCAACTTTTCCTAAAGCATTTTCTTCGATAATTTTCTCAAGCATTACAACATTACTACTTTATTTATATATATAAAAAAACATATATATACATACATAGACATATGTATATATACGGGCCCCGAAAATAAAATAAAAAGACAAAAGAGATATAGATCTATATATATATCATATATATGTATATAAGATCTACAACAAAAAAATAAAAAGAACAGAGACGGAGAGAAAGGAGAGAAAGCGGAGAAAGGGAAAGAAGAGGGGCAAGAAAGAAGGAATGGAAATGGGGGAGTATATATAGGGAGAGATATACATACATATATATATATATATATATATATATATATATATATATATATATATATATATATATATATATATATATATATATATATATATATATATATAGCACATGGGAGCCATCATCAAGCACATGGGAGGGAATATCCATCATTGCAAGTAACATGCACCACATGGGAGAATATAATCAAGTTGGGAAAATATCTCCACTTTTCCCGGCGTTTCTATAGCGGCGCTTATTGATAAAATAGCCATAACTTGAGTTGTAGACCTCCAATTGACGTGATTCAAAATGCGTTGGAAAGCTCATTTGAATATCTACAACTTTTATGAATAACTCTTCCCCAGAAAATGCCTCTAAGTTGGGTCAAATGTCTGTCGAAGATATTTTACGGTAGAAGCATTCAGGACAATTGATCCGTTTGAACTTGTTAGCTTATGGCACATTCTTCCATCCATCAAAATACATCTTCTTAGGCTCAAAACATGTCATTACGTGGAATCTTGGTCAATATATAATCCTGCAATGAACCACCAAAATACCAAACGTAAATCCGACACGACACTCCGGTTACTAAACCGGTACAAAACTTATAAAAACTTATAAAAATACGATAATTTATATAATAACTACTACTTATACATTTGAATAAAACTTAGTAATTTTGACTTGATTTGATACAATAATGCTCAAAATGGTATCAATATTGGGGTAAAATATCGTAATAATGATCATAAATTTATCTCTCATCAGTCCTATAGGGGCAAACAGAGGGCTGAGCGCAGCCCATCTAGGGACAGTCGCAGGAATCGTGATCGGGATATCAAAAAGCCCAAAAAGTTTAAGGAAGAAACCTTCACTCCTCTCAGAATCTTATATACCCAGATGTTAAATGAGGTAAGGGATGAGATCCCCGAGCCATTCCCCATGAAGCCCGACCCTCATCATGACGCGACCAAGTATTGCGGATTCCATAGAGACAAGGGTCACACCACGGACGAATGTATAGAGTTCAAGAGGAAAATTGAAAAGCTTTTAGCACGCGGCATGTACGATCACTACAAGAAGGACGATGGGGGTGCGAACCGAAAGGACCGACCTGTCCATCAATATGATAGAGAAATCCAATAATCATGGAGGGTCCCCCCAACAATAACCAGATCAAACACATAATTGGTTCTATCAACAAGCATGTTGAAAAGCCGATGATCCTATGCATGAATGAGCAGGAACTCGCTTTTACCCGAAGCGAACTCGTAACGGCGACTAACATAGAGGATTCCTACCTCAACATTTCAGTGGTCATTAACAGACCAGTGCTGGGCAGGGTTATGATTGACACAGGGTCATGCCGTGATATTATGTACTATAGTTGCTTCAGGAAGCTTGGTTCTAGCGACTCCAATCTCATGCCGCATAATGGCACTCTTGAGGTTTTACCAATCACAGATGCTAGGTCAAGGGAGCCATTAATTTAGATATGCATGTTGGAGACTAAGCACCTTTTCGAGTGAAGAAGGTAACTTTCCTTGTAGTAGATCTCCAATCAAATTATAACAAGATCTTGGGCGCACCAGCTTTGAGGCAGTTTCAGATGGTGGTTTCTATCCCACATCAGCGGGCTAAGTTCTACACGGAGGGCGGAATTGGTGTTTCAGTCAGTGAGCTTGCAGCAATCCTCACTTTCATTCATAACGCGAGAACATACACTAAAAAACCCTGCATCGAGCAGCCAGAAACCACAACCGGAACGAGTATGATGAGAATGGTGAAAGACCTCGTCCTCCCTGATGTTGAATGTGAAACCTTACAGGTCATTTACTCCCACTTTGCAAAGATTCATGAGAGTAAGACATTCCTTATAAGAAGGCGATTTCGGATATTCACCCTATTGATAGGGTACGCGATTCCCAGACGACCAAACATGTATACTCCGCATGCTTCATTATCACACCCAATCACTACCGCATGATCACCCCGTGGCTAGGGGAAACCTCAATAGTGTCAAAGCATGACAATCCACACAATGATGCCATGTAGACTCCGGTCCTAAGGATAATTACACAACCGCCACATAGTGTGACACTTAACCGTGTAAGTGGGTCGATCCTAACGTACGCATTCTCTAATACACGTCCATGTACAAATCAAGTGTCTCTACACTTTGATAGACGAGATCTATCCCTGCCCTTAAAGACAGAAGACATCTAATACGTGCTAGTCAGTTTATACTATCAATTCCCTGTTTAATAGTACATCAGCCTAGAGACATTTAAGTATCAAACTTATTAAAGTGATTAGAGATCTCATCAACCATAATCGCCAATCATGGTTTCTCTATCACAGTTTAATACTAATGACGTTATCATATAACAATTCACAATTGGTTCTTTAAAAGAACAAATATATGACAACAGAAAAGCTATTTAATATATGTATAAACATAAAGAAATATTAGAAATGATCCGACCCAATCAGATCCGGTCCAACCCGATTGGGTTTAGGGCACTATTTCAACAATCTCCCACTTGGCCTAAAACGAATCACTCGCACACACAAGACCAAGTTGAAATACAAGAATCTCATGCAATACTCGCAACCAGCCCTAGCCATAAACGGATCGCTATCTATGGGGACTCAGACTATCTTCATACCATGCTCCAAATGACCAAGTCAAAGGAACCGCATCAACACACACATGAATCTCTGACGAGACCCTAGTCCTTGATTCAAGCAATAAATCCACTTACTATATCAGCTATACAGAAAAGGTGGAAGAACCATATAAGGCTCAGGAATAAACCTTCTAGACTCATGTACTTCTCCCGCTGCGCCTCCAAGGCACTACTGTGTTTTGGCTTAGTTGTAGAATTTACAGTGACCCATAGACTAGGACATTTCCAGCTCACTGTATCACTTAATCAATGTGACTGCAAACCCAGACTGTAGCTCCCACTCGCCTTCATAAGACTATGAACATCTGGCATTACTTTTACGATGGTTCCTATCGCTGTAGCAAAGGAAACCTTCCATAAGCATCATCTTTCACCTTATCTTTAGGACTAACGTCCTAACATAGATATATCTTGAGAACACCGGCTAGCAGTATCCCCTATCGCGATCTATGCTAAACTTCTTTTAGCATCACATCTATATAGGTAAACTATAATCTAACAGCAGTTAAATCTATCACTATGGATTCCAATTTTTAAAATAAGAACTGCTAATCCAAGTGCTTTCGTAAAGACCTTGAATTACCGAACATTAATTGACTGTGACATGGGGTGATGATTCCTGAGAGAGATATCTAATACCTTACTCAAAAATCGTAACACACTCCCACTATCTATATTGCACATGGGGCATATTCTTCTTTTGACTAAATCAAACTCCTTTGATTATCAAACAAAGAAATTGTCTAGAGAAACTTGTTTGAGTCCATAAGTGAATCTCGTGGGCTTACATATCATGTCATGGTCTATGAACATCGAGATTTCTGCCCAACGTCTTCAACACTATCATATAGTCATGATACGAAGTTACAACAAGCATAGTCTGAATAGAACTGGGCTCAGCCTTACAAGGACATTCCCTATAGGTAAGACATACTAGGTTCATAACCTGGTTGTCACTGATGGAATCTAATTCAGATGTTATGGATCTTGGCCATTTCTCTCAATCTTGCCTTTCAAACATTCCTTCATAAGTCGTGAGATATTCATTCTTCAAGATGAACATACCTTTTCAGGCCCGAGGTTATATACAGACTTACAGAACTTTTGTGTGCACTGAGCAGTGTTCTACACCTCATCGCTATGCGGTGTGTGCTAATGTTCCAATGGTTGAATGTATCTTTGTGGTTCTCAAACTCTTTTGAGATCTTATTTACTCCCACTATCTCTTTTGAAAGAATCACTTCCTCTAGAAGATGGCATGTTTGGAGACAAACAACATTTTGCTCCGCGGTCAAGTAAACGTTATCGAGCGTACTTGCTAAGATATTCCACAAAGTTGCATATGTCGTACTAGGCTCCAAGACTTTATGACTTTGCCTATGACAACTTCAAATCATCGGTTAATATATATTCGACATTATCCTCTTCCATATCTAATATGAAATTTATTCAACCTTTATTCTTTGGAACTCAATTAAGTATAAGGGCACTATCCCGAAACGGGTAAGGGATACTTCGCATGGCTTGCATCACACCTTTATCATATAAAGTGTTGTTTCCATTTTAGGAACACAATCTAATTGCGTATCCCAAAGATGGTATCCTTCAAGGGAGAATCTTATTCCTTTTCAGACGACTTCTGAAACACCCTTCAGGTATTAATTACTTCAATCCAAATGAAGATTAATTCCTAAGTAGCTCGTCAATCTCATATTCGTACTAGCTCGAACTTTTTGGGCTTTCCGAATTATGCACTTCACTGAGTACACTTGACTATTTCTAAAAATAGTCGTAGAGATTAATAAACAATTATTTGTGGCATTAATTGTCACAAGCCAACAAACATCGGTATGTTTAGGCTTTAGACAATTTTTCTAGATTTTACAACTTTTTCATAAAAAGGTATTTTAGTCATCTTTAGATAAGATACGTATTACCCACATGATTCATAACCACATGGTTCAGACGTCATCAAAATGACCTTTGATCACACGATTCCCTTCCATAGAGACTATCTCTAGAACAACCACCAAATATTAAGGATAACAGCCATATAAATACTTAGTTGAGATTTCATCACATATATCAACTATATAGTGACGATAATCTAGTATGTTAGATTCAGTGACCTTTCAACTTTATCGGAATAACATTTATTCTTTACAATTGAATATGTCTACTAAATCCTAACAAGCAACTGAAAACATGTTCTTTATAAGAACCGAAACATAATAACATTTATTTAGTTCCCTTATCAGTTTACTAGATCCAGAATATGGTAAGTGTTACAACGTTTGCTTCACCTTCCGTATCTGTATTTAATCTTTCTAATTTAATCACACTCGTAAGATATCATACATCTTAGAGTCAACTTTGAACTTAGATAGATTTATCTCAACATACTTGCCTAGAATAGAGACTTCGATAAGTCCTCTATTTAAGCACTTGCCCTAACTTTCCTTTTTAATCCTTTAAGCACTTGAAAAATGTTTCTTATTGTAGTCTTCATAAGACTTAAGAAAGATCACAAAAGCCATGTCTTTAATTTCCTTTCATAAAGAAAATCTAAAGTTTATTAAATAGTTTATTTAACCTTTTGAATCGTATTCAAAACATTGACTATTTAATTAACCTTTAAGCAATGATAGAATTAAGTTGATACTTGAGTCTTACAATTTTGAAAACAAACTTTCCAAAATTAGATGTGGTCATTCTTATCCAACGTTTGAATTAATTGTCATCGTATGACTGAATGATCATCTTGGTTCGTATCCAATATATGATTAATTCGTTGAAACTTATTTTAAATGATTCAATCATTAGCTTCCGCTTTCATTAATAATTAAAGCCTTGGAGTACTGCTTCAAATATGTAGTCTCCTTGTCTCTAACTACTATAGCGGGATTGCTCGTGTCATTTCTTATTTTAAAAAGGATTAAAATTTCTTAACCAAATTTGAGAACGTTTCTCAAAAGGTAACAGTCATGATTTGGTTTTACTAATCGAGAATAAAACATAAATATAAAGTTTGCTAAAACTACAACCTAAAATGAAAATAAAAGAGTGTTGTTGTTTATACACGCAAAATCAAAATGGTATTTTGGTTTATGATTTTGTTCCCAATAGTCAACTACTCCCAATTGACTTTCTAGTTTTGTCCAAAATTCTTTAGTGTCTGAGATCCAATCTAATTACTTGATTCCTGGCAGTGGTCGATCAATCAAGATAATTTTGAAAGGTAGGTAACGCTGTACCAATCACATCACTATGTAATTCTCAGTGGTTGACTAGTCAACTCTTTGGCGATACACATCACTATGTGTTAGTCAACCCCTTGTCTCTAAAGTCAGACGGCCCTGACGGTGGCCAATCACCAAAAGACTCTAGTCAAGTCATAACCTAATATTCACGAGATCTCATACGATCATATCTCAATAACGACGATATACCCGAGGTAGGTCAACTCCCGGCGGTGGTCGATCGTTGTATCCGAACAAGGGCTCTTCACCGTCATTATAATATTGTGAGACAATATTTCGACTTGATTTTTGTTGTGGAAGTATTTATGTAATTTAATTCACTTAATTAATTTTAATTACGGTCTCATCAAATATATCTATCTCTATAGACATACATCCTACACATTTATCTAGATCGTGCCTAGTCATGCATCTATCGTATCATATAAAATAAATACATGAACAAAATAAACAAATGCGTAAAGTTACTGGTATGATCATGGACTTTTCCTAGATGTGGTTTCGAATACAAACTGACGAAGCCGCAGGTCACAACTAAGGTAGCTGCAACCGCCAATAGGATCTTTAATGCGCCATTCTCCAATGGAATCTTTATTCTTCTTTCTTTGGTCTCCGTCTTCTGCTCCATTCTTGTTACATTTAATTCTATCTAATAAAATAAATACACCACCGCACACGGGGGGAGCAAACAGGAATGGGATAAATGAAGAAAATAAACTAGGCCACATTCTTCATAACGTCCTAGGACAATTTTTAAACCAACAGAAAAATTAAATCATTCACATCTATCATATCGGTCGAGTCCATGATCAATCGGGTCCATATAATCATATTATATCTACTATATCTAATCCATACAATAACATCTTATGAAAAAGATAAATTAACATTTAACTACTTGCGTCTTAATTAATCAATTAACATTTGATCTATTAAATAATTTTATCCAATCAATTAACTGATTAACATTTAATTAATTAAATGATTTTAATCGAAATAAAATTAACGTTTAATTTTAAACGATTTTAATTAATTAGAACTATTCTAAAAATAAATCAAAATTAAAATTAAGTCTCTTTTATTTCTTTCCTTTTGATTCCTAATCAAAAGGGATGACTTTGGTTTCCTAAACCAAAATGCATCTCCCTTGGCCCTTTCTAAAATCAAAATATTTTGAAAAGGCCTAGGCCTTTTTCAAAATATTTTGAAAAGGGCCTAGGCCTATTCCAAACAAAATTTGAAAAGACCAATATTTTGGTTAATATGCCTCGCCACTTTCCAAAATCAAAATTTTGGAAGTGGCATAGGCCTAGGCATTTTCCCAAATCAAATATTTGGAAAGAGCCTAGGCCTATTCCAAACAAAGTTTGGAAAAACCATTATCATTTTAATGCCATGCGGCATCCCAATGGCCCGGACTATTTGAACCATTGGTTAGGCCACATGACACAACTAAACAAAAAAGGAATTACCAATCACAACTATGAACCATATTGAATCACAAAATACACAAAACAAAATTTAGGATATCCGCCAGCATTGACCGGTCAACCGACGCCGGCAGTAGGTTGCCCTGCCGCCGCCACCGCCGACCAGCCGCCGCCGCCGCCGCCGCTAGTCGGCCGAGCACCACCCGATCTCGTTTTTTTTTCTTTTCATGTATCACTTTTGCGAATAAAAAATCTTTCATCTTTTAATTATGTGATTTAAACGATAAAATTAACTACGCATAATAACATGCTTATTGCTTAAGCTCGAAGCTCGCTCTGATACCACTGTTAGGAAATCTACGCGGGAACGCAACGAAATTCAAAATTTTGATTTCCTTTTACCCAAGATCGACTTCGTTTAAGCAATAAACAAATAAGCTAGTAGACGGTGGTTACCTTGGTTGATCTAAAAGATCGACGCTTTGACCGTCTAAGGAGAGTAGTTCTGCATAGAGCCACCCAAGTGTTCGGCCTCTACCGCTGGTCCACACGAACAACCCGCCGGAATCCCATCATGGATTGCTATTGGAAAACTCCGGTTGCTAAACCGGCCTTTTTCCCCTCTCTCCAACTCTCTATAGGATGCTCTTTATTTTACACAAGAACTATTAGCTCTTGGAATTGTGATGTACAAAAGTGCTTGACACGCACCTCTTATTAATAGTAGAAGTGGCGCCCCTACTTAAGTGTCGAGGAGAAGAAAACATTTTTCCAATAAAATAAGGAAAATATAATTGATTGATTTATCTCATTAATATTCAATATCCTATATTAAATATATTTCCAAGATATATATTGACAATATCTTATATTGAATATATCTTTATCTTATTGCCATAAATCAATTTACACACGTGTGTAAATCTATAGTATTAATATCTAATATTAATATATGGTAATCTTATTAATTAAATTGCACAATCCAAGTGTATCTTAATACACTTAATCCTACGCCCCATATAGCCTTTTATTGGCTTCCAGAATATTCTTTAATTAATACAATGCTATGATTAATTAATTTGAAAAATACATGTATATCATATATATATATATTTCGAAATTATATGTATCAATATACATATTTAATTAATCACCATAATTAATATCTTGTATATAATTTATTCATAATAAATAAATACCACCATATTAATTTACCACTATAACCTTTATAGTACGAGATAAACTTTCCTTATTTGGTTATCATCTTTAACCACATTTTAATCCGGCTAGATATTCATATGTGTGTGACCCGATAGGCTTCCGAATATGTTGGCCGTAGCACAAAGTACAAATTACGAAAATGCCCTTCATGCCTAACGATCACGGGATAGCGTCTAGCAACACACCGTGACCCCCAATCATCGGAAGAGTCAAATGCAATGACTACTACTCTTCATGTGAAACAGTTACCGTGTAACTTACAATCCTATCGCTGTAATAATATCCATACGGTCGTACGTCGAGTGTCAAACATTAACGACCGTATCTTATAATCTGGATATCAAGATATCTCTTGAAGTAACTCATTTACTACCACTTTGCAAAGATTCACGAGAGTCCTTATAAGAAGGCCCTTACGGATATTCACCCTACTGATAGGGTACGCGATTCCCAGACGACCAAACATGTATACTCCGCATGCTTCATTATCACACCCAGTCACTACCACATGATCGCCCCGCGCCTAGGGGAAACCTCAATAGTGTCAAAGCATGACAATCCACACCGTGATGCCATGTAGACTCCGGTCCTAAGGATAATTACATAACCGCCACATAGTGTGACACTTAACCGTGTAAGTGGGTCAGTCAAACGTACGCATTCTCTAATACACGTCCACGTACAGTCCAAGTGTCTATACACTTTTATAGATGAGATCTATCCCTGCACTTAAAGACATAAGACATCTAATACGTGTTAGTCTGTTTATACTATCAATGCCCTGTTTAATAGTACATCGGCCTAGAGACATTTAAGTATCAAACTTATTAAAGTGATTAGAGATCTCATCAACCATAATCGTCAATCATGGTTTCTCTATCACAGTTTAATACTAAGGACGTTATCATATAACAATTCACAATTGGTTCTTTAAAGAACAAATATATGACAATAGAAAAGCCATTTAATATATGTATAAACATAAAGAAATATTAGAAATGATCCGACCCGGTCGGATCCGGTCCAACCCGATTAGGTTTAGGGCACTATTTCAACAGAAAGGGCTTGTGCTTTGATGAACTATAGTTCATCAATGTTTGTGTATTTGTTATGACGTGATGTCTAGCTGTCTAAGTGATGGAGTGGAGTTGTTAAGGTGAGTTTTACCTTGAAAACACTTAGATGGCTAGTTAATTCACAATAATAATTACATAAGTGTAGTAAAAGATGAAACACCACTTATTTCGGTTATGCATTGATTCATATCGGTGATGTGATACGTTCAGTAAAAGCGAACAACACTGAAATTCGCCGAACGTATATGCATACCGGGTTGATCCCGGGACTATCGGTGCTACTCACCGTAGTTGGCAAGTACATATCGTGGTGGAATTTTCATCATGCATAGTGCCCTTGAGTAATGATGTAACTAAGATAAGCTAAGCTATGAACGTATAGTCATGATGTGTTGATGGACATGGAATGAACCTTAGATTGAGTCTGTCTCAAAAAGATAATCCTTACGATAAAACTGGTTAAACAACCTTAATTGAATGGTAGCTTCTACTTCTTACTATGTACATTGTACTTACCTCAAATGCATGTTTATTTATGTGTTTGGGGGAGAGAAGACGAACATGTAACCCCGGAGTTCAAGGAGGACTTTGATGACGACGTTTGAGGACGCCGGAGTTGAAGACCTTGATTATTTATATTTTATTTATACTTTAGACTTGGATTATTGTTGGAAACTTCGTATTTACTTCTTAGTTTTTGGAGTATTCGTATCTTTGGATTTCGTTGGTTTCTTTCCAATGTAATAATTGTTAGTAATATCATCCGCAGCGGAAGCGATTTAAGGATCTAGATCTATAAAATACACGTAATAAAATAACTAGATCTACATCTACGAGGGGGTTGTAGAACATACCTCTTGGATCTCAAAATCCAAGTTGAAGAACCGCAATAGAAAGAACGAACAAGGTGTGAAGAGCACCACGATCTTCCGTACGTGTGATCCAAGCAACTCCCGGTGGAAGGAAATCCTCGTCTCGAATCCTTCCGATATGCTACCCGGAAAATCTCCAAGATTTTCCCCTTATTCCCCTTGGCCGAAAATTTTCACCTTCTCCTCTCTAAGAGGTGTAGGTCGAAATTTATTGTGTGTCTAAGGCTTGGGAGAACTCTCTTTATATAGGAGAGTAAAACTTAGCCTCCAAGGATTTAATAATTAATACAAAATAAATTATAATAATCCCATTAAATAAAAGATAATTCCATAATATTCTAGAACAAATCTAGAATAATATTTATCTTTATTTCTTTCCATAAATATTTATCCAATAAATATTTTATGCACATGTCTTATTAATACACAAGAAAATAATTTCTTGTTCCAAAAATAAGGCTATGGCCGAAAATTGTATTGTGACCTAGTCACTTATGATTTTCGGCCAAACACACTAATTGGGCCAAGATTATGAAAAATGTCTTTTCCACATATTTAATTATTTAGCCCAACTAATTTAATAGTCCACTAAACAATTAATTTACATATCGTTTTAATAAAGTCCAACAAGAACTAAATTAATATTATTAGGATTCGACATCCGAGAATAGCTATGCTATATTAGGAGGCACGTCGGGGACCATGGACTAATAATCAGCGGCTCCGATAAATCGAATAAATAATTATCTTACGAACGAAATAATTATATTCGATAAATCAATCACAGGAATATGCCACCATAATCATGTGATTTGCACTCCTCCGATTATGAGATTATATTTATCTCCTCACGAGAATAATAATAAGCGTCCATTGATATAATCATTACATATGGATTAATCCTCCATAGATTGTTCATTCTAAATCGGGAAGTTACCGTTAACCCTTTTTAGAACCTCTTATCCTTATTTACCATTAACCCCCTAGTGATCAATTAATTCATACAACTCACTTTGGTAGCTAATCGGTGTAATATGAACTCCATGGATCGATCGGTTTCTAGGATTAACAAATAAGGGAAGCTGTCTATCTACTTCCATAAAGGGAAGGAATGGATTCCGTATCCGTGATAACACGGACTACTCACTCAATCCGATTACAATGCCAAGATGGGGTAATTCGGACCACGGACTCGGTGTAATCCTTAACCGTCAAGTCAAACTTCATGCGATTCAAGCGGTTGGTGTGATCACCTCGGGATTAAGATATATCCATAAATATGATCATCCATTGATTCGATAAGACTTCTCGATTACGGAATTATATCGTGAACTCTAATCAAATCGGTCCAGCCACTATATGATATATCTATCATATATAAATGCCCCATTAGGTTCTCTTAACCGAAAGTCCGGATAAGACAATCACACCTATTGTGTTACGGCGCATTAATAGCACGTTAAAGGAGAGACCCGATACTCTCGATTAACTTCACTACGGGCTAATTGTATTTTAAGTACATCTTCACTAACTCAATCCTCCCGTGTATATCCCATACAACGAGTTAAGTGATTACATAAACGATATACTTAGGGTTTTACGTAGTGTAAATACTATTGTCACATCGGTGATTATGAGAATAATAAATATGAATAATAATATCATTTCATTTATTAAATAAAACAATTACAAAATTGTCTTTCGGGCATCACATCTAACAATCTCCCACTTGCACGAAAGCATGTGATTAATTGTTTTAGAGCACACCCTATTATTTAAAATACAACAAACTACATCTCCCACTTGCTCTAAAGCAATGGAGACCCATCCCGTATTCTAGTACCCATTAAGCATATCATAACCATTTCAGATTCCAAAGTACACTCCGAGTAATCCGTCGTAGGATAGGTCAGTGACTCGGGGAGCACCTACATCTAAATGTCATGGGTCTTAATGATTAGTCAGGTTGTCGGCTCGAGACGATCTGTAGAATCGAAACGTTACCGGTCCATCTAATCATGTGGTGCCGAGTAAACACGAGCCCGAGATCGACTTAACGATCATCCTCAATCGACTTAAAGTCAAAATCAGTGTATCACACATATCCAAGTTCAAACATGAATATGTCCGCATATTATTCCTCGTTCTCTTCAAGATACTAAAGGACATACTAAACTTGCTTTGTTAACTGCCAAATCTAAGATTCGATCAAAGTTGACGTTCAATAACCTGACCATCTCTTACTAGAAAGAGAATCTATCCCATTTCTCTTGATCCGAAGATTTAGAGAGTCATTCTGAGGCATAGGGTAGAACTTCCTCGTTGAATGTTGCATATACGGATGCATCATCTTAACCAATAAGATGGATGGGAAACCGAAGGATCGATTCTAATGAATTCGACCGAGTCAAACTCTTAAGAATGTTGTCCAAATCTCTGTTGTCCAAATCTCTGTTGCAGAGAATTGTGGTATTGTCAGATTCTAACTTCAGATAAACACCCATGTTGATTCCAACTGGTGCAGTGTTATCCTTCACAAACTCTAATATATATTTATATATTCACTACTGTACTAAAATTGATATCCAGTCTACAAAAAGACTTATCAATATTACGGTCAAATCCACATATTGTAGAAATATATGACTTCCAATGACCGAGAGGTTTGCTTTTTATCCACAAAGGACATAAGCCTTGACGGTCATCTGTCATAAGTTCATAAGTCAATACCCTTCATTTCGAATGAATCCGGACTCCGTTTGTTTGGCAAGAAAATCTCGGGGAATCACCCCTATGTTACGCTTATGAACGAAATCATGCGATACTAAGTGGTAAGAGAGTTCAAGGTCGATTAACTCTCTACTTCTTAGGGAATTACCCCTAGACCACTCAAGCTCGCTCTGAAAGATAAACTTTCCTATTCATTCTACTCTTTTTTGTGTAGATCCAATTACTCCCACTTTGGGCTGAGACGCTCGGGTGGTTCTACAAGAGCATGAACGAGCTGGAGTTCCGAACTCCATTCACGGGGTTATGGCTATTAAACCAACCTCTATTATCGAATCCTATACTACTCACAAAAGAGCCATAGGTCATCAATCGATCCTCGGACTACAAAGTCCGCGAAACCGTAATGGGTAATGGATAAACCATACTCCCAATACTTACTTGGGTGGATCGAAATTCGATATAGTTTAGTAGTATTTAGTGTTATCACCAACAACCGATGTTGGATGTGGTCGATTTTAATCAGTTAGTAACTACCTTGAGTAAACGTACTTCAAGGTTCAAGGTTTTACTGTTCATGGACTCTATCAGAAAGGATGCAACAGTATAACTGTCCTTTCCCGATTTCAAGAATCCTATATCTAACCTTTTTCTCAATGCTACAAGATATATAACGATTGGTCACTGACCGAACGTGTTCGCGAAATTCCCAGACCTACCTTCAAGCACCGTGTGCTAAATGCTTATATATATGGAAGTGGGGTGAACCGAATCCACACCTTATCCGTAAATTCCAAAGCATATTCTAGGTAGACTTCTCGGTCATACATTTCAATGTAAACCGTTATTTCGCTTCCAATATCTTTATTGAGTTAAGCAGTGTATTGTAGCACATCTCAAACTATGTAAGGCAATTTAACGGTTTCTCACTTAGTGAGAACATGTCACAATGAGGCAGGCTGAGCATCAGTCTCGAGGACTATGAATGGCCTATTCCGAGTATAGAATTCTCTATCTCTGTTGAAAACAGATAAACCTC
Source organism: Gentiana straminea (assembly GCA_036785695.1). Taxonomy (NCBI): domain Eukaryota; kingdom Viridiplantae; phylum Streptophyta; class Magnoliopsida; order Gentianales; family Gentianaceae; genus Gentiana; species Gentiana straminea. Next base: position 7,525,110 of record JAVUPR010000385.1, on the reverse strand, counting down.
AAAAATATTTTGGATAAACTTACCGGAGTGTTTGAATAGTTATCAGACAAGAAGTCACTACTCGGAAGCTCCTACTAGCTCGTATCTTTTATCAGACCCCGAAGATCGTCATGAACAAGCTATGATACTTCTTTATAACCATTATCCTTTCCCGATTGAAAGGAAACTTAGTCATTGAACCTTTGAGACAATATAACCAGACTGGGAGAAAAGGAATCACCCTGAGCCAGTCTTCAGGTCTTGTCTTTTAGGGACTATGCACTAACTATGGATTATGAAGAAGCGTTTATCTAAATATAGAAACCAATTGCTTTTAACATTTCTTAAGATGTGTTTTATATACATATTTCAGCAGTTCTAAGTGGTTTTGACTTTATCAAACAAAAGTCCGAGTCTTGGATTCGTACTACAAATGGTATATTCACTTTCATATACGACAAACAAATTATCGAATAGAAGGTAAATCCATTCGTTCCAACAAATCTTAAACAGAAAATAATTTTTCCGCGATATCCAAGGATTGAATCTGAGATTCATTTCCTTATATCACTCCCACTATTCTAGCTAAAATTAACTACCCGTTGGTTACTCCTTTAATCGTTAAATGCATTGCTACCTTGTTCGGCCAAAGAACTTAGCTCGAGAAAATCGCCAAGGATTCATAGGTTGGTGATCCAAAATCACTGTCCTTATCCTATGATTTTCAGTTTAATTAATTTTCGGTTCAGCCTTAAAATTTTCTTAGTTTAGATGACTAACACTTTTAGACATATTCTCCCATTCTTGACTTTCCGTGAATGGAAACAGTCTTGAACCAGCGGTTCGTTTGAGTAGACACTACTCTTGAACCGTGGGATGTGTATTTCGATTGTTACTCGTCGGGACTTCTCGGATTTTCTAATATACCAGAAAAAACAACAAATCATAACATTAAAGCTCCCACTAGTTTATCGGTTCCAAATACCGTCTAACGAGCAATGCTTTATTTTTATGATTTTCCGATTTTTTCGATTAGAAAATCTTTCGTACATAGTTCCAATGTTTTCAGAAAAACAATAAATCATAGAACTCCCACTAGTTCATCGATTCCAAATATCGTCCAACTAGCAACATTTTATGACTTTCCGCTTTTTCAATTAGAACGGTTACGTGTGTAGTCAGTTACACTTTTCTAATGTTCTAGAAAAACAACAAATCATAAAGGTCCCACTAGTTCATCGATTCCAAATATCGTCCAACTAGCGATACTTCATGATTTTCCAATTTTTCAATTAGAAAATTTCTTGTGTAATTACTACACACTCAAAATTCACTAGAAGAAATTCAAAGTCCGAAATCACCTTTGATCAAACTAAGTTTGTCTTCCGTTTGACACGAATGACACTAGTGACATACCTATATGTCACTGGTTTTTAAAAGGCTTAAGAGAAAATATCTCTTTCGAAAATTAATTGCATTATCGATTAACTAGTTCAACGTCCTAGTTACTTTCCACTTTTTAACGAAGTCAATACTAGTCAATTATAAAATTTTAAGCAATTTAGTAAGGGATAATGCTGTAAATAAAATGACATATATTAATTCAAGTTTAACACTACTATATTTTATTTTAGGAATTGTACACTAAAATTAAGTCTACTCTACCATTCCAAGGTTTTAACCTCGCATCTCAGTGCCGCCGTAGGGTAGGTCAAAGAGATGACGGTTAAATCGAGACAATCTCATCAATGAATAACTTGTGAGAATCGAACATCCCACGAGAATCGAACATCCATTTATTCATTGACTACCTTCCTTTTTTAGCCTAGATATTATCAAAAATATCCTTTATGAGTGTGACCTACTATATCGGATCTCTTAGGTACGCCCCGAGTGTGCCGTCGTAGGATAGGTCGGTGACCCGACGAGTACCCGAAATCCTATCCTTTCGGAGACCAAGCCATGAATGTTGATAGGGGTGAACACCATCCGTAGGGGGACGAAATCAAAGCGCCGCGAGGCGTCACCCTTCTCTCACTTACTTGTATCTATAGTAGAGGCCGTGGGGTTGGCCGCTCGCCTCCCCGCTCCCACTCAATATTTTGGAAGTGGTGGTGGGTTAACCAACCACGTCTTTTTGATGTTAACATAAAAGCACATCAAAACAAGGATTCCGAATGGTGTCGGTAACGTAGGCAAGCCTACCCGTCCTATTCGTTGGAACATATGTGACGGTCGGACGAAGTCGGGTCAAGAGAGCCCCGTTGAGATAAGAAGGAATCACCCCTCCGCTCGCCGGTGTAGCTTAGTCTTGCCGGACCCCCGTGCATACATCACACTAGGAGGGTTAAGTCGGTCGAGCCTAGCTCAGTTGACCACCCAACCTATAGGCGAACCGTTTTTATCCAAGATTTATTGTTCTTTTACCATCATTCAATCTCGTAGACACTATCGAAAACGTGATCTCGTTTGGGCTTTAAGGCGGTTCACCGAGAACACACACCGAAAGGCTTAACGATTTCATAACCCGTCCTCGGATCTTTAATTAGTTACTAAATTAATTAATTACCACGTATTAATTAAATTTCAACTAATTACACGAGTTTCTATACATGCCTATTTTAATTACCAAAATTAAAATTCTACATGTATGCATGGAGTGGATTTATGATATGATGCATGTCATGACAATTCCGATTTTATATCTATTTTATGATCAAACACATAAAAAATAAATTACGGAAAATTTAAACACCGAGATGGATTGTTGGTATCCCCGACTAACCTATTTTCTAAGGAAAAGTAAACATTTAATCTAAGTCTTCAAATCTTGATCTTCGATCTTGATTTTGAATCTTCCGGATCTCAAACCTTCAATCTTGACACGAACTACGAACGACGAGGAGACGAGGCCGTAATATACCAATATATTAAAAAATATATCTATATTATCAAATTGTTTTAACTTTTTTTTTTTAATTTATAATAACAGGCCCTCAGCCAAAGTTAATGAAAAAAAAACTTTTTTTTATTTTTAATTCTCGGCTGATAAAAAAAAAATTAGGTTAGGTTAACCAAAAAAATAAGCTGCCTGTCACATTAAAATTTTGCCAATTTCCGCCGAGACCAAAAAAAAAACACCATAATCTTCAACACATCATCTTCGTCGTCTCGAACCCGGAACAAAATTACAAAGAAGCCATCTATACAATTTTCGAGTTGCATAAAAAAAAAATTACACATCCTATGCTCAATTGATACTAATCAAAAGAGCTACAAAATAGATCTACGGGTAAACAATACCAACTCCAATCCATCTCTTCAACCAAGACATTCATAACAAAAAAAAAAACACATGTTTTCCACTCCTAGATCTAATATTTTATACGTATAAATATAGATCACCTTGGCGTCTGATACCACTGTTAGTAATATCATCCGCAGCGGAAGCGATTTAAGGATCTAGATCTATAAAATACACGTAATAAAATAATTAGATCTACATCTACAAGGGGGGTTGTAGAACATACCTCTTGGATCTCAAAATCCAAGTTAAAGAACCGCAATAGAAAGAACGAACAAGGTGTGAAGAGCACCACGATCTTCCGTACGTGTGATCCAAGCAACTCCCGGTGGAAGGAAATCCTCGTCTCGAATCCTTCCGATATACTACCCGGAAAATCTCCAAGATTTTCCCCTTATTCCCCTTGGCCGAAAATTTTCACCTTCTCCTCTCTAAGAGGTGTAGGTCGAAATTTATTGTGTGTCTAAGGCTTGGGAGAACTCTCTTTATATAGGAGAGTAAAACTTAGCCTCCAAGGATTTAATAATTAATACAAAATAAATTATAATAATCCCATTAAATAAAAGATAATTCCATAATATTCTAGAACAAATCTAGAATAATATTTATCTTTATTTCTTTCCATAAATATTTATCCAATAAATATTTTATGCACATGTCTTATTAATACACAAGAAAATAATTTCTTGTTCCAAAAATAAGGCTATGGCCGAAAATTGTATTGTGACCTAGTCACTTATGATTTTCGGCCAAACACACTAATTGGGCCAAGATTATGAAAAATGTCTTTTCCACATATTTAATTATTTAGCCCAACTAATTTAATAGTCCACTAAACAATTAATTCACATATCGTTTTAATAAAGTCCAACAAGAACTAAATTAATATTATTAGGATTCGACGTCCGAGAATAGCTATGCTATATTAGGAGGCACGTCGGGGACCATGGACTAATAATCGGCGGCTCCGATAAATCAAATAAATAATTATCTTACGAACGAATAATTATATTCGATAAATCAATCACGGGAATATGCCACCATAATCATGTGATCGCACTCCTCCGATTATGAGATTATATTTATCTCCTCACGAGAATAATAATAAGCGTCCATTGATATAATCATTACATATGGATTAATCCTCCATAGATCGTTCATTCTAAATCGGGAAGTTACCGTTAACCCTTTTTAGAACCTCTTATCCTTATTTACCATTAACCCCTAGTGATCAATTAATTCATACAACTCACCGGTAGCTAATCGGTGTAATATGAACTCCATGGATCGATCGGTTTCTAGGATTAACAAATAAGGGAACTGTCTATCTACTTCCATAAAGGGAAGGAATGGATTCCGTATCCGCGATAACACGGACTACTCACTCAATCCGGTACAATGCCAAGATGGGGTAATTCGGACCACGGACTCGGTGTAATCCTTAACCGTCAAGTCAAACTTCATACCGATTCAAGCGGTTGACTCGTGATCACCTCGGGATTAAGATATATCCATAAATATGATCATCCATTGATTCGATAAGACTTCTCGATTACGGAATTATATCGTGAACTCTAATCAAATCGGTCCACCCCTATATGATATATCTATCATATATAAATGCCCCATTAGGTTCTCTTAACCGAAAGTCCGGATAAGACAATCACACCTATTGTGTTCGGGCGCATTAATAGCACGTTAAAGGAGAGACCCGATACTCTCGATTAACTTCACTATGGGCTAATTGTATTTTAAGTACATCTTCACTAACTCAATCCTCCCGTGTGTATATCCCATACACCGAGTTAAGTGATTACATAAACGATATACTTAGGGTTTTAAATAATGTTACATTTCTATCTTTAGATGTCGAGTTTCTATTCTTGGTTAATTGAAAAAAAAAGTTACCCGAGTCTTTTGCTTCCGTTTGCTTTAATTTGATACGACGTAGTAGAGGCTTACGTATAAAGTGAAATTTATTTTATTTTACACGTGCCGAACGTTCATTTTCCGGATAAAGACTCGGTGTTCGGGAACAGGGCGTTACATGTTACAACTTATGTCTGTATAAATATATATTTGTGGTGGTGATCATGTGAATTTTTCGCATATGAATATTTGTTGTTGAATAAACTTTTTATATATTGATATAACTGTGATTATGTGTTTCGGCAACTAATTTGTTAGCTATAATTTTCTAGTCTAATTATTTAAATACTAAATGTAAGATTAGTAAATGATACCTCTTTCGTATATAAGTTGAACGTGAACATAATCGTGTTTTTAAAAAAAAAAAATACTTAAGGTTACCTCCTGTGTACTATACTAAAACATATGTTACATATTATTTTTAGGATTATCTATACCTAGCCTCCTAAATGGTACTTCTGCAAGATTTACCATAAACCATAAACTTTGTAGCCCAATAAGCTCTGTGCTCTAACTCAACTGGCAGGTGGCACGATTTACCATAAACCATCTGGTAGGGTGATGTACCCATGGGGGTCTTATAGGCAGTTCGATATGCCTATAGTACATCATCCAACTTTAGACTCCAGTCTTTTCTATGACTGTTCACTGTTTTCTCCAGGATCTTCTTCAAGCTCTGGTTGCTTCGCTCAACCTGACCACTAGTCATCGGATGATATGGTGTGTTGGGTGAAACATCTAACTTATCAAGTACATGAAATATCGCATAGATGACTATAAAAACAATGAACTTCAAATTGAATTGCCTACTCGGGACCAAACAAAGACAAAAGTGTCGGAAAACTTTGAAAAATTACGCTCATTTTGCATAATAGAAACATTATAACGTATTAAACAAACTTATATGCATAGGTACAAATCGAACAAATCGAACTATCCCCTCCCCCACACTTAAAAATTCAACATGTCCTCATGTTGTGCAGAATAAGAAAAACTTAGCTGATTTGTCGTTCGAAGGTGGCAATTCTGGAAGTGGTAGCAAGTCATATCCAGAAATGCCTGAAGAAAGCAGTAAACTGTGGACCATCCACCGGAAAACTGGCTTCGTCTAAAAGCTCACCATCGCTATCGCAAATACCCTGCACATATGAAAAACAAAACAAAACATACCTCGGGGATAGGGGAATATAACATATTGCGCCGAAAAGTTTGATAGACAAGGCATTATCATGGAACAAAGCATAAGCAATGCAAAAATTGACAAAAACCGAATCTATGTGAAAAGTAGTGCACAAATGTAACATTGGCAGGAAAGAAGGAATCACATCGATTTTTCAAATTCAGCTCATGCAAGTTACCTGGCCACAAAAACCGACACCAAAAACCTAGACGACACAAAACAAAACTAGCCCCCTTATTCAACAAAATAATCCAAAATAATAATAATAATAATAAAAAAAAACTATTCTTATTATTGGGTTGCCTCCCAACAAGCGCCTTTGTTTAGTGTCTTTGGCTAGACACACTTACTATTCAGCCTGGATCAGGCCGCTTAATCTTCCTTCCGGCCACTACTTCGTGTAAGCTCTGGTCATTAGTGTGGCTACAGAAACAGCATCTCACACATGGGATTAATGCTCTGACAGTTTTCCAAACACGTTTAACCTTTCCCATGGTTGACTTCTTCCTCTGTAAATTCCTCTGATGACGTTTAAGCTTTTGCTCCCTTTCATATTCCTCCATATCCCAACTGCCCGCTAGAACTTCTTCACATCTACGACTACCGTCATCCTCGGAGAACAAGTCGGGTGACAACTCGTCTAATTCATCGACTTGTGTAACACCACATCCGAGAATATCGAGGAATTTAACAATCAAAGGCTTATCCTTAGGTTCACCGATATAGTGCTTGCACCTTTGGCCATTCACTCGAAACGGGTCACCGCTGTAACCACGAAGTTCTAGAACGCCTCCAGGAATGATTTGGAGAATCTCGAAGGGGCCGGACCAACGTGTCCTCAACTTTCCAGGAAACAAATGTAACCTAGAATTGTATAGAAGAACTTGTTCTCCGACTTGGAATTCTCTCTTCTTGATCTTTGCGTCATGAAGGAGTTTCATTTTGTCCTTACCGATCCCGGCACTTTCGTAAGCCCGAAGCCTAAACTCGTCCAACTCATGTAATAGCTGCTGCCGGTCGATGTTTTCCACGGGCTTGGGAATCGAAGTTAAGAAACTTTGTAGCCCAATAAGCTCGTGCTCTAACTCAACCGGCGGTGGCACGATTTACCATAAACCATCCGGTAGGGTGATGTACCCATGAGGGTCTTATAGGCGGTTCGATATGCCCATAGTACATCATCCAACTTTAGACTCCGAGTCTTTTCTATGACTGTTCACTTTGTTTTCTCCAGGGATCTTCTTCAAGCTCGGTTTCTTCGCTCAACGACCACTAGTCATCGGATGATATGGTGTGCCGGTTTGTGACGAACACCATACTTCTCGAGGACTTTTTCCAAAGGTCGGTTGCAAAAGTGTGTCCCTTCATCACTAATCAAGGCACGTGGACATCCAAACCTCACAAAGATATTCTTCTTTAGAAAATTCATGACCGTTTTATGATCATTGCGAGGAGTGGCTATTGCCTCCACCCATTTCGATACATAGTCTACACAGACTAAGATGTATTTATTCCCACAGGAAGATGGGAATGGACCCATAAAGTCAATCCCCCATACATCAAAGACTTCGCATTCAAGAATGGGTTTCAATGGCATGTCATACCGCCTTGTTAGAGTACCGGTTCTTTGGCACCTATCACAAGCTTTACAGAAAGCTTCCGTGTCCTTAAATATCGTTGGCCAGTAGAAACCGGACTGGAAGATCTTCGCAACCGTTTTCCAAGGACCAAAGTGACCACCTGTGGGTCCACTATGGCATTGCTCGATTATATCGCGTTGCTCAGATTCAGGAACACACCTTCTTAGCAAACCATCTTTACAGATTTTGAAGAGGAAAGGTTCATCCCAAACGAAAGATTTCATATCAGAGAAGAACTTCTTCTTCTCTTGATAAGACATTTCAGGATCGAGATATTGGGAATAAAGGTAATTGACAATGGAGGAGTACCAAGGAACGTCTGGAGCGCAGCCATCTATCAACATGATGTTTTCTAGAGGAAAGTAAAGATCTATATCATCAGGATCACCCTTTTCCTCACTTAACACCCTAGAAACATGATCCGCCACTACGTTTTCACTGCCCTTTTTGTCTTTAATGTGGACATCGAACTCTTGTAGGATCAGTATCCAACGTAGTAGGCGCGGTTTAGCTTCTTTCTTGGTCATGAGATAGCGCGGCGCGACGTGGTCAGTCCATACGGTGACTGCGGCACCCAACAAGTAACTACGGAATTTGTCCATGGCGAATACCACAGCCAACAATTCCTTTTCGGTCGTAGTGTAATTAACTTGTGCGGGGCTCAGTGTGTGACTGGCAAAAAAGATAGGTGGAATTTTCCTTCGATCCTTTGGCCTAAAACCGCACCAACCGCATAGTTGGATGCATCGCACATAAGTTCGAAGGGTAGGTTCCAGTCAGGCGATATAAGAACTGGAGCGGAGATTAATCGACTCTTAAGCTCCTCAAACGCTTGCTTGCGCTATCATCAAAGGCGAATGTAACGTCTTCCTTAAGTAAGGTAGACGGGGGCTTGGCGATCTTTGAAAAGTCCTGAATGAATCTCCTATAGAAGCCGACATGTCCGAGAAAACCTCTGACTTCACGAACGTTTTTAGGATAACTCATCTTTTCGATAGCTTCCACCTTAGCCCTATCTACCTCGATACCTTTGGACGACACTTTGTGGCCAAGAACTATTCCTTCATCTACCATGAAATGGCATTTCTCCCAATTGAGTACTAAGTTCTTTTCCACACATCTAGATAACACCTGATCAAGATTAGCGAGGCAATCATCGAAGGATTGACCGAAGAACGAAAAATCGTCCATGAAAATCTCCATACACTTTTCGACTAGCCCATCAAAGATAGCCATCATACACATTTGAAAGGTGGTCAGGGGGCATTACGAGAGACCAAATGGCATTCGCACAGTAAGCGAATGTACCATAAGAAGCGGTGAAAGTGGTCTTCTCTTGGTCAATTGGATCGATGGGTATCGGAAGTATCCCGAATATCCATCCGGAAACGATAGAATGCGTGCCCCGCCAGACGCTCAAGCATCTGGTCAATGAAAGGAAGGGGAAAATGATCTTTCATTGTGACCTCATTGAGTTTTCTATAGTGAATACAGACTCTATAGCCTGTAACGAGCCTCAATGCTATCTCTTCTCCTTTCTCGTTCTTCTCAATAGTAATTCCACCTTTTTTGGGAACTACCTGAGTCGGGGACACCCACTCGCTGTCCGCAATGGCGTAAATGATACCCATATCTAGAAGCTTAATGATCTCCTTCTTGACAACTTCTTGCATGTGAGGGTTAAGCCTCCTTTGGGGCTGTCGTACATATTTAGCACCCTCACTAGTCTTGATCTTGTGCATGCGGATGTCGGGAGATATTCCTCGGATATCTCCCACCTGCCATCCAAAGGCTTTTTCGTTGTTTCGCAAGACGTTTAACAGTTTCAGCTCTTCTATTCGAGACAGCTTGGCAGATATGATCAAAGGAAGCTTGTCACCTTCACGTAGGAACACATACTTAAGATGTTTAGGCAACGGCTTCAGAACTAGATCTGCGGGGGGATCCTCTAAACTCGATTTAAGCCCTCCACTTTTCAACTCAACATCACTCAGCTTACTTAGTGGCTCCACTGCCAAAGCTTCTTCTCTTAATAGCTCATCCTCAAAGTCAGCTGCTAATTGATCTAGATTAACCACACCATGACTATTCAAATTATCGATCAATCGCTCATATTCCACTTCCACAGCCTTGACTTGCTCGTCCATACAGTCATTGAAGTCATTAAATGACTCCTCACTGGAAAAGCCGGTTGGAGAACCAGAGGGTACTTGAATGGACTTAGAGACACTATAGCTCACCTCCTGGTCACCCACTCGAATAGTTACTCGCCCACCATCACAATCGATGAGGGCTCTAGCCGTAGAAAGGAAGGGTCTTCCAAGAATTAGGGAACATCCTCACCTTTCTCCATATCTAAGACGTACCGATCAACCGGAAAGGTAAACCTATCAATTCGAACTAGTACGTCTTTCGGGATCCCCGAAGCTTTCTTGGAAGATCTATCGGCGAACGAAGGTTCATGGTTGTGGGTTCCAGAAGATCTTGTAAACCAAGCTGATTGCAAACAGACAACGGCATCAAGCTGATGGATGCCCCCAGATCACATAAAGAATTTGGGAAGACTAGGCCTCCCATCTGCAATGTGAGCACAAACTTGCCTGGGTCACCCCTCTTGATTGGTAAGTCTTGATAATTGACCATTGAGCAATCCTCACCAATTGCTCGATCCATGTCTGCTAACTTCTTTTTAGAAGAAACAACATCCTTGATAAACTTGGTATACTTAGGCATTTCAACCAAAACTTCTGAGAGTGGAAGATTAACCTGAGTATTTTTCAGCAAGTTAAGCACCTTTTCGTACTTCTTATCTTCATGCAAGGGAATGTTGCTTTTTCTAGGTGGATATGGAAGCTTTTTAAGGTCACTCTCAGAAAAGACTTTCTTTGAGGATGCACTTACGGCCTTGTCTTCCAGATCTTTCCACCTCACCACTTTTTCAGAATTCTTATTGGTCAGGGGATCAGCCACCTGACTCTCAACCGAATCTTTTTTTCTCAGGGGTTCAGCCACCTGAGGTGTTTCAACTCTTTCATTTCTCGGGGGATCAGCCACCCGAGTATGCTCTTGCAGGACAGGGGATAATGGGTGCTCAACTTCCCCTCCTGCACCATAATGGGCAGGAGGGGCTAGTGGTTTCCCTGGAAGCCGGGGGGACCACTCGGTGAGTGCCACTTCTTAAATTCATCGCACTGGCCTCCTCTTTACCGTATTGCATTGTTGGCACGAGGTCAGTGCATTGGTTGTTGCTTATATCGGCCTGAGCAACCTGACCGCCTTTTGGATTCTTTTCCGTAAAGGCGGGCGGCCGCCCGACGGTCCGGAAGCTAACTCGGCCACCACCGCCCGATTTGCCTCTCAAGACTTTTCATCGTCCCTTTTCTCCTCCCGAAATGAATTTCATTCGGCTTTTATATCATTTGAGTGGGAGAGGCCTTGAGAGTTTTGGAAGTTCGGGAGATGGCTGGCTAGGCCGAGTTTGAAACTGAGAATTAGAATTGGTGGGCCAATTCTGATTGAACCGTTGAGTATGATTTGAGAAATTGGAGTTCTGGTTCTGATTGAATCCAGGGTTTCTGTTGTAGTTTGGATTCTGATTAAAGCTCGGATTGAAATTTGGATTTGAATTAAAGCTCGGATTCTGGCCGAAGCCCTGGTTTTGAAAATTATTCTGGCCAGAGAATTTGTTATTGAACCTCGGATTAGACTGGCCAGAGAAAGCATTAATTTCAGCATTCTGCCCAATCATGGGACAGAAGCGAAGCGAGTGTGCCCCGGATCATCACATACTTGGCATGTGATTGGGTTATTCTCGTCCATTGTTATGAACATCATTGACTTGGTGAGCGAGAGGGGGACGAAATTGACATTGGCCAAACATGTGGCCGGTCCGACGAAGCAATTTTCGCAATACGGAACCCGAGGGTTACGCGGAAACGAAGGAGTCGATTAATCGGGTTTGGAACTTGAGGACTTGCCATCTCGCTTTTGCGGCATGGCTATCGGACTTTGAACATTGACTTCCTCCACCTTGGGAGGAGGAGGAGGAGCTTGGATAGCCTCGATAGGAGGGGGCATAATTGTATTTGGCAATGTCCTCGAACAATGCCCATCCCTCTTCGGTGTCTTTTTGAGGAAAGCCCCACCGAAGAGTCATTGACCATGCCTTTAGTAAGCTCGGTCGGTCCACCGAAGAAAGTGTTGACTTGCCTTTCCTTAGGCAAGCCATGGTGGGGGCATTTTCTTAAAAGAGATTTGAACCTCTTCCAACATTCGAAGAATGATTCATTCTCCTTCTGGTAGAAGGTAAAGATCTCATTCAGACACTGGGCTGTCTTTGAAGGAGGAAAATATTGACTTATCTTTTTCAAGTCCGGCCCAGGTAGTGATGGATTACGAAAGGAGAGAGTGATACCACTCCCTAGCCTCTCCTTTCGGAGAGAAAGGAAACGATTTAAGCTTGATCGCATCCTCACTCACTCCTTGGATGCGGGTGGTACCGCATATCTCTAAGAACGCATGTAAGTGGGTATGCGGATTTTCAGATTGGTAGCCATGAAAAATTGATGCATGCTGCATCATCTGGATGAGTCCGGGCTTGAGTTCGAATGTGTGAGCTGTAATGGCGGGCAAGACTATAGCCGGGTTGACGATGTTGACGCACCGGGCATGGTGTAGTGCCGCCAACGTACGTCGATCCTCTGCCGCCATTATTACTATTTCTTCGATCTCTTTTATCAACTTTCGTTCAATTTCTTGGTCGGCTGAACTTCCTTCGTCCGAAGGATCGGTAAAACGAAGTGTCCGCCTATTGGGTCGGACTATGGTCCGCTCGAGGTCAGGTGAAAAGAGTAATGGCCCTTTCTGACTTCGAGTTTGCATAAAACGAAACCCAACTCAATTGAACAAAACCTAAAAACTACGAAATTAAAAACCTAAACTAAGAAAAGGAAACCTAAGAACTAAAAGATTAAAAACCTAAATAAAAGACAAGAAAAGACAAGAACAAGAGTAAGAAAGAAGGAGGAACAAACGGGCGTCCACAGATGTGAACGAGCGTTTGTCCAGAGTTTGGACTGAACGGGCGTTCAAAAACTGAACGCTCGTCCGGTCTTTCAGAATGTCCGTGGACTGGCGTCCAAAATTATGAACGCTCGTCTAAGGGTCGAAATTGATACAGAATTGAAATTTTTACAGTGGACGGGCGTCCAAAATCTTAAACGCTCGTCCAGATGTAAAAAGATCAAAAACAAAGCAGAAAAGAAGGGGGGTTAAGAAGAGAAAGAAGAAAGAACTAATCACCAAAACTCAAATCTTTAAAACCCTAAATAAATTAAAAACAACCTAGATTACTAACTAAATTAAAAACAAAAACTAGGCAACCGTCCGGTTCCCCGGCAACGGCGCCAAAAACTTGTCACGGATTTTATTAATACAAAGTAAACAAGTAATAAAACCGGTTAACCTCAAGTGCAAGGATCGTAGTACAGAGGCTAATGCCTGGTCGATCTTACGGGGAACTAGACAGTTGTAAATCCTAGTTGTTGTTTTAACTAACTATGTCACGAACTACACTAAACAGTGAATTAATCTAAACAAAGATTGCAGAAAATAAACTAGACAGAGGAGATTATCCAAGGCTAGGAAAGATACGGGCAACGAACTTATTAACTAAACTAACTAATTGCAAAAAGTAATTAACGAAGCGAAACAAGACTCAAGTTGCAAGGATTTAAAATCAAATTGTAAAAGGCAAACGAGGATTGATCCACCTATCAACATGTATTGATCTCCTATCTCGATTATATGTGGTATTTATCTAGGTTGTGATTCACCTTGGCTAAACATGAACCCTAATTCCTTAGGTGATTCGTATATTAACCTAGTATCTTCCAATGCTAGATTAACGCGTTTTAAGATCAAAGGTGTCAACTTTTACGTTTAAATCTAGTGATTAGACTTATTAACTTCCGTTATTATAAATCTAAGGACTATTCTTATCTATGGTGATCTAAAGGTTAATCATGACTTCCATCAATCATAAACATAATCATACATGCAAATCTTCCGATGTAAACGCAATTAAACGAGATAAAACATAAATAAGAAACAACCTTAAATAAATAACTCACAGTATAATCGAAATACAGAAATCAATCCAAGTTGATGGCTTCACAATTCTCGTTCGATTGAAGCCTTAGCTCCTGAGCATCCTCAGCAACACAGTTTTGCAGAAAAAGAACATAAAAACTGCTCTAAACTAATCTAATTTAAAATTGCAGAAAAGTGAAAGGAAAAGAAGTAAAACCGCAGCCTTAGCCGCCCCTAGGGTTTAGGGTTTGTATAATGTCGAATTGTTGTTTTTGTGTGCGAAAATAGGCAGGTATTTATAGAGATTAAAGTCGGTTCTGGCTGAGTCGGCGGACGGACGAGCGTTCAATATGGTGGACGCTCGTTCACTTTTCTTGAACTCTCTTCAGACGCTCGTTCGGCCTCAGTTCAAACTCTCTGAATCACTCTTGGCACCTTGGACGCTCGTTCGGGATTTCAGACGCCCGTTTGGTCTGGACGGAGTATGGACGCTCGTTCAGGATGACTTGAAGGTGATTTCTTCATATTTATCTCTTTTTCTTCACTCCATTTGATCATTATCTCTTCCTTCAATCACTTAGCTCGAATTTTAATAAACATACCTATAACACATGGAAAACATCGCAAACTGTAATAAATATTCAAATAATCATATTTTAACCATGAAATCACATAAATATATCGATATTGCGATTAAGCCGTTAAAAATATCGTTTGCTCAATATTTCAATATAAGACCTATTTATTATGCAAATTGTACAATTAAGAGGGAAAATACCATAAAATACATTCTTGAAAACCTTAGAATTTCACCCTTAACAACTCCCCCACACTTAGCTTTTGCTCGTCCCGAGCAAAACAAAACAAAACCAAGGTTCGAGAAAATATAGACATCTCAACAAATATAACATACATTCAATAACTTAGAGGTTCAACCCGGGTGTGTGCGTGCAAAGCCATAGTAAAGTTCCACTAGATCCACACTTGAAATTGATTCAAGCAAACTAGCTAATACCCCCTCTAGACTAGCAAGGACTGACACACATAAGATGCACCCTACAAACGTGACATATCTCGAAAAGAATGATCGAATATATCTAGAGCCTTTCTGAAACACTCAGAGGATAATCCCTATAGCATATCTATCAGTTTATACTGGGGATAAGATAGACGATAACTTAGTCTTATATTCATTTCATAACAATTCTTAGTTGATTTAACTTATTCACTTTTAAACACACATTAGAATGAGCTATTGCCCTCATAGCAGAATAGGACATTTCGAGATAATCCCCTA
This sequence comes from Gentiana straminea, assembly GCA_036785695.1. NCBI lineage: Eukaryota > Viridiplantae > Streptophyta > Magnoliopsida > Gentianales > Gentianaceae > Gentiana > Gentiana straminea. Next base: position 7,509,691 of record JAVUPR010000385.1, on the reverse strand, counting down.
CCTTACTCCAATCATAAGGCAGCTCTTCCTAACTGTCGTGAGCTTTTAGTCATCATGGTGGTATAGGACATACGTGGTACACCCAACCTCACTCAAATCATCGACTAGCTTTCGACACACACGATTAATTCATTAATTCAACTTCTTCAATTGGACAACGATTCTTACGTGTACTTATCACATTCAAACTTCTAGATATTCACGGTATAACATACTCGGAACTGAATACAAACTATCATAATTCGTGAGATATAAACGTGACACTGAGCACATGACTTATAAGAAAATAAAAAATCACTAATCCAAAACGGGGTATAACTTTATAAGTTAGCTCGTCATTCACTATGGCTCGTGAAAAATAGTGTTGGGTGAAACATCTAACTTATCAAGTACATGAAATATCGCATAGATGACTATAAAAACAACGAACTTCAAATTGAATTGCCTACTCGGGACCAAACAAAGACAAAAGTGTCGGAAAACTTTGAAAAATTACGCTCATTTTGCATAATAGAAACATTATAACGTATTAAACAAACTTATATGCATAGGTACAAATCGAACAAATCGAACTATCCCCTCCCCCACACTTAAAAATTCAACATGTCCTCATGTTGTGCGAAATAAGAAAAAACTTAGCCGATTTGTCGTTCGAAGGTGGCAATTACGGAAGTGGTAGCAAGTCATATCCGAAAATGCTGAAGAAAGCGATGAACCGTGGACCATCCACCGGAAAAGCGGCTTCGTCTAAAAGCTCACCATCGCTATCGCAAATACCCCCGCACATATGAAAAACAAAACAAAACATACCTTGGGGATAGGGGAATATAACATATTGCGCCGAAAAGTTTGATAGACAAGGCATTATCATGGAACAAAGCATAAGCAATGCAAAAATTGACAAAAACCGAATCTATGTGAAAAGTAGTGCACAAATGTAACATTGGCAGGAAAGAAGGAATCACATCGATTTTTCAAATTCAGCTCATGCAAGTTACCTGGCCACAAAAACCGACACCAAAAACCTAGACGACACAAAACAAAACTAGCCCCCCTTATTCAACAAAATAATCCAAAATAATAATAATAATAATAATAAAAAACTATTCTTATTATTGGGTTGCCTCCCAACAAGCGCCTTTGTTTAGTGTCTTTGGCTAGACACACTTACTATTCAGCCTGGATCAGGCCGCTTAATCTTCCTTCCGGCCACTACTTCGTGTAAGCTGCGGTCATTAGTGTGGCTACGAAACAATCTCACACATGGGATTAATGCTCGACGAGTTTTCCAAACACGTCTAACCTTTCCCATGGTTGACTTCTTCCTCTGTAAATTCCTCTGATGACGTTTAAGCTTTTGCTCCCTTTCATATTCCTCCATATCCCAACTGCCCGCTAGAACTTCTTCACATCTACGACTACCGTCATCCTCGGAGAACAAGTCGGGTGACAACTCGTCTAATTCATCGACTTGTGTAACACCACATCCGAGAATATCGAGGAATTTAACAATCAAAGGCTTATCCTTAGGTTCACCGATATAGTGCTTGCACCTTTGGCCATTCACTCGAAACGGGTCACCGCTGTAACCACGAAGTTCTAGAACGCCTCCAGGAATGATTTGGAGAATCTCGAAGGGGCCGGACCAACGTGTCCTCAACTTTCCAGGAAACAAATGTAACCTAGAATTGTATAGAAGAACTTGTTCTCCGACTTGGAATTCTCTCTTCTTGATCTTTGCGTCATGAAGGAGTTTCATTTTGTCCTTACTGATCCTGGCACTTTCGTAAGCCTGAAGCCTAAACTCGTCCAACTCATGCAACTGCTGCAGTCGATGTTTTCCACAGGCTTGGGAATCGAAGTTAAGAAACTTTGTAGCCCAATAAGCTCGTGCTCTAACTCAACGGCGGGTGGCACGATTTACCATAAACCATCCGGTAGGGTGATGTACCCATGGGGGTCTTATAGGCGATTCGATATGCCCATAGTACATCATCCAACTTTAGACTCCGCCTTTTCTATGACTGTTCACTTGTTTTCTCCAGATCTTCTTCAAGCTCGGTTGCTTCGCTCAACGACCACTAGTCATCGGATGATATGGTGTGCCGGTTTGTGACGAACACCATACTTCTCGAGGACTTTTTCCAAAGGTCGGTTGCAAAAGTGTGTCCCTTCATCACTAATCAAGGCACGTGGACATCCAAACCTCACAAAGATATTCTTCTTTAGAAAATTCATGACCGTTTTATGATCATTGCGAGGAGTGGCTATTGCCTCCACCCATTTCGATACATAGTCTACGCGGACTAAGATGTATTTATTCCCACGGAAGATGGGAATGGACCCATAAAGTCAATCCCCCATACATCAAAGACTTCGCATTCAAGAATGGGTTTCAATGGCATGTCATACCGCCTTGTTAGAGTACCGGTTCTTTGGCACCTATCACAAGCTTTACGAAAGCTTCCGTGTCCTTAAATATCGTTGGCCGGTAGAAACCGGATTTGGAAGATCTTCGCAACCGTTTTCCAAGGACCAAAGTGACCACCAATGGGTCCACTATGGCATTGCTCGATTATATCGCGTTGCTCGGATTCGGGAACACACCTTCTTAGCAAACCATCTTTACAGATTTTGAAGAGGAAAAGGTTCATCATAAACGAAAGATTTCATATCAGAGAAGAACTTCTTCTTCTCTTGATAAGACATTTCGGGATCGAGATATTGGGAATGAAGGTAATTGACAATGGAGGAGTACCAAGGAACGTACGGAGCGCGACCATCTATCAACATGATGTTTTCTTGAGGAAAGTAAAGATCTATATCATCGGGATCACCCTTTTCCTCACTTAACACCCTAGAAACATGATCCGCCACTACGTTTTCACTGCCTTTTTGTCTTTAATGTGGACATCGAACTCTTGTAGGATCAGTATCCAACGTAGTAGGCGCGGTTTAGCTTCTTTCTTGGTCATGAGATAGCGCAGCGCAGCGTGGTCAGTCCATACGGTGACTGCGGCACCCAACAAGTAACTACGGAATTTGTCCATGGCGAATACCACAGCCAACAATTCCTTTTCGGTCGTAGTGTAATTAACTTGTGCGGGGCTCAGTGTGTGACTGGCATAAAAGATAGGCTGGAATTTTCCTTCGATCCTTTGGCCTAAAACGGCACCAACTGCATAGTTGGATGCATCGCACATAAGTTCGAAGGGTAGGTTCCAGTCAGGCGATATAAGAACTGGAGCGGAGATTAATCGACTCTTAAGCTCCTCAAACGCTTGCTTGCAGCTATCATCAAAGGCGAATGTAACATCTTCCTTAAGTAAGGTAGACAGGGGCTTGGCGATCTTTGAAAAGTCCTGAATGAATCTCCTATAGAAGCCGACATGTCCGAGAAAACCTCTGACTTCGCGAACGTTTTTAGGATAACTCATTTTTTCGATAGCTTCCACCTTAGCCCTATCTACCTCGATACCTTTGGACGACACTTTGTGGCCAAGAACTATTCCTTCATCTACCATGAAATGGCATTTCTCCCAATTGAGTACTAAGTTCTTTTCCACACATCTAGATAACACCTGATCAAGATTAGCGAGGCAATCATCGAAGGATTGACCGAAGAACGAAAAAATCGTCCATGAAAATCTCCATACACTTTTCGACTAGCCCGTCAAAGATAGCCATCATACACCTTTGAAAGGTGGTGGGGCATTACGGAGACAAAATGGCATTCGCACAGTAAGCGAATGTACCATAAGCGGTGAAAGTGGTCTTCTCTTGGTCAATTGGATCGATGGGTATCTGGAAGTATCCTGAATATCCATCCAGGAAACATTAGAATGCGTGCCCCGCCAGACAATCAAGCATCTGGTCAATGAAAGGAAGGGGAAAATGATCTTTCATTGTGACCTCATTGAGTTTTCTATAGTCAATACAGACTCTATAGCCTGTAACGAGCCTCAATGCTATCTCTTCTCCTTTCTCGTTCTTCTCAATAGTAATTCCACCTTTTTTGGGAACTACCCGAGTCGGGGACACCCACTCGCCGTCCGCAATGGCGTAAATGATACCCATATCGAGAAGCTTAATGATCTCCTTCTTGACAACTTCTTGCATGTGAGGGTTAAGCCTCCTTTGGGGCTGTCGTACATATTTAGCACCCTCACTAGTCTTGATCTTGTGCATGCAGATGTCAGGAGATATTCCTCGGATATCTCCCACCTGCCATCCAAAGGCTTTTTCGTTGTTTCGCAAGACGTTTAACAGTTTCAGCTCTTCTATTCGAGACGGCTTGGCGAGATATGATCAAAGGAAGCTTGTCACCTTCACGTAGGAACACATACTTAAGATGTTTAGGCAACGGCTTCGAACTAGATCTCGCGGGGGATCCTCTAAACTCGATTTAAGCCCTCCACTTTTCAACTCAACATCACTCGGCTTACTTAGTGGCTCCACTTGCCAAAGCTTCTTCTCTTAATAGCTCATCCTCAAAGTCACCGCTAATTGATCTAGATTAACCACACCATGACTATTCAAATTATCGATCAATCGCTCATATTCCACTTCCACACCTTGACTTGCTCGTCCATACGATCATTGAAGTCATTAAATGACTCCTCACTTTGGAAAAGCCGGTTGGAGAACCGGAGGGTACTTGAATGGACTTAGAGACACTATAGCTCACCTCCGGTCACCCACTCGAATAGTTACTCGCCCACCATCACAATCGATGAGGGCTCTAGGGCGTAGAAAGGAAGGGTCTTCCAAGAATTAGGGGAACATCCTCACCTTTCTCCATATCTAAGACGTACCGATCAACGGGAAAGGTAAACCTATCTATTCGAACTAGTACGTCTTTCGGGATCCCCGAAGCTTTCTTGGAAGATCTATCGGCGGCCGAAGGTTCATGGTTGTGGGTTCCGAGAAGATCTTGTAAACCAAGGCGATTGCAAATAGACAAAGGCATCAAGGCGATGGATGCCCCCGGATCACATAAAGAATTTGGGAAGACTAGGCCTCCCATCGCAATGTGAGCACAAACTTGCCTGGGTCACCCCTCTTGATTGGTAAGTCTTGATAATGTTAGTAATACCATCCGCAACGGAAGCGATTTAAGGATCTAGATCTATATAATACACGTAATAAAATAACTAGATCTATTCTACAAGGGGGTTGTAGAACATACCTCTTGGATCTCAAAATCCAAGTTGGAGAACCGCAATAGAAAAGAAGATGTGAAGAGCACCACGATCTTCCGTACGTGTGATCCAAGCAACTCCCGGTGGAAGGAAATCCTCGGCTCGAATCCTCCCGATATGCTACCCGGAAAAATCTCCAAGATTTTTCCCCAATCCCCTTGGCCGAAATTTCTATCTTCTCTCTAAGAGTTGATAGTCGAAATTTTCATGTGTGTTAAGGCTTGGGAGAACTCTCTTTATATAGGAGAGTAAAACTTAAGCCCCAAGGATTTTATAATTAATACAAAATCAATTATGATAATCCTATTAAATAAAAGATAATCCCAAAATATTCTAGAACAAATCTAGAATAATCTTTATCTTTATTTCTTACCATAAATATTTATCCAATAAATATTTTGTGCACATGTCTTATTAATCACAAGAAAACTAATTTCTTGTTTATTAAAACAATGCTTTGGCCGAAATTCTCATTGTTGACCTAGTCAACATAAATTTCGACTAACACACTAATTTTTGCCAAGATTATGAAAAATGTCTTTTTCACATATTTAATTATTTAGCCCAACTAATTTAATAGTCCACTAAACAATTAATTCACATATCGTTTTAATAAAGTCCAACAAGAACTAAATTAATATTATTAGGATTCGACGTCCGAGAATAGCTATGCTATATTAGGAGGCACGTCGGGGACCATGGACTAATAATCGGCGGCTCCGATAAATCAAATAAATAATTATAGAATAATTATATTCGATAAATCAATCACGGGAATATGCCACCATAATCCCGTGATTTGCACTCCTCCGATTATAAGATTATATTTATCTCCTCACGAGAATAATAATAAGCGTCCATTGATATAATCATTACATATGGATTAATCCTCCATAGGCTTGTTCATTCTAAATCGGGAAGTTACCGTTAACCCTTTCTAGAACCTCTTATCCTTATTTACCATTAACCCCCTAGTGATCAATTAGTGCACATAAGCGACTAGTAGCTAATTAGTCAAATGTGAACTCCCGGGATCGATCATTTTCTTAGGGCTAACAAATAAGGGAAGCTGTCTATCTACTTCCATAAATGGAAGGAATGGATTCCGTATACGTGATAACACGGACTACTCACTCAATCCGGTACAATGCCAAGATGGGGTAATTCGGACCACGGACTCGGTGTAATCCTTAACCGTCAAGTCAAACTTCATGCGATTCAAGCGGTTGATTGTGATCACCTCGGGATTAAGATATATCCATAAATATGATCATCCATTGATTCGATAAGAATTCTCGATTACGGAATTATATCGTGAACTCAATCAAATCGGTCCGGCCATATGATGATATATCTATCATATATAAATGCCCCGTTAGGTTCTCTTAACCGAAAGTCCGGATAAGACAATCACACCTATTGTGTTACGGCGCATTAATAGCACGTTAAAGGAGAGACCCGATACTCTCGATTAACTTCACTACGGGCTAATTGTATTTTAAGTACATCTTCACTAACTCAATCCTCCCGTGTATATACCATACAACGAGTTAAGTGATTACATAAACGATATACTTAGGGTTTTACGTAGTGTAAATACTATTGTCACATCGGTGAATATGAGAATAATAAATATGAATAATAACGTCAATTCATTTATTAAATAAAACAATTACAAAAATTGTCTTTCGGGCATCACACCTAACAATCTCCCACTTGCACGAAAGCATGTGATTAATTGTTTTAGAGCACACCCTATTATTTAAAATACAACAAACTACATCTCCCACTTGCTCTAAAGCAATGGAGACCCATCCCGTATTCTAGTACCCATTAAGCATATCATAACCATTTCAGATTCCAAAGTACACTCCGAGTATGCCGTCGTAGGATAGGTCGGTGACTCGGTGAGTACCTACATCTAAATGTCATGGGTCTTAATGATTAGTCGGGTTGTCGGCTCGAGACGATCCGTAGAATCGAAACGTTACCGGTCCATCAAATCATGTGGTGCGAGTAAACACGAGCCCGAGATCGACTTAACGATCATCCTCGATCGACTTAAAGTCAAAATCGGTGTATCACATATATCCAAGTTCACACATGAATATGTCCGCATATTGTTCCTCGTTCTCTTCAAGATACTAAAGGACATACTAAACTTGCTTTGTTAACCGCCGAATCTAAGATTCGATCAAAGTTGACGTTCAATAACACGACCATCTCTTACTAGAAAGAGAATCTATCCCATTTCTCTTGATCCGAAGATTTAGAGAGTCATTCTGAGGCATAGGGTAGAACTTCCTCGTTGAATGTTGCATACACGGATGCATCATCTTAACCAATAAGATGGATGGGAAACCGATGGTGATTCTAATGAATTCGACCGAGTCAAACTCTTAAGAATGTTGTCCAAATCTCTGTTGCGAGAGAATTGTGGTATTGTCGGATTCGACTTCGGATAACACACCCGTGTTGATTCCAAGCGGTGCGGTGTTAGCCTTCACAAACACTAATTTATATATTCACTCTTTGTACTAAAATTGATATCCGGTCTATAAAAGACTTATCAATATTACGGTCAAATCCACATATTGTAGAAATATATGACTTCCAATGACCGAGAGGTTTGCTTTTTATCCACAAAGGACATAAGCCTTGACGGTCATCTGTCATGAGTTCATAAGTCAATACCCTTACATTTCGAATGAATCCGGACTCCGTTTGTTTGGCAAGAAAGTCTCGGGGAATCACCCCTATTTTACGCTTTTGAACGAAATCATGCAATACCGAACTCATTCTACTCTTTTCCATGTAGATCCAATTACTCCCACTTTGGGCACGAGACGCTCGGGTGGTTCTACAAGAGCATGAACGAAATTGGAGTACCGAACTCCATTCACGGGGTTATGGCTATTAAACGAACCTCTATTAACGAGAATCTATCTTGCTCACAAAAGAGCCATAGGTCATCAATCGATCCTCGGACTATAAAGTCCGCCGAACCCGTAATGGGTAATGGATAAACCATACTCCCACTACATTACGGGTGGATCGAAATTCGATCTAGTTTAGTAGTATTTAGTGTTATCACCAACAACCGATGTTGGATGTGGTCGATTTTAATCGGTTAGTAAGCGCCTTGAGTAAACGTACTTCAAGGTTTAAGGTTTTACTTGTTCATAGACTCTATCGAAAGGACGCAACGGTATAAGCGTCCTTCCCGATTTCAAGAATCGATAACACACCTTTTTCTCAATGCTACAAGATATATAACGATTGGTCAACGACCGAACGTGTACGCGAAATTCCCGGTCAAACCATCAAGCATCATGTGCTAAATGCTTATATTGACGGAATTTGGGTGAACCGAATCCACTCATTATCCGTTAATTCCAAAGCACATTCTAGGTAGACTTCTCGGTTCTACACTTCAATGTAAACCGTTATTTCACTTCCAATATCTTTATTGAGTTAAGCGATGTATTGTGGCACATCTACAACTATGTAAAGGCAATTCGGTGGTTTCTTCCTTAGTGAAAGCATTTCACATGAGGCGAACCGAGCATCGGTCCACTATGACTATGTGATGGCCCATTTCGAGTATAGAATACTCTATCTCTGTTGAAAACGAGAGAAACCTCAAAAATATTTTGGATAAACTTACCGGAGTGTTCGAATAGTTATCGGACAAGAAGTCACTACTCGGAAGCTCTACTAGCTTGTATCTTTCATCGGACCCCGAAGGTCGTCATAAACAAGCTATGTTACTTCTTTATAACCATTATCCTTTTCCGATTGAAAGGAAACTTAGTCATTGAACCTTTGAGACAATATAACCGGTAGGCGGGAGAAAGGAATCACCACGAGCCGGTCTTCGGGTCTTGTCTTTTAGGGACTATGCACTAACTATGGAATATGAAGAAGCGTTTATCTAAATATAGAAACCAATTGCTTTTAACGAGTTCTTAAGATGTGTTTTATATACATATTTTCAGCGAGTTCTAAGTGGTTTTGACTTTATCAAACAAAAGTCCGAGTCTTGGATTCATACTACAAATGGTATATTCACTTTACATACGACAAACAAATTATCGAATAGAAGGTAAATCCATTCGTTCCAACGAATCTTAAACGAGAAAATAAATTTTCCGCGATATCCAAGGATTGAATCCGAGATTCATTTCCTTATATCACTCCCACTATTCTAGCTAAAATTACGCCGTTGTCTAGTCTATTAATCGTTAATGCATAACTATCTTGTTCTTCCAAAGAACATAGTCTACGAGAAAATCACCAAGGATTCATAGGTTGGTGATCCGAAATCACTATCCTTATCCTATGGTTTTCGGTTTATTAATTTTCGGTTTAGCCTTAAAATCAACTCGGTTTTAGATGACTAACACTCTTAGACATACTCTCCCATTCTTGACTTTCCGTAAATGGAAACGAGTTTTGAACTAGCGGTTCGTGTGAGTAGACACTACTCTTGAACCGTGGGATGTCTATTTCGAGTGTTACTTGTCCGGACTTGTCGGATTTTCAAATATACTAGAAAAACAACAAATCGTAACATTAAAGCTCCCACTAGTTTATCGGTTCCAAATACCGTCTAACCGACAATGCTTCATTTTATGATTTTCCAAATTTTCAATTTGAAAATCTCTCGTGTAAACACTTACACGGTTCTAATGTTTCCGAGAAAAATACAAATCATAAAACTCCCACTAGTTCATCGATTCCAAATATCGTCTAACTAGCAACGAGTTCATGATTTTCCGATTTTTCAATTAGAACGGTTACGTGTGTAGTCACTTACACTACCTTTGAAAATTCACTAGAAGAATTTCAAAGTCCGAAATCACCTTTGATCAAACTAAGTTTGTCTTCCGTTTGACACGAATGACACTAGTGACATGCACATATGTCACTTTGGTTTTTAAAGGCTTAAGAGAAAATATCTCTTTTGAAAAATAATTTGCATTATCGATTAACTAGTTCAACGTCTAGTTACTTTCCACTTTTAACGAAGTCAATACTAGTCAATTATAAATTTTAAGCAATTTAGTAAGGGATATAATCTTGTAAATAAAATGACATATATTAATTCAAGTTTAACACTACTATATTTATTTTAGGAATTGTAAACTAAAATTAAGTCTACTCTACCATTCCAAGGTTTTAACCTCGCATCTCGGTGCCGCCTTAGGGTAGGTCAAAGAGATGACGGTTAAAAAGCGAGACAATCTCATCAATGAATAACTTGTGAGAATCGAACATCCCACGAGAATCGAACATCCCTTTATTCATTGACTACCTTCCTTTTTAAGCCTAGGTATTACCAAAAATACCCATGATGAGTGTGACCTACTATATCGGATCTCTTAGGTACGCCCCGAGTGTGCCGTCTTAGGATAGGTCGGTGACCCGACGAGTACCCGAGAATCCTATCCTTTCGGAGACCAAGCCATGAATGTTGATAGGGGTGAACACCATCCTTAGGGGGACGAAATCAAAGCGCCTCGAGGCGTCACCCTTCTCTCACTTACTTGTATCTATAGTAGAGGCCGTGGGGTTGGTGTCGCCTCCCCCGCTCCCGCTCAATATTTTGGAAGTGGTTGTGGGTTAACTAACCACGTCTTTTTGATGTTAACATAAAAGCACATCAAATCAAGGATTCCGAATGGTGTCGGTAACGTAGGCAAGCCTACCCGTCCTATTCGTTGGAACATATGTGACGGTCGGACGAAATCGGGTCAAGACGGCCACTTTATTGAGATTAGAAGGAATCACCCCTCCGCTCTTGGTTTGGCTTAGTCTTGCCGGACCCCCGTGCATACATCACACTAGGAGGGTTAAGTCGTTTGAGCGAAGCTCGGTTGACCACCCAACCTATAGGCGAACCGTTTTTATCCAAGATTTACTTGTTCTTTTACCATCATTCAATCTCGTAGACACTACGAATTGAAAACGTGATCTCGTTTGGGCTTTAAGGCGGTTCACCGAGAACACACACCGAAAGGCTTAACGATTTCATAACCCGTCCTCGGATCTTTAATTAGTTACTAAATTAAATTAATTACCACATATTAATAAAATTTCAACTAATTACACGAGTTTGTATACATGCCTATTTTAATTACCAAAATTAAAATGCTACATGTATGCATGGAGTGGATTTATGATATGATGCATGTCATGGCAATTCCGATTTTATATCTATTTTATGATCAAACACATAAAAAATAAATGCGGAAAATTTAAACACCGAGATGGATCGTTGGCACCCCCGTATCTAATCTATTAGAAAATAAAAAACAACCAAAACCCTAACTAGGGTTTACTACTTTCTAACTAAATCTGCAGCTGTTCGAACTCTTCGACGATCGGCATACCAAACGAACTCGGATCGGGACGAAACTTTCCAGATCATATCTTCACTCCTTGAACTTCAATATGGACGGTTGGATCGGTGCTTTGACTTACCAATTTTCTCCAGTAAACCGCCAAACTTGCTGCTGAATCTGACTTTGACTGCACTGCATCAAGGACTTCCTGAGGCAGATCGGGAATCGAGATGAATCCCGATCGACCTGAAATTTTTATGGTACGTCCAAAACTCCAAGTTGATCAATCTGAACGGTCGGATTTTCGTTTCAATGGTCCAAACTCTCCCAGAAAATCGAGGAAGACACAGGTAGTGTTTCTGTGAATCCTGCGTTTTTCTGTTACAGCAGCCTCTTCGCAGCATCAAACGGATATTGAAACAGACTCTGATCGACGCCAAAATTTGTGGAGTTGATCATCATCTTCTAATCTTGATTCTGACCGGAGGGATCTTCGTTTCAACGGTTCGATCAACGGGAAAAGAAAAAATACTAAACAGCTACTAACTAGATCTATTTGCTGGAAATTAAACTTGCAATAAAGATAAATTACATAATTTCATATCTTTCATATGAACGAATTTTCATCGTTCATATGAGTGTACAATAGATCTAACGGGTAAACAATGCCAACCCCAATCCATCTCTTCAACCACAACAATCGCAACAACATAAAAAAAATATGTAAACATGCATCGGCCAAAATTTAAAATAAAAGCTACATGTTTTCCACTCCTAGATCTAATATTTTATACGTATAAATATAGATCCCCTTGGCTACGATACCACTTAGTAATACCATCCGCAACGGAAGCGATTTAAGGATCTAGATCTATATAATACACGTAATAAAATAACTAGATCTATTCTACAAGGGGGTTGTAGAACATACCTCTTGGATCTCAAAATCCAAGTTGGAGAACCGCAATAGAAAAGAAGATGTGAAGAGCACCACGATCTTCCGTACGTGTGATCCAAGCAACTCCCGGTGGAAGGAAATCCTCGGCTCGAATCCTCCCGATATGCTACCCGGAAAAATCTCCAAGATTTTTCCCAATCCCCTTGGCCGAAATTTCTATCTTCTCTCTAAGAGTTGATAGTCGAAATTTTCATGTGTGTTAAGGCTTGGGAGAACTCTCTTTATATAGGAGAGTAAAACTTAAGCCCCAAGGATTTTATAATTAATACAAAATCAATTATGATAATCCTATTAAATAAAAGATAATCCCAAAATATTCTAGAACAAATCTAGAATAATCTTTATCTTTATTTCTTACCATAAATATTTATCCAATAAATATTTTGTGCGCATGTCTTATTAATCACAAGAAAACTAATTTCTTGTTTATTAAAACAATGCTTTGGCCGAAATTCTCATTGTTGACCTAGTCAACATAAATTTCGACTAACACACTAATTTTTTGCCAAGATTATGAAAAATGTCTTTTTCACATATTTAATTATTTAGCCCAACTAATTTAATAGTCCACTAAACAATTAATTCACATATCGTTTTAATAAAGTCCAACAAGAACTAAATTAATATTATTAGGATTCGACGTCCGAGAATAGCTATGCTATATTAGGAGGCACGTCGGGGACCATGGACTAATAATCGGCGGCTCCGATAAATCAAATAAATAATTATAGAATAATTATATTCGATAAATCAATCACGGGAATATGCCACCATAATCCCGTGGCACTCCTCCGATTATAAGATTATATTTATCTCCTCACGAGAATAATAATAAGCGTCCATTGATATAATCATTACATATGGATTAATCCTCCATAGGCTTGTTCATTCTAAATCGGGAAGTTACCGTTAACCCTTTCTAGAACCTCTTATCCTTATTTACCATTAACCCCTTAGTGATCAATTAGTGCACATAAGCGACTAGTAGCTAATTAGTCAAATGTGAACTCCCGGGATCGATCATTTTCTTAGGGCTAACAAATAAGGGAAGCGTCTATCTACTTCCATAAATGGAAGGAATGGATTCCGTATACGTGATAACACGGACTACTCACTCAATCCGGTACAATGCCAAGATGGGGTAATTCGGACCACGGACTCGGTGTAATCCTTAACCGTCAAGTCAAACTTCATGCGATTCAAGCGGTTGGTGCGATGATCACCTCGGGATTAAGATATATCCATAAATATGATCATCCATTGATTCGATAAGAATTCTCGATTACGGAATTATATCGTGAACTCTAATCAAATCGGTCCGGCCACATATGATATATCTATCATATATAAATGCCCATTAGGTTCTCTTAACCGAAAGTCCGGATAAGACAATCACACCTATTGTGTTACGGGCGCATTAATAGCACGTTAAAGGAGAGACCCGATACTCTCGATTAACTTCACTACGGGCTAATTGTATTTTAAGTACATCTTCACTAACTCAATCCTCCCGTGTATATACCATACAACGAGTTAAGTGATTACATAAACGATATACTTAGGGTTTTACGTAGTGTAAATACTATTGTCACATCGGTGAATATGAGAATAATAAATATGAATAATAACGTCAATTCATTTATTAAATAAAACAATTACAAAAATTGTCTTTCGGGCATCACACAAATGAATTCCATTCGGCTTTTATATCATTTGAGTGGGAGAGGCCTTGAGAGTTTTGGAAGTTCGAGGAGATGGCGGCTAGGCCGAGTTTGAAATCGAGAATTAGAATTGGCGGGCCAATTCGATTGAACCGTTGAGTATGATTTGAGAAATTGGAGTTCGGTTCGATGGAATCCGGGGTTTCGTTGAAGTTTGGATTCGATTAAAGCTCGGATTGAAATTTGGATTTGAATTAAAGCTCGGATTCGGCCGAAGCCCCGGTTTTGAAAATTATTCGGCCGGAATTGGTTATTGAACCTCGGATTAGGCGGCCGGAGAAAGCATTAATTTCGACGTTCGCCCAATCATGGGACAGAAGCGAGCAGTGTGCCCCGGATCATCACATACTTGGCATGTGATTGGGTTATTCTGTCCATTGTTATGAACATCATTGACTTGGTGAGCAGAGGGGGACTGAAATTGACATTGGCCAAACATGTGGCCAGTCTGACAGCAATTTTCGCAATACAGAACCTGAGGGTTCTGCGGAAACGAAGGAGTCTGATTAATCGGGTTTGGAACTTGAGGACTTGCCATCTGCTTTTGCAGCATGGCTATCAGACTTTGAACATTGACTTCCTCCACCTTGGGAGGAGGAGGAGGAGCTTGGATAGCCTGATAGGAGGGGGCATAATTGTATTTGGCAATGTCCTCGAACAATGCCAATCCCTCTTCAGGTGTCTTTTTGAGGAAAGCCCCACCAGAAGAGCTGTTGACCATGCCTTTAGTAAGCTCGGTCAGTCCACTGAAGAAAGTGTTGACTTGCCTTTCCTTAGGCAAGCCATGGTGGGGGCATTTTCTTAAAAGAGATTTGAACCTCTTCCAACATTCGAAGAATGATTCATTCTCCTTCTGGTAGAAGGTAAAGATCTCATTCGGACAATTTGTCGTCTTTGAAGGAGGAAAATATTGACTTAGAAATTCTTTTTCAAGTCCGGCCCGAGTAGTGATGGATTCGAAGGGAGAGAGTGATACCACTCCCTAGCCTCTCCTTTCGGAGAGAAAGGAAACGAGTTTAAGCTTGATCGCATCCTCACTCACTCCTTGGATGCGGGTGGTACCGCATATCTCTAAGAACGCATGTAAGTGGGTATGCGGATTTTCAGATTGGTAGCCATGAAAAATTGATGCATGCTGCATCATCTGGATGAGTCCGGGCTTGAGTTCGAATGTGTGAGCTGTAATGGCGGGCAAGACTATAGCCGGGTTGACAGTGACTGCACCAGGCATGGCGTAGTCTGCCAACGTACGTCGATCCTCTGCCGCCATTATTACTATTTCTTCGATCTCTTTTATCAACTTTCGTTCAATTTCTTGGTCGGCTGAACTTCCTTCGTCCGAAGGATCGGTAAAACGAAGTGTCCGCCTATTGGGTCGGACTATGGTCCGCTCGAGGTCAGGTGAAAAGAGTAATGGCCCTTTCTGACTTCGAGTTTGCATAAAACGAAACCCAACTCAATTGAACAAAACCTAAAAACTACGAAATTAAAAACCTAAACTAAGAAAAGGAAACCTAAGAACTAAAAGATTAAAAACCTAAATAAAAGACAAGAAAAGAGAAGAACAAGAGTAAGAAAGAAGGAGGAACAAACGGGCGTCCACGGATGTGAACGAGCGTTTGTCCGTAGTTTGGGCGAACGGGCGTTCAAAAACTGAACGCTCGTCCGGTCTTTCAGAATGTCCGTGGACTGGCGTCCAAAATTATGAACGCTCGTCTAAGGGTCGAAATTGATACAGAATTGAAATTTTTACAGTGGACGGGCGTCCAAAATCTTAAACGCTCGTCCAGATGTAAAAAGATCAAAAACAAAGCAGAAAAGAAGGGGGGTTAAGAAGAGAAAGAAGAAAGAACTAATCACCAAAACTCAAATCTTTAAAACCCTAAAAAAATTAAAAACAACCTAGATTACTAACTAAATTAAAAACAAAAACTAGGCAACCGTCCGGTTCCCCGGCAACGGCATCAAAAACTTGTCACGGATTTTATTAATACAAATTAAACAAGTAATAAAACCGGTTAACCTCAAGTGCAAGGATCGTAGTACAGAGGCTAATGCCGGGTCGATCTTACGGGGAACTAGACAGTTGTAAATCCTAGTTGTTGTTTTAACTAACTATGTCACGAACTACACTAAACAGTGAATTAATCTAAACAAAGATTGCGAGAAAATAAACTAGACGAGAGGAGATTATCCAAGGCTAGGAAAGATACGGGCAACGAACTTATTAACTAAACTAACTAATTGCAAAAAGTAATTAACGAAGCGAAACAAGACTCAAGTTGCAAGGATTTAAAATCAAATTGTAAAAGGCAAACGAGGATTGATCCACCTATCAACATGTATTGATCTCCTATCTCGATTATATGTGGTATTTATCTAGGTTGTGATTCACCTTACCTAAACATGAACCCTAATTCCTTAGGTGATTCGTCTATTAACCTAGTATCTTCCAATGCTAGATTAACGCGTTTTAAGATCAAAGGTGTCAACTTTTACGTTTAAATCTAGTGATTAGACTTATTAACTTCCGTTATTATAAATCTAAGGACTATTCTTATCTATGGTGATCTAAAGGTTAATCATGACTTCCATCAATCATAAACATAATCATACATGCAAATCTTCCGATGTAAACGCAATTAAACGAGATAAAACATAAATAAGAAACAACCTTAAATAAATAACTCACAAGTATAATCGAAATACGAAATCAATCCAAGTTGATGGCTTCACAATTCTCGTTCGATTGAAGCCTTAGCTCCCGAGCATCCTCGGAACACGCTTTTGCGAGAAAAAGAACATAAAAACTCGCTCTAAACTAATCTAATTTAAAATTGCGAGAAAAGTGAAAGGAAAAGAAGTAAAACCGCAGCCTTAGCCGCCCCTAGGGTTTAGGGTTTGTATAATGTCGAATTGATGTTTTTGTGTGCGAAAATAGGCGGTATTTATAGAGATTAAAGTCGCTTGAAAACCATAGAATTTCACCCTATTATGTAAGAAAGGCTATCCGTCCGTTGGAGAGTCGTTATTTTAATGTGGAAAAGTTGGCCTACTCGCTCGTTATCGCTGCCCGCATACTCAAGGGCTACTTCACACACGATCATTGTCTTAACAGATAGCCCGATGGGTTAGATACTACACAAACCCCACCTTTCAGGTCGCTTACTTCGATGGGCTATTGAGATTACTGAGTTCGACATCCAATATCAACCAAGGAAGGCCGTTAAAGCTCAAGCATTGCCAGATTTCATTGTTGAGACGAGTTTCAGTTCAGTACGACCGAGCTTGCCTATGCAACCAGAGTCCGCTCCGACCTCATGCGAGCCTAACCAATGCTGGTGATTGTATGTCGACGGGGCCTCGAGCCACAAGGGATGCGGAGCTGGTGTTATTCTGGTCGAGCCAGGAACAACAGAAGAAATTGAAAAAGCTCTAAAATTCGAATTCCCGGCCACGAACAATCAAGTTGAATACGAGGCAGTCATAGTTGGGCTTAAGCCCGCAAAGGAAATAAGAGTAAAAAAACGTTGAAGTCTGTTGTGATTCTTAGATCACCGTCAAACAAATCTCAGGGGACTATGAACACGTTGTGGCATCCTAGAAAAATATGGTGAGATTGTCAGACGATTAGAATCTGACTTCAACTATTGTGAATTCATCAGAATCGGTAGAGAGGATAACGAGCGAGCAGATTACCTCTCCAAGTTATCTCTTGAGGAAGAAATCGTGTATCCGTCAATAATGGTAGAATATCTCTCTGTCCCAACAATTGAAAAATCAGAAATCATGGACATAGATGCACCAACACCAACCCCCTACTGGATTGATAAGATTCAAGCCTACGTAGAATCGGGGACCTTGCCTATGGACACAGATAAAGCCCGTGCCCTCAGAAGGAGAGCAGCCATGTACATCATAGACGACAGAATACTTTACAGAAGATCTGCCTCTAAACCTTTGTTGAGATGTGTCCGAAAAAAGAAAGTGAGAAAATCCTCGTAGAGCTTCACCAAGGAGCGTGTGGGGGCCACCCCGCTAGTCTCTCTTTAGCACAAAAGGTCATAACCGCGGGGTACTACTGGCCGTCAATCATAAAAGACTCGGAAACAATGGTTAGGGAATGTCCGGAGTGTTAGAAACATGCAGACATCCCAAGACTACCATCTATAAAACAAAGTGTTGTGGTCTCACCCTGGCCTTTCGACATGTGGGGACTCGATCTCATCAGGCCTTTCCCTGCGGGAATAGGTGGATGCAAGGTTATCATTGTAGCTGTAGACTACTTTACAAAGTGGATCGAGGCTAAACCCATGGTCAAGATAGAAGCAAAGGATGCGGTTTATTTCTTACACGACCATATGTGGTCTCGGTTCGGCATCGCGCGAGCAGAGGTGATAGATTACGGACCACAGTTCAAAGATGAGTTCTCAAATTTCTATAGAGAATATAACGTCAAACACTGGCAATCATCTGTAGCTTACCCCCAGGGTAATGGCCAAGCCGAGGCCGACAATAAGCAAATAATCAAGATGCTTAAAAAGATTTTGAGTGTGAAAGCAACTACAGGCGGATGGGTCGATGAGCTACCCACCATATTATAGGCTCTCCACACCACGATCAAAACACCCACGTGAGAAACGCCATTTGCTCTAACTTACGGATCGAAGGCCATGACTTCTATCGAAATGGCGCTTCCGAGTATCATGGTCGCGAGGTATAATCCGACGGATAACCTGCTCAACAGGCAAGTTGACCTTGACCTAACGGAGGAGAAAAGATTAGCGACATACCATTGGCTCGTGAATTATAAGCAAATCGCTAAACAACATCATGAAAAATAGATTCGCGACCACTCATTCAAGGTCGGCTACTTCGTTCTCTGAAACAGGAAGGCTGCCGGTCTTCAACCCGATAGAGGGAAGCTTACGACGAACTGGAAAGGTCCATATCAAGTCACCAGAGAGATCAAAAAAGGACTTATGTCCTCATAGATCAACACGGCTCCGATCTTAGCAGACCACAGAGATTCGTAAGAACGTAAATCTTCGAGATTGGGCTTGTCACGAATATGGTCTACGACCAACTAAAATATAGACAGAAGTAAATTGGTAACAATAAACTAGCTAGATTATGCAAGGTCAAACGGAGCAAACAAGAGTTTCTAATGTATTAGTTTAATGATGAGTGATTAGTTATTCCCCCCCATGCAATAGTCATCCCCGTTGGTAAATGTTAATTCATTGACAGCTACGGGTGCAACTTCTAATCCTATCCACTTCCATTGTAAGGACATCAGACAATCTATACGCAACTAACCTCCTTCGTTGGTTGTATTAGCTCATACGCATTAAGATCTAGAGATGCCGACACGAGACCGAAAACCTCCCTAAGCAGCTATCGACAACGACTAGCACGTTCCTAGGATTCCATCAAGACAATGTCCTAATTAACACTTCACCTTGCAAGTCCTTCATGCTAATTTATGATGATATGCAAATAGTTGATCAAGCTACTAACATGTAAATTAAATATGTCGATCAACGTAGCTGGCGCCGATTATCATGAACTAGTAATTTTCTAGGTATTAGCGATATAGACCATCGCAGATATGAAAACACAATCACTATTTCATGATTTCTTCACCAACGAATTAGATCTATACATACATGGGGTAAAATAAACTAACTACTACATAATTAAACTAAATAAACAATTAAAACATATTAGTTAAGTAGAACAACGACGGATCTATATTTTGGAAAAGACAGAAAATCATACCCTCGAAGATGAGTGTAGATCTCCCTCAGATCTCTTCCTAGGTGGCGAATCCGTCGTCTCTCCGACCAGAACTCATAAAATAAAATAAAGAACAAAGAACTTTTATTGCATAATACTTGTCTTGAAAATTGTACTATACATTGAATTCTGAGGCGAAGCCTCTTTTTTATAGCTACATAAACCGACTTAGAAACACCTAGATCTACCCCTCGTCCAAGAAAACGCGTTTCAGAAGATTCTGGAGCCTCGGTAAACCGGCGGTACCTCCCGGTAAACCGGGGGTATTTTCGTCTTTTTCTTTCTGCCGACTTTTCTTGGAAGGTTCTGGAATACCCTAGGCCCAATCCTTTCGTTCAGTCCACTCCAAAATTGTCCACAATGCTCAGCCCAATATTTCGTATCATGAAAATAATCAAATAACGCACGAAATAATATCGAATAATGAAAAATAAAAGTTAAATGCAAAATAATCGACTCACGAACCCGACATATGATGTTCAACTCAAATGGTTCATAATTATAGGTCGAAACAACTATTTTTAGCTCGTAATGGATAGAATGTTGATGCCGTATTATATACTATTTTAAGCGTCATCACAAGTCCACAGGACAGGTCTTGGCCGTCCTGACGAAGATATCAGTCCTTTATAAGGGGGGAGAATGTGATATCCACATTGGAAGTGGGGGAAGCGCATCACCACCATATAAGTGTGAGACATAAAGGTTTTGTCAATTCGGGTTAGCACTTTTAGACCAAGCGAGGACGACGGTCTAAGCAGTTAACCGGACCATTTATGACTAATTTAGCGCTACCAGGCGCAGGGTCTGGAGGCGTTACAGATGATCTATTATTCAGTGTTGTCAGCTACCTGAGTCATTTCATATGCTTAGCACTTATTTTCCTTGTCAATATCAGGTCAAATATAAGATCGTGGACTCAAACATGAAAAGTTGGATACAGACTGGTCAGGTTCTTGCAAAATGGTTTGTTGCATGATTATCACACATTTCTGCAATATATTTGACTCATATTACATTTGCTATTTTTTTTTCTGGTGGAAACTCTTTGTTGAAGAATGTTATTTCACTTTCGTGTAAATATATTCTACGGAAGCGTGCAAAAATGTATATGACAATTGTTATACACGTGCTTCATCTATTATTATTGAAGTCATTATCACAGGATTCTACTACATGTTAGATTAGCATTTTACGTTTTAATTGTGTCTCATAAGCAAAGAAAAAAAAACACACACTGAAGCACAAATGGCCCACTACGTATGAATCATCGAGAGTGGACTGTGTGCTCTCTTTATAAGAGAGTTTGGAAACGAATGAACAGGAAAAGATTCCAGGTCCAGTTTAAGATATGAACTAAATTTGGCTAGGGATTCTTCATCTATACACTGAATGGTGACGATGCCGAGGTAGTCCCCACCACGTGTCACTTGGAGAAAGGCACTGTAATATATAAAGAGAGAAGCTAATAATAGTTACTGGGGCCAGGGGCCCCACGTTACCCAGGCCTGACCCCAGGTGGGAGGTCTGCCCTTGCCCTCCCGACTTGACCACCGCAGGACGGCTCGGTCATAACGAAAGGCGGGTCATGCAACCCAGGTCGAGACGACCTGAGGAGCCCAGCGCAGGACGTTTGGGCCTTTCCTTATGCTTGATAATTCAACCACGTGACTACGTAATAAGATAAACATGGAAATAATCCCATGATTACAGGATGCCGATCCTGACGATCAAATATCATCATAATTATCCCCAAATCAAAAGGATTTATACGCATTAATCCTTAGGGGCTAGGAAGTAAATCCTAGGTACTTGCAGGACAAGAAATAGGGCTAGAACGCCTGCTATATAAACAAGCCATAAGGAACTACGAAAGACTTGATTCCAATTACATACACTGCATACGTAGGCAACTTGAGAGAAACTAACTCTCAAGCTCAGTCTAAATCAAACCACAATCACCATCCCCGTTGTTAGAAAGTTCTTAATAAATCGTTCTAAGAGTAATTTAGCCCGGATCATACATTAGACGATATCCAATATCGTCAATTGGCGCTAGAAGGAGAGTCTCTTTCAGCGATCTCATCAAGAAAAAGCAATGGCACCCCAAAAAATACAGGGAAAAAGACCCAGGTTCAAGATCCTTTGATCCAGGAAACCGATCCCACTACAACACAACTGGACGGACGGAAAGGTGGAGAAAAAGAGCGGAAGGTGGAGAAAAAGACCCCATCGCCACCACAAGCCTTGTTGAGCCGGCACCAACATCGGCAAGAAGAAGTGCATCGAAGAAGAAGCGACAGATCCTGCTCAACAAGCCTTGTTGGAGGCGTTACGAAATCTTGACATGACAGCTTTTAAAAGCGTGCTGGGTTTAGCCCTAAAAGGGTGAGAGAAGGAAGCTCTAGAAAACAACGCTCCTCAGAACAACCCACTGCGCAAGGATGATAGAGGGGACACCCTCTCCTCCACCTCCAACGCGTGGAAAAAACAGGCCAACACCCAAGCCCAGGAGGCTGCCCGAGCAGAGCTCGATGGAATTCTAGGTCAGAAATCGGATGATCTGTTGTTCGAGTCGCCGTTTTCGGAGCAAATCTTGAATTACCCGCGTTCAGAGAGGTTCAATGTGCCTAAGTTGGAACCTTATGATGGCACCAAGGATCCCCAAAATCACTTGTTTCAATATCTGACCCTTATGAACCTGGATTGTACAGCATAAGAGATGAAGTGCAAAGCTTTTCCGGCTTTACTTACGGGTAGGGCCCGTGAGTGGTTCAAGAAATTGCCACCTCAGTCGATCGCCAACTTTGAAACCTTAGAAAGAAGGTTTATGAAAGCTTTTGTCACGGCCAAGCCGTTCCAGTGAAACGCTACCTACCTCCTCACCATCAGGCAGATGAAGGAGGAGATTGTGCTATAATACCTGAAGAGGTTTAATGAAGAGTCCAGGTAGGTCAGGAACGTAGATGAGCATCTCCTAAGCACCTCTTTCATAGCAGGCCTACGAGAAGGTCGATTATATGCTAAGTTAAACAACCGACTTCCGAGATCTATTGAAGAGTGCATGGACCTGGCTTATAAGCACTAACAGGGTGAGGAGGCCAACCATTTAAAGAGAGAGGCGGAAAGCTCCAAGAAAGATAAGTCAGACGACAAACCTGATAGAAAACGCAAGATAGTATGGGATCGAGTTGCAGCACCGGTGTCAGACCGACTAGGAAAGAAAGGCGCACTTCGGGTAAGGGATTTTATCCCTTTAAATAGGTCACGCGAGCAGGTCCTCGCTATAATGAAAATGAAAGGCATAGCACGAGTCCCGCCTCCTACGAAGGGTCCTCGTGAGAAAAGAGATCAGACCAAGTATTGCAAGTACCACGAAGACATTGGTCATGATGCAGAGCACTGTAGGGATTTGAAAAGTGATATTGATGCGGCTGTTATGGAAGGGAGGCTGGATGAGGTCATAGAGCGTTCACAAAATGCGGAACCCCGAGGGATAAGAGAGTATAAGAGAAGGAACTTTGGTCAAGATCAAGACCGACGCGACAACTACCGCCGTAGAAGAGATCAGTCCCCCGGACCCGATGGGCAGGTCGATAATCGCCCCATCAACATAATCAATACCATCTTGGGTGGCCCGAGCAACGCTTCCCGACCCGTGGAGAAGAACAATAGCCGGTCAGCTACTCCTACCGACTCTAATAAAAGGCAAAGGCTTTCTGGAGAGGTAATTTATGGTCCGCATGATCTCCTACCCTTAGTCACCAATTACGAAGGGTTAGTTATTGAAGTGGTAATCAATAAGCATACAGTGAAGCGTATTTGTGTCGATACGGGTAGTGCAGTCAACGTATTATACTACAGTGTTTTTCAATCAATGAAGCTATAGGACATTGAACTGACACCAGTCTCAGCTCCGCTATTTGGGTTCGTACGACCCCCAGTCCATCCCATGGGCATGATCAGATTGCCAACCACTTTTGGACAAGAACCAAGGTGCAGGACCCTTATGGTGGATTATGTTGTAGTCAAAGCACCCACGGCCTACAATGTTATCATGGGACGACCTACCCTGATAGATCTCCAAGCAGTAATCTCTCCGGCTCACATAAGCATGAAGTTTCCAACATCACAGGGTTCGGTGGAAGTAAATGGTGATTTGGAAACAGCCAGGAGCTGTTACACAGCCACCGTTAATAGAAAAATAATGGTGCATCAGGTCTCTGTGGAAGAACTACTCCCGGAAGAGGAAGAAGGTGGGTCTTCAGAAGACAAAATCGAGACAATGAGCCTATGGGAGGATCATAAGGATTTAACTGTGAATGTGGGGTCATGGATCCCAGAGCAGCAAAAAGAAGAACTCGTCAAAGTACTGAGAGAGTTTAGAGATGTGTTCACATGGAGAACGGAAGACATGCCAGGTCTGTCACCCGAGCTGGCTCTCACAGACTCAAGGTCGACCCGAGCAGAAGACCAGTTCGGCAAAAGAAGTGCACGGAATATGCATGGAATGTTGTGTATGTTTTACTTTATATGATATCGTAGTAATATGCATATAGTAGATGAGACCATAATTAATTGAAATTAACTAAGTGAATTAATTATTCCCACGACAAAAGTCGAGCCAAAATTGTCTCATAATATTATAACGATGGTGAAGAGCTTGTGTTCGGATCCAACTGATCGACCACCGTTAGGAGTTGACCTACCTCGGGTATATCATCAATATTGAGATATGATAGCATGATATCTCATGAATATTAGGTTACGACTCGACTAAAGTCTTTCGGTGATTGGCCACTATCAGGGCCGTCTGACTTTAGAGACAATGGGTTGACTACCACATAAAGATGCGGACTGTCAAAGAGTTGACTGGTCAACCATTGGGAGTCGCATAAGATGCGAATGGTAGGAGTACCTACCTTTCGAAATTTCCAAAATTGATCGACCACCATCGGGAATCGAGGCGACTAGATTGGATCCCACCCACTAAGGAATTAATCAAATTCTTGAAAGCCAATTGGGAATAGCTGGCTAGTGGGAGCAAAACCTAATTAAAATTATAAGTGCAATTTTAGGGTTTTGATACATGAACTTTTACTTAATCTATCTTTATTTATTGTTGTAGAAAATGTCAAACAAATTGAACCTTCGTTTTATCATCTACAATAAGATTGACGAAACCAACTTTCTTGATTGGGAAAGAAACCTCAAATCGTTTTGAGGCACGAGAAAATTGGCTATGTCTTGGACGAAGAGATACCGGAAAAGCCTGCAGAGGGCTTGGATGCAGAGGCTGTTGAGAAATACAACAAGCACCGTTCTGACAGTACTGATGCTACATGTATCACGCTTGCTTCTATGACACCAGAGCTGCAGAAACAGCATGAGTCCATGGACGCCTACACAATCATGGTTCACCTAAAGGAGCTCTATGCTTCTCAGTCTCGCATTGAGAGGTATGAGGTCTTGAAGGCCCTGTTTGGTTGTAAGATGGCTTCTGGGACTGCTGTTCGGTCACATGTGCTTAAGATGATCGGGTACATAGAGAGGCTTGAGAAGCTGGGCCACAAGTTGGAACGCGAATTGAGTATTGTCTTGATTCTGCAATCTCTGCCTGATTCATACTCGCAGTTCGTGATGAATTATCACATGAACAAGATAGATTGCTCCCTTGCGGAGTTATTGAACATGTTGAAAATTGTTGAGGGCACTGTGGGGAAGGGAAATAAAATGTTGCTGGTCACTTCTAACAAGGGCAAGACTAAAGCCCAAAAGAAGTCCAAGAAGGTGAAGGCTGCACCTAAGCCAACACCTAAGATAGCCAAAGACAAATCCAATGATGCTTGCTTCCATTGCGGTGAGACCGGACATTGGAGGAGAAACTGCAAAGGCTTCTTGAGTACCAAGAAGAAGCATTCTGATGCTTCGACTGTTAGGTGTAGTGCCCGAAAGACAATTTGTGTAATTGTTTTTTATAACAGAATTTATCTCACCTTATTACTTGCTTTGTGCTTGTAAGTAATACACTCGCCGCAAACCCTAAGTATATCGGTATGTAACCGCTTAACTCGGTGTATGGTATGCACGTGAGGATTGAGTTAGTGGTGATATACTTAAATCGTTAGTCCGTGGTGAACTTAATCAGAGTTTAGGGTCTCTTGATTAAAACACCAATAATGCGCCCATAACACCTTAGGGGGTGATAGTCTTATCCGGACTGTCAGTAGAGGGTACCTACTGTCAGATGTAATATCGTCGGATCAATCATAGATTGACCCGATTACGCAGCGGAATGCATCAGATCTAGATCTAAACGAAACAAAGAACATAATTTAAAGATCAAACTACAAGGGGTTTGGATTTTACCTTTTATGGTGCTTAACTCCAAGATCAAAAGTAGTATCCACGCAAGTTGAGAAGCCACAGCCTTCCAACGTGTGTCTCCCAGCAACACCAGGTGGATGGTGTTTCCCGCCGCCGGACCTCCTTGATATGCTACCGGAATAATCCCGAAGATTATCCCAACTCGAAACCCGAAGTACTTGGTCGAAATATCAACCTAAGTACTACACAATAATGGCGTGTTATGTGATTGTCAAAAGGCTTGGGAGAACTCTCTTTATATAGGAGAGTAATCATTGTCCTCCAAGGATTTAGTTAATTAATACAAAATCAATTGAAATAATCCTTTTCCTAAAAAGATATATCTAGAATATTCCAAAATAATAAGGATATATAAAAGATATTCTTTTCCTTAAATTATTTAACACATAAATAATTTAATCACATGTCTTATTATTTATTGGGAAAACAAATTTCCAAAATAATAAATAACAAATAGGCGCCCCAAACCCTAATTAATTGGGTCATGCGCATTTTCCATTTATTTGGCCCGAGTCCACGAAAAAAGTATTTTCATGTATTTAATCATCTAGTCCAACTAAACAATTAATCCACATATCAATTAAATAGCCCAATCCACTATTTAATTATAATTGAGGTGCAACGACGAGAAAACCAATATGCTATATTAGGAGCCACATCGGGGACCATGGACCCATATTCAGTAGCTACAATAAATCGAATAAAATTATTCGTCAGACAGAATAATTATATCCAACCTATTAATTCCGGGATTACACCACCATAAACCCGAAACTGAACTCTATCGAATATAGATAACTTACACTCAATTTATGAGTTGAAAGCGTCCACTGATATAATCATTACATACGGATAAATCCTCTATAGACTGTTCACTTCGATTCGGGATATTTTCGTAAACCCTTCTCGAAACATATTATCCTTATTTACCATTAACCCCCTAGTGATCAATTAGTTCATATCCAATATAATATGAACTCGGCCGATCGATAAGTTTCTAGGGTCAACAAATAAGGGAACTGTCTGTCTACTTCCCGAAGGAAGGAATGGATTCCATATCTGTGATAGCACAGACTACTCACTCATTCTAGAATAGATCCAACGAGAAGTGTTGGACCACATACTACGAAGTGATCCTTACTAACACATCAAACTCTACCCCAGTCTAAGCAGTCGATTGTGATCACCTCAGGATTAAGATTAATCCATAAATGATCATCTTGTGATTCGATAAGACTTCTCGATTACGGAATTATATCGAGAACTCAAATCAAATCGGTCCAGCCCTATATGATTATCATCATATATAAATTCCCCATTAGGTACCCTATTACCGACAGTCCGGATAATACTGTCACACCTAAAGTGTTCTGGGCGCATTAATAGCAAATTAATCATGAGACCCGTACTCAGATTAAATAAACGCTATGGACTAAGTTAATTTTAAGTACATCTCACTAACTCAATCCTCGTGTGTATAGCCATATACTGAGTTATGTGATTACATAAACGAGGTACTTAGGGTTTTCAGTAGTGTCTTAATTATAAGCATACATGCATATAATAAGATGAATTATTAATTCTGTCCTAAAACAATTACATAATTGTCTTTCGGGCACTACACCTAACACCTACGTGGGGCATTTATATATGATGGCATTCATATAGGACTGGACGGATTTAATCTGAATTTCTCGATATAATTCCGTAATCGAGGAATCTTATTAAATCATTAGATGATCATATATGGATCAACCTTAATCCTGAGGTGATCACATGGTGCTACTTGTCTCGGGGTAGTGTTTGATGTGTTAGTTACGGTTCACTTAAATATGTGTTCCAAGTCACTTCTCATTGACACTATCTCCTGATGAGTGAGTAGTTCTGATTTTCACAGACAAGGAATCCATTCCTTCCTATGGGAAGTAGAGAGAGATAGTCCCCTTATTTGTTAGCTCTAAGAAAATGATTGATGGGCCCGATTCATGTTAGACTAATTAGCTAATTGTCGGATATGTGAACTAATTGATCACTAGGGGTTAATGGTAAATAAGGATAAGATATTCTGAGTCGGGTTCACGGAGACTTACTCATAATGGACAGTCTATGGAGGGTTAGTTCGTATGTAGTGATTATATCAGTGGACGCTTATTTACTCATAGGGTTGAGTGTAAGTATATATCTATAATTGGTAGAGTTCAGTTTCGGGTTTATGGTGGCGTAATCCCGGAATTAATAATTTAAGTATGAATATTCTGTTCGATGAATATTTTACTTAAATATTGGAGCTACTGGTTATAGGTCCATGGTCTCCAATGTGGCTCCTGTAATTCGGGTGTTTTCCCTATTATTGGGACTCAGTGATAATTAATTGGCTGGGCTAATTAATTGATATGCGAAATATTATTTAGTTGGGCTAAATAATATAATACACAGAAAAAGCATTTTCTGTGGGCCTAAACCCTAGTGTGTGGCGCCATTTACCTCCTTAAATGCAAGATTTGATTTTCTTGTGTGATTAATTATTTACTTGGTAATTAATTAATTAATAAATGATAATTGATTTGTAATTGATCGATTGATTAATCACAATCTCTTATTCCATGCTCAGAAATTGGCTATCACATAGTCTTGGGACTGATGCTCGGCTTGCCTCCTAGTGGAATGTTTTTCACTGAGGAAGAAACCATAGACTTGCCCTATATAGTAATTGATGTGCTACAATACAATGCTAAACTCGATTAAGATAATTGGTTGCAAAATAACGGTTAACATTATTATGTAAACCGAGAAGTCTACCTAGAAGATGCTAGTGAATTTATGGATAATGAGTGAATTCGGTTCACACCACTTCCGTAAATGTTGGCATTTAGCACTTAATGCTTGAAGGTAGGATTGGAGATTTTGCGCATACGTTCAGATTGTGACTGTTCGTGAAATATCTTAATGTGACGAGTGAAGGTTGGTTATAAGATTCTTGAGATCAGAAAGTGACGGTTGAACTGTCACAAGCCTTCTTATAGAATCTATAAGTGACAGCCTTAAATCTTGGAGTACGGTTACCCAAAGGTAGTTGCTATCTGATTTAATCAGACCACGTCCAACGTCGGTTGTTGGTGATTACACTGATAAATACTACTAGATCAGAATGTCAATCCACCCAAAAACGCAGTGGGAGTATGGTTTAACCGTAGACCCATTGTGGTTTTGTGGACTTTATAGTCTGCTGGGGTGATTGATAACCTATGGCTCTTGGTGGGCTGTATATGATTATGATCATAGAGGTTGGTTTGAAAGCTTTAACCCTGTGAATGGAGTTTTGGTACTCCAGTTCTGTTCAGCCTCTTGTAGAACCACCTGAGTGTCTCAGGCCCAGTGGGAGCAATTGGATCTACACGAAAATGAGTCGAATGAATAGGAAAGATTAAACTTTCAGCGCAAAGCTGAGTGGTCTAGGGGTGATTCCCTGAGAAGTAGAGAGTTAACCAGACCTTGAACTCTCTCACCACTGATTGAGGCGATCAGTCAAGTGATAATAAAATACACGATCACCATAAACCAATACTAGCAAGATGACTAGGTCCATCGTAGTATAGCTATAACGAATCAAGGTCGATCCCACAGGGAACCAATTTGTGAATCATTTTATCTATAAACAACTAATTAATCATGCCAAGCACAAAGAAGCAGTCTATGACCAACAAATGACAAGAAAGGATAAAGGACACGACTCGACACAACACATAAACGTACAAGTAATTAACCTCCCCAATTATTAAGTTATCGTTTGGAATTAGTGAACTATATAATTAAACAATACTTCACAACTATTAACCCAATTCGTATTTCTCTTATATTGAATACGGGAGTCATCCCCTAAACTAGATCTAGCTCCGGGTAGGCCATCTAGATCACTGTGCTACATTACGTGACATCGCTTCGTAGGCCTCCATCTCATATAACTCGCACGCTTACAAAACTAAGGATGCCGATATTAACCGTATTCCTCACCTAGGCAACATTCCTGTGCTTAGGCGTACTTCCTAAGTGATCGCATCAGTCTCCATCCCATTAACACTAACTTCGTAGGTATCATGTTAATCTACGATTTACGTATAATTAGGTGCGCACAATTCCCAAATATAACACAGATCTAGATCTCGCTGAAAGTCCCGGAAGATCAATTCATGAGCCGACCAAGGAGCACTATATTGGTATTTCCCAACTACACGTTTTAATTAAAACAGACGAGCGACGTAGCCGTAGCCATACCTACTAAGATAAGAAATTCTAGGTGAATAATCACACCATAAAGACGTGGCTAGATTGACGCGACAAACAACTAAATCTTAGCGTTTCTATATACGCAACGGATAAAATAGAGATTCATAAAGCAATTATATAGATCTACTAAAAACACGATTGTCGATCATAACAAAGTCATCTATAGGTCACCGGATAACAGATCTGGGCGTGTGGATCCTTATAGACAAGGAATCCCCACTGCCTCATATCGTATCCTTAGATCTCCATTGTTCGGTGAAGAACGAACAACCTCAAACGATAAACAATAATTGGGGGGGACTTAATTACAACATAGAAGAAAGAACAAGTGAGTACAAATAACTCACATTATTACTGTTGGAAATCTGTACTAAAACTGCTCTGAAAAATTTATAAATTGTGTTATGAGTCGATGTACAAATTGACTAATGAAAGGGAGTTTATATAGGCTGTAAACCGACTTAGAGTAGCCGTCAACCGACCTAAATCACGTTTCCTAAACCCTAACGGAGCCTAAAACGTGTCTGGAGAAGCAGGGGCAATTTAACCAACTCGGCGGCGCCGGAGCGGGGGCTCGGCGCCGCGCGAGCCTGATGATTTTCCTAGGCCTTCTTCTGCTTTGCCTGGTCCGTTCCTGGTCCGTCTTGGTGCTTTAATCCACTCCGAAGTCCAGCTAAATTGCTTCCGAATCAGCCCACTATAAATAAGACATAAAACAAGGCTTGTAATATCAAATAATATAATAAAATGGCTAATTACATAATAACGAGTCGTAACTCGGTTCGGGTGTAATTTATGCACGAGACGACTAATTATCAACCACTTAAATCCCATTTAAGCTAGAATCGGGGGTAATAAATAGATAATTAATGGTGTAAATTGACCGTCATCAACTACCCCCCACTTAGCCTTTGATCGTCCCGAGCAAACACAGAAGGCGAAAGAACCACCGAACATAATTTTCTAATTGATAGCAGGCTCATTCAAAATTCCAAAGTAACTAAAATAGCAAACACGTTTGTCAATTAGGCATTAACCACTATTTCATCATTGAATCAACGTTTGTGTGATATAACCGTCATGCAGAGTATTCAAAATAGAGAGACTCGAATTATAATGTCCTCTAGATGCAACTTTCACCACTCAAAACTTTGTGACGCCTCCTTATCGTTAACAAACAATACAAGTGTAATACCAGATTCTAGTGAAGCGGGGCGGATTTGGAAACCAAGAAACTTTTCTCAGTTCACGTTTTTTTCTTTGCCAGGGCCGCGTAGATTCTAGGGACACTAACTTGCAATGGTGGGCGCCTAGCAAGCAACTACCTTCAAATCTCCACAAACTTGCTACCCTACTGCCTTGTTTTACAACCGTGCATCTTATGCTCCATCGGTTTAGTAGTCTCTAACCTAAACGCTCATAATTTATATTTTTTTTTCTTTTTTTTTCTATTTATTATTTTTTTATAAATCAAATCCTGTTTTTTTCTTGCCCGGTTTTGCTTCACCATCATCGATATTAGCCTTATCGATAGTATGACAAGAAGAAGTAATCACAATGTCAAGTAGTTCCTGTTTCAACATTTCGGAAAAAATAATTTCTTATCTAACCTTTCAGACTCAGCATTTTAGTTATACGTGCTTAAAAAGGCTGACTCAACGACAAAATATATGTTTAATACAAAACTACGCACACAGCGTGATATGATATTTACTAAGCAATTCTGAAGTTAGCATGGCAAAAATTAGTTATAACTATGCTTAAGAGCTTCTTTCATCATCTATACATGCTCGGTTTTCACAAAAGATAAATGTGATTCAAGCTTAAAATTTTAAAATTTACTCACATATTACTTATTTGATACGGAAGCTAAGTGACTCGTACCCCCCACTCTACCGGCTGCTCTAACCATAACCAATACATCAAGGCGGCATGAAAGTCATTAACCGTGGATGTATGGCCAGATGGAAGTAAATCGGAACAAATGAACCGATGAAAAAGCTTGTCATCCCAAGTGGATAATGCGGCCTCCTGAAAATTTCGAGCATAACGACCAACATACCACTCGATGTCAAAGTAATTACCGATTTCTGCTAACAAATCGTCAGAATGGTCATACACATTAGCAAACTCCTCAGGGTGATCCACTAAACTACCCAAATAGTCATTGATAGTGGTGGGCGATATAGAAAACGTGCAGCCTCTAACCGTGGCAGTGTGGGAATGGGGATGCACCGCTAAATAGGCATAAAACTCTCTTACCAGGGACCCGTTACAACGAGTAGGCGGTTCGACCACGTACTCCCAATTTTGATAAGCGATAAGATCTGTAATGAGCTCCCTGCAATCCTCAAGATCTATGCCCCGTCCTCGATGCACCGTCGCATTGCTCCAATGGGTATGGAATGCCTCGTAGACCACGGGGCTAACAAATTGTGGCACCCCGTCAATCACCGGTATAACGTCACCATCGAGAACAAATTGCGCTCCAGCCAGATGAATCTTTGGTTGATTCCTTCTGCTCCGATTGTTCCGATTCATCCTGCTACGCTAGAATAGCACCCCAACTCAGCTTCTGCCTTAAGTAGGGACTCGTTGGGGGCGAGCTAGGGTCTCGCTGGGGGCGAGTTACCCAGTCCTGGCTCGGCTCGTTTCGTTTTGCTAACCGTCACCTTGATCGATTTGAAATGTGTATCTTCCAGAAATATAAGAGCCAAATTGAATGAGAAATGATCTCATTGCAATTTATAAAATTTGGAAAAAGGTAGAAAGTGATTAAATTTGGGTAAAAATTGGTATAGATTACCAAAGATAGCACCACAACAATTTCTCTACATAAATTGGGTGTTTGGGGAAAAACGGAGGTTTAGAATGTGATGGGTTTAGAAAAATGATAGAGAAAGAATGAGAGGAGTGGAGTGGGTGTGAGAAAAATATGGATAGAAGAAGGGTTTAAATAGAGAGGGGAGTGAAAATGAGAGAGATGGTGATTGGTGGGTTTAGAAATGAGAGGATTGATGAGGTGGAAAGTGATAAAGGTGAAGGTGGAAGATTGGGATATGTTGAAGAAGTGTTGACCACTTTTTACTTTTTTGACCCACAAAAATTTGAATTTAAAAATAGGAGGGTAAACCAAATTTTTTTAACTTTCACACTTTACCAAAAAAATATTGCTCTAACAATAATCCGGATACTTCCTAGTGAAAGGGTAGTTTCGCATGGGCGAAACAACATTTCACCAGGGCAGTCTGACCAAACTGTCTCCGATTAAATCCATCCTGCCTCCAGTCATTTTCACTTTAAAGCTCATGCTTTGCCTCCGCCTTCTTCTCGGTTTGATTGTATGCTTTTTATTCATAAATTAGGATATTATCCTAGACACACCTACGGAACTTTATTTCACGTTTCAACGATTTGAGTAAAAAAAGCTTTTGCACATCCTTAACCCAACGGTCATCGGAACATGGCAAAAATTAAAAACCTCAAATGTATTAACGTTACTTTTATTTTGACTCCAAGAAAAGGAAAGGAAAAAGATAAACTACGAAAGACCTAAGGGATAGAAGTAGTTTTGAGTTTTGAGTCCTCAGCTCGACTTTCCAAAAAACTCATTCCATTGAGCTACCTTCTTTCGCCTTCCAGATTTTCACCCGGTTAGCCTTCACCGAGGTTTGCTTGACTTCTTTACGAATGATCGCCTTTCCTTTAGTTGTGAGACCAAGGAAAACACAGTCATCTTGACCATCCAAACGGGCGCCGACCTCAGCCACTGTCTTAGAAACCAGAGAGTTTTTAACAGATCGAACTCTGCGAGTTTGCTTTCTAGCTCGCGTCCGTCTATCTTTAGCACTCAAGCTCTCCCGAGTCTCAGCGTCTCCTTTTGATGGGGTGGCCCCACCTCCGTACAGAGTGTCTACCTAATCATCAAGAAGAATCGAGGTATCTGCTCGTACCATACTCTGAGACTGAGCGTCTCTCTCCCTCTTTAAGATAGACATGAATTCTCCCTCACTGCTTTCTTTAATAGTGTCAACACCACCAACTTTTCCTTGGCCTATAATCAAGGCAGCTTCCTCCGCACTATGGACTGTGATTACTGATATTCTTGGCGGAATAGAATAATTAGGTCTCATAATCCCATGGACTTCCGAGCCCTTAGCGTCGGAAATAGTTAGCTCGAACTTGTCCATGTTGATCTGGGCTTTAGAGGTAGCCATAAAAGCCTGCCCAATATGATTGGGCAACTCAGGTCCTCGTCGATTTCCATCACGACTACATCTATATGATTCCATCACTTACCAAGGGACGAGGGGCAAGCCATTCCATGACTACATCACGACTACATCACGATTTCCATTCCTCGTCGTGATGTAGTCATAGATGTAGTCGTGATGTAGTCGTGCCTCTCTAGAGCAAGGGACGAGGGGCAAGCCATCTAGATCTGACTCAGAACTAGGATATCCAGGGGAAAGGGATGGTAAGTGCTCGGGGTCGGATTCAGATTCAGACATAGAACTTGAATCAGAATCATAAATAATAATAGGGATACGAGCAGTCATACCTTGGAAAAGATAGGAATTTCTTGCTTCCCTTTGCTCATGCCTCCGTCTTATCCTATCTTTATTTCGCTTTTGTGTGTCCGGCCTTAATGGCGTTGTCTTAGTGCGCAAGACTTTTGTTTCTTCATTCATGGCCTAGAAAATTGGCTGGTTGGCATTTTGCCTTGGCTCAAATAATAACTCAATGCAATGATGTATTGCTCTGGCTTTCTGCAAACATAAGAAAAAACAAACAAATGTCAATAAAACAAACGCGCAAACATAAGAAAAAACAAACAAATGTCAATAAAACAAACGATCTTTACTTAGAGTCATGATTACTCATGAAAACGTACATTCGGCGAGTGAAGCCGCCAAGCACCTACGAGAAGGGATTATGATCTTAACAAACATGGGTAAAAAAGACGGTGAAGAGACACTTACAAGATCGATTTAATATACATTGAAGATTCGACGGATCATGCATTAAATGCACAATCATTAAAGGATCAATCAAGGACGGATTTTCTCGCTATACATTTGAAGGAAGAATCCGATCACCGAAATCAAGGAGAATACAATTAAGGGGGAATCAAGAATAAAATCAAGGATTATTCCCTCATTAATATAGCCAATGGACGGAATTTCAAAATCAAGTCTATTCAAGGCTATAAATAGAAGGCATTGACAGAAAAAGAATACAACGATCAAAAAAAAAAAAAAAGCGTAAACTCACAATTAGAAAAGCCTTCTCTACGAACTTACAAGGATACATCTAGTGATCTACTCAAATATCGAACTACAAATTCATATTCGAATTGAGATTGATCAAGCAAGTGCGTGAATCACATTCACATCAAACCGAAGCAACCGAATCGAGGCAATGCGAGAAGGAGTTGAAACTGTGATAGTCGTTGAAGGATTCGACACAATTGAAATACCCGAAATTGAGAACGAGTCTCGGCGCGGCGAGCGGGGGGGCTTGGCTTTGGGAGCGAATCCCAGTTCATCAATTCTGGCAATTTTTCACACAGGCAGATTGCCAGAGGGACTCAAAAACGTAAAAAAAAACGAGAACCTAGAACAGACAACTCGACATGAATAAAAAATTATTTATACATAAAATTGATTTTTGGCTCCTCGGCAACGGCGCCAAAAACATGATTGAGGCGATCAGTCAAGTGATAATAAAATACTCGATCACCATAAACCAATACTAGCAAGAGGACTAGGTCCATCGTAGTATAGCTATAGTGAATCAAGGTCGATCCTACAGGGAACCAATTTGTGAATCATTTTATCTATAAACAACTAATTAATCATGCCAAGCACAAAGAAGCGGTCTATGAACAACAAATGACAAGAAAAGATAAAGGACACGACTCGACACAACACATAAACGTACAAGTAATTAACCTCCCCAATTATTAAGTTATCGTTTGGAATTAGTGAACTATATAATTAAACAATACTTCACAACTATTAACCCGATTCGTATTTCGCTTATATTGGCTATGGGAGTCATCCCCTAAACTAGATCTAACTCCGGGTAGGTCATCTAGATCACTGTGCTACATTACGTGACTTCGCCTCGTAGGCCTCCATCTCATATAACTCGCACGCTTACAAAACTAGGGATGCCGATATTAACCGTATTCCTCACGTAGGCAACATTCCTGTGGTTAGGCGTACTTCCTAAGTGATCGCATCAGTCTCCGTCCCATTAACACTAACTTCGTAAGTATCATGTTAATTTACGATTTACGTATAATCAGGTGCGCGCAATTCCCAAAATAACACAGATCTAGATCTCGCTGAAAGTCCCGGAAGATCAATTCATGAGCCGACCTAGGAGCACTATATTGATATTTCCTAACTACACATTTTAATTAAAATAGACGAGCGACGTAGCCGTAGCCATACATACTAAGATAAGAAATTCTAGGTGGATAATCACACCATAAAGACGTAGGCTTGATTGACGCGACGAACAACTAAATCTTAGCGTTTCTATATACGTAACGGATAAAATAGAGATTCATAAAGAAATTATATAGATCTACTAAAAACACGATTGTCGATCATAACAAAGTCATCTATAGGTCACCGGATAACAGATCTGGGCGTGTGGATCCTTATAGACAAGGAATCCCCACTGCCTCATATCGTATCCTTAGATCTACATTGTTCGGTGAAGAACGAACAACCTCAAACGATAAACAATAATTGGGGGGACTTAATTACAACATAGAAGAAAGAACAAGTGAATACAAATAACTCACATTATTACTGCTGGAAATCTGTACTAAAACTGCTCTGAAAAACTTATAAATTGTGTTATGAGTCGATGTACAAATTGACTAATGAAAAAGGGAGTTTATATAGGCTGTAAACCGACTTAGAGTAGCCATCAACCGACCTAAATCACGTTTCCTAAACCCTAACGGAGCCTAAAACGCGTATGGAGAAGCAGGGGCAATTTAACCAACTCGCTGGCAGCCAGAGCAGGGCTCGCTGCGAGCGAGCCTGATGATTTTCCTGGGCCTTCTTCTGCTTTGCCTGGTCCGTTCCTGGTCCGTCTTGGTGCTTTAATCCACTCCGGAGTCCAGCTAAATTGCTTCCGAATCAGCCCACTATAAATAAGACATAAAGGAAGGCTTGTAATATCAAATAATATAATAAAATGGCTAATTACATAATAACGAGTCGTAACTCGGTTCGGGTGTAATTTATGCACGAGACGACTAATTATCAACCACTTAAAACCCATTTAAGCTAGAATCGGGGGTAATAAATAGATAATTAATGGTGTAAATTGACCATCATCAACCACTCACTCTTGCTAGATTTCATTAGAAAGAAGAAAATAGGGGTGATTCCCTGAGACTTTCTTGCCGACAAACGGAGTCTGGATTCATTCGGAACAGAAGGGTCTTGGTTAGAACAAATGGCAGGATGACTGCCGGGGCTTATATCCTTTGTGGATTTAAGAGAACCTCTCGGTCATTTAAATTCACATGTTTTAAAATATGTGGACTTGTCCAGAATATTGATAAGTCTTTCGTAGACTGGATATCAATATTGGTAAAGTAGTATTATTAGTGTTCATGATTGATAACACTGCATCGGTTGGAAACAACATGGGTGTGCTATCTGAAGTCGGAAACTGACACGCCAAGATTCTCTGGATGAGAGAATTGGACTATATTCTAAGAATTTGATTCGGTCAAATTCACAAGAATGAGTCATTGGCTATCCCATCCGTCTTATTGGTTAAGATGATCTTGCATATACGTATGCAACATTCAACGAGAGTAGTCCTACCCTACCTCTCAGGAATGATTCTCTAAATCTTCGGATAAAGAGAAAATGGGATATGGTCTCTCTTGGATAACGGCAAGTCAGGTTATCACAAGTCAATAGTAGTCGAATCTCAGATTCGAGCATTGAATAGAGGTTTAGTACGTCCTCAAGTATCTTTGAAGAACGAGGAATAATATGCTTGTATATTTGGGTGCAAACTTGAATATGGTTGACTACACTGATTCTGACTTATAGTCAGATTAAGGATGATCGTTGGGACGATCTCGGGCTCAGTGTTTACTCATTGTGATGGAGCTATAGTTTGGAGAAATCCAGCACCGCCAATTCAAACTTGAATTTCCTTCCTGATCTGGGAGTAATTCCAGGTCTAGTGAGCCGATATCGCTTCATTGTGAAAACAGTGAAGAGATAGCTTAGAAGGATCTTCTCAGTCACTAGAGGTCAAAGCATAGAGAGTACCGCCTGATTAGATGGACCGGCAACGTTTCGATCCTAAAGATCGTCTCGAGCCGATAACCTAACTATTTAGTGTACCAAGTCGAATGCTTGGAGGGTACGGAATTGATGGATGTGTCTCATATGCTTTTAGAGAAAGTGGGAGAGTGTTGTGAATAAGATGAGAAAGGGTGTGCTCTAATCGTTGCTTGTCATTTCGTGCTAGTGGGAGATTGTTAGGTGTAGTGCCCGAAAGACAATTTGTGTAATTGTTTTTGATAACAGAATTTATCTCACCTTATTACTTGCTTTGTGCTTGTAAGTAATACACTGCTGCAAACCCTAAGTATATCAGTATGTAACCGCTTAACTCAGTGTATGGTATGCACATGAGGATTGAGTTAGTGGTGATATACTTAAACTGTTAGTCCGTGGTGAACTTAATCAGAGTTTAGGGTTTCTTGATTAAAACACCAATAATGCGCCCAGAACACCTTAGGGTGTGATAGTCTTATCCGGAATGTCGGTAGAGGGTACCTATGTGAGGCATTTATATATGATGGCATTAATATAGGACTGGACCGATTTAATCTGAATTTCTCGATATAATTCCGTAATCGAGGAATCTTATTAAATCATTAGATAATCATATATGGATCAACCTTAATCCTGAGGTGATCACAGGGTGCTACTTGTCTTGGGGTAGTGTTTGATGTGTTAGTTACGGTTCACTTAAATATGTGTCCCAAGTCACTTCTCATTGGCACTATCTCCTGATGAGTGAGTAGTTCTGATTTTCACAGACAAGGAATCCATTCCTTCCTGTGGGAATTAGAGAGAGACAATCCCCTTATTTGTTAGCCCTAAGAAAATGATCGATGGGCCCAGTTCATGTTAGAATAATTAGCTACTAGTCAGATATGTGAACTAATTGATCACTAGGGGGTTAATGGTAAATAAGGATAAGATATTCTGAGTCGGGTTCACGGAGACTTCCTACTCAGAATGGACAGTCTATGGAGGGTTAGTCCGTATGTAGTGATTATATCAGTGGTTGCTTATTTACTCATAGGGTTGAGTGTAAGTATATATCTATAATTGGTAGAGTTCAGTTTCGGGTTTATGGTGTTGTAATCCCGGAATTAATGATTTAAGTATGAATATTCTGTTCGATGAAAATTTTACTTAGTTATTGGAGCTACTGGTTATAGGTCCATGGTCCCCAATGTGGCTCCTGTAATTCGGGTGTTTTTCCTGTTATTGGGCCTCAGTGATAATTAATTGGCTGAGCTAATTAATTGATATGCGAAATATTACTTAGTTCGGCTAAATAATATAATACACAGAAAAGACATTTTCTGTGGGCCTAAACCCTAGTGAGTGGCGCCAATTACCTCCTTAAATGCAAGATTTGATTTTCTTGTGTGATTAATTATTTACTTGGTAAGTAATTAATTAATAAATGATAATTGATTTGTAATTGATTGATTGATTAATCACAATCTTTTATAAATGGAATTATCCTTTATTGTAATTTCTTTTTAATTATTTATTTAATTAATTAGAAACTTGGAGGCCAATGATTTACTCTCCTATATAAAGAGAGT
The DNA here is from genome assembly GCA_036785695.1 of Gentiana straminea. NCBI lineage: Eukaryota > Viridiplantae > Streptophyta > Magnoliopsida > Gentianales > Gentianaceae > Gentiana > Gentiana straminea. The sequence continues at coordinate 7,469,090 of JAVUPR010000385.1, read as the reverse complement.
TCTTCCAAGACATATGAGCAATGAAAATTTCGCCCCATACACACAAATAAAGAGAGAAAAACTTGTTTCTTGTCTTCGGTTTCGGTTGAAGAAAAACTTGGAGTTTTTCTTGGAAGCATATCAAGAAGGTTTCAATTCCAAGGATTGGTGTCCACCAACCACCATTTGGAGAACACATTGGAAGATCTTGGCTTCTCTTCCTACTTTTGGTAAGATAAACTTGACCCCCTTGTAGGATTTTAGATCCTTTATTTATGTATTGTAGTTTATAGATCGTGATCCATCCGCTGCGCAAAGATCTGTTCTGTACAGATCTGAGCTCCTACATCCTTCATCGACTTCAAGTATATTTATGATTGAGATCAATATTACTTCTTCAAGTCTAACCACTGGGTATTTGATACTGGTTGTGGTTCTCATATTTATACAAATATGCAGGCACTAAGAAGAACTAGAGAACTGAGGAAAGGAGAGGTGGACCTACGTGTTAATAGAGCAAGTGTTGTTGCACTAGCCGTATGATTTTATTTTCTTTCGTTGCCTAGTGGGCTAGTACTAGAACTCAATAACTGTTATTTTGTTCCTGCTCTTACGAAGAGCATTATTTCTATTTCTACATTAGATGTTGAAGGATTTTCTTATACGTTCAAGAATAAATGTTGTTCTTTTTCACGTGATGGAATTTTTTATGGTACTGGCATGCTTAGCAATGGTATCTACATATTAGATATGAATGTTGACGTACTTAATATAAACAACAAGAAAGCCAAAATAGATGACTTGAATGGCATGTAGACTTGGCCATATAAATAAGAATCGCATTTCCAAACTCCATAAAGATGGATTATTGGATCACTTCGATTACAAATCGTTTGATACATGCGACGCTTGTTTACTTGGCAAGATGACGAAGTCACCTTTTAGTGGCAAAGGGATAAGATCCAATGAGTTTCTTGAGCTCATACATACTGATGTGTGCGGCCCAATGTCAATTCAAGCCAAATGAGGATACTCTTATTTTATCACCTTCACTGATGACCATTCATGCTATGGTTATGTATACTTAATGAAGTATAAGTCTGAGGCCTTCGAAAATTTCAAAGAATCCAGAAGTGAAGTTGAGAAACAACTAGGTAATGAATCAAGAAATTTCGATCCGATCGAGGTGGAGAGTACCTAGATGGAGAGTTTCAAGACTACTTAAAGGAGAATGGGATTCTACCTGAATGGACCCCTCCAGGAATGCCTCAGATGAATAGCGTGCCTGAAAGGAGGAACCGTACCTTGTTAGACATGGTACAATCCATGATGAGCTACGCAGTTCTCCCAAAATCATTTTGGGGATATGCTCTAGAAACCGCATCCTATACACTGAACCGAGTTCCATCAAAGACGGTTGAGGCCACTCCCTATGAAGTGTTCAAAGGGAAGAGACCAACACTGGGTTACATGAAACCTTGGCGATTCCTGTTTATGTGAAACGGACCATGCCTGACAAACTGGAACCTAGATTTGACAAATGTTTGTTTGTGGGTTATCTTAGGGAAACCGAAGGGTACCAATTTTACCATCCTGAGGAACAAAAGGTGTTTGTTGCCAGGACTGGCCATTTTCTGGAGAAAGAGTTTATTCAGAATAGGGACAGTAGGAGTAAGATTGATCTTGAAGAGATTCAAGAACCACTTACAGATAACAGTCCGTTGATGGAAGTAGAGGAAACACCACACACAGATGTGACGTCAACTTCTACCATGGACACACTAGCACCTCGAAGATCCACCAGGGAACGCCGTGAACCCGAAAGGTACACTGGCGTGTATCTCATGGAAGACGAGGGACCTAGAACTTATGAGGAAGTGCTATTAAGGCATGACAAAGAGAAATGACTGGAAGCTATGAATTCTGAATTGGAATCAATGAAAGACAACCAAGTTTGGAACTCAGTTGATCCACCTGAAGGAATAGTTCCTATAAGGTGCAAATGGGTCTTTAAGAGAAAGACCGACATGGACGGTAACATGACTACCTACAAGGCTAGGTGTTGGCCCCTTGAAAAGGTTTTGGTTAAGTTTAGGGGGGGTGAATAAACTTAACACTTAAAACTTTTGGAGTTAACAAACTCAGCAACTTCAGCAGCCTGCTGATAGCTCAGTAGTCTGCTGACACTCAGTAGTCTGCTGACTATTGAATTTACTAAATTTGTTGCGGCGGAATTTATTCAAGTTAAGCCTTATTACTTGTTGTTAAAGTATGATACCAAGTATTAGATACTCAGTAGTGTATGTGTGTGATCTAGATTCAGTAGATTGATGTGCTAAATATACTAAATGCAGAATATAAATGCAGAAAGTAAGTAGGCAGATTTTATAGTTGTTCCAGGTGGTGTAATCCTGTCAGTCCAGTCTTCTCTTGTGATGTTGGAGGTAATTCACTAGAGATTCTTGAGGTAGCAGTTACAAAAATCCCTAAGTTGCTTGTCCTTCACCAATAACTATGGCTTCACAAACTGAACACTTGGAACAGGTAAGATTGCTACTCCAAAGTCTTCCACTGGTCCTTGAAGTGTAGGATTGCCTCTTCACCACTCTCCACCACAAACAACAATCCTTGACACACAAATGTGCTTCACTTGTCTTCGCAGATTCCTTGTAAAAGAAAGTTTGAATCAAGTAAGTGATTCAGCTTTCAGCAGCTTGATCAGGATGACATGATCAGCAGCTTGAGGTCTTCAAGTGTGTGAACTTGATGTAGCTTGAAAGCAGATTACACTTGAAGAATTTTACTGGATCAGTAGCTTTATGCTCAGTAGGGTCAGAAGGGTGTTTGATCGATTTAAATCTGATAGCTCAAGATAGATCCTTAATTTTCATCAATGTTCATCATTTGTATCTGAATTTGGAGTCCTCTATTTATAGGTAGGAATCCTTGTGACCTATGTTTGAAATTGAAACATAGCCGTTTCAGATTTGTCCCATTTGACTTGATTTATGTCACTGTTCATAGTACTGACACTGTCAGAATGCTTTTTGACAGTTTACAGTCTGTCCACCCTTTGACTTGTATTCATTGGATAAACCTCTGTTTCTTTACAACGTCCATTTAATCTTAACCATTGATTTGTTTGATAAAATCAGAGGTTGTTAGCTGTCTCTTTCTTTGTAATCTTCCAATGTATCCTTTGATTAAATCGAGATATACATCAACAGCTTCCTATGAATGTAAGTCTGCTGAAATGTATATCAGTCAGCTGTTCCAAGGTTGCTGTGTTTATAAAAACACTTAAGCTGACTTCTCTTATATCTAACTTTTTATTGTGAAGTTAGATTACACCATTTTGAATATAACTAAGTTCCAATCACCACTTAACTTGTGGAACTTAGACCTTGTACACAAGGTATATGTAATCAGTTTAGGTCATCACAGACTTCCCTAAATTCTGATTCCATATCCTTGACTTGAAATACTAAGTTTGATCCCTTAGCCTTCAATTACTGAGTTTGAGCCCTCAGCCTTCAGTCTTCAGCAGGTTCCTAAACTAGTCTACTGACCTAGGTACCCTACTAATAAAGATAAGTCTGCTGATGTAAGTCAGCTGACCTTTTACAGTGCTTGTTTGATCAAACCTATACAAGATCAAACTCTAATAAGCCTATACATTTGATCTAGACATCCTTTTGCCTTTGCTCAATAACAGCTAGTCTGGCACTCATCATTAAAACTTAAAAATAAGTCCAATAATTTCCCCCTTTTTGGTGATGATGCCAATACCCTCCTTACAGCAAAGCAAAAAGATTGAAAACAAAAACAGAACAAATATAGTCATTTCTCATTATAATCAGTTGTTCAAAAGTATTACAAGCTAGATTCAGCAAAAATAAAATGCATGTGTAGGTATGCTGATCTTGTGTCTTCTTTCTCTTTCTTCTCTTTCCTTTTCTTGCTGCTCTGAATATGTTCTTATTTCTCTAACCATTTCTCTCATCCATTCATTTTCAATAAGAGAGGAATCAATGTGAGGATTCACTTCTTTCCACCATTTCCATGCCTCAGGTAGAGTAAGGTTGATCTGATGTAATCTAAAGCCTAAGTGCATGTATACTTCTTTGAATTCCTTCTGTGATTCCTTTGCTGATGTGGTTGGAAGACTTCTTCCACCTCTTCCACCTCTTCCACCTCTATGTGCAGATCTTAAAGCTTTAACCCTTGCTTCCCAAAACTTAAGTCCCAGAAAAGAATTTAGTCCCTCATGGAAACCCTTGTCATGGTAAGGTCTTCTCTTGTTGTTGTACAACTTCTTATATTCTCTGAGAAGATCATCAGTAAGTGGAAGTCTTCCAGGTGCAGGTTCTCTGAAAGCATTGGTGTCAGCTTCCCATCTATTCTTTGCAAAAATCCTAGCGGCATCTTTTACTACTGCTATTTGGCTCTCTTCCCCCTTATTGACATCATCAACAAAACGGGACAACAGGCCATGAACACTCTCCTGTGTGATCACTAGATTGTTCAGTTGACCCTCCATAATTTCTGTTCTAGTGTCAACTGCTGTGATTCTTTCTTGCATTGTTTGCTCCAGTAGATTGATCCTCTCAGTAAACTTAGGATCCAATCCAGCAAGGTAAGTGTTCCAGCAGGCTCAGCCACAACAGGCTTAGGTGCCTCAGCAAGTTTATCTAGTTTCTGGTGAATAGATTCAAGTTGGTCCTTCAAAAACTTCTCCTTCATTGTATTACCTTGTTTGAAGCAATCTTGAGCAAGATTCAAGAGCATACCGAGTGGTTCTTCCTCTATTTTCCACTAGATTCAACAAATCTTCATACCTTTGCTCTTGTCTGTCAAGTTGAGTTCTTAATCTTGTAATGTCACTCCTGACAGCCCTCAACTCATCCACAATCGTGCCGGTATTCCACCAGCCATTCCTCCAGCCATATGTCCAAGCAGACTCATCGGTAGGCTCCTCTACATTATATTGTGCCCTTTGTCTGCTGACAACCATGGCCCAACTCATATCCCTTCCAGCAAGGTTAGGTCCTTGGAATTCCTCTAGAATTGGATCTAGGGCAGGTTCTTCAAAAATAGGTACAAATGCCTGTTGAGGTTCAACATCGATAGGTTCTTCCTCAGGCACTTAAAATTCCTCATCACTGTAATCATAGTCCAGTAGCTGTTCATCCTCATCAACAACAACAGTCTGCTGACTACCTTTACCCTCAGTGATCTTTCCTCCAGCAGGCTTTACTACAAGAACGGCGGCCTATTTTCAACAACAGCAGGGGTTTCCTCCAAACCCATAGATAGTTCCAACCTATGTCCAGGTGCTGTTTTTACCTCAGCAGCCTATACCTCCTGTTCCAACCTTTGTTCAGCTGCTATCTGATCCTCAGCAGCCTGAACCTCCTCAACAATCAATGGTGATCCTTCAAACCCAATCACCATATCCAATCTCTATGCTACCACTGTTCGTTCCTCAGTGATCAGCACTCTCTGTATAAGAATTGCAGGGAATTCAGCCATATTATCTCTTTGAAATTCCCTAACATCAGCAATCCTTCGTAGAAAATTGGCAGTTTTGGATAGAGTGTCCTGAGTATCAATCCATGTTTGATATTGAGCAGAATCCTCAGAACTGACATCAGGCTCACTATGATCAGTAACCCTTTCTTCATCCAAATCTTCAGTCTGTTGATCATCAGTAAGTGCAGCAGATTCTTCAACGAAGACAGTATCTATCTCACCAACCATCCTGTTTGCACCAATATGTATTCCCTCATTGATTTGTGCCTCCAGATCATCCATGGTGAGATCTTCCAGATCCTCATCCATTTGACCGGTCTCCTGGCCTTCAGCAGACCTACCAGTATCAGTGGACTGTTCATCAAAGCAGTCCACTGACTCCTCCCCGGACCGAGAGGATGATCATCACCAGAATCAGATGATGAAGAGTCATCACTGTCTGATTCATCTCTAGGATCTCTGAACTTGATACCCTCTTCCTTCTTTTGCTCATCAAAGAGATCCATCAATCTTGCTTCCAACAAAGAGGTATCAACCAGATCAAGTAAATTCTCCACTCCCAACTTCTCAAAAGCCCATTCCTCAAAATCTGTCATTGGTTCTGCAGCTGGCTTTTGTCTTTTATAGAACCCAAACTTCCATTGAATGTAGTTTGCAACCAGTAGGAGTTTAGGATCAACATATCCTTCTTTCTTCATTTTCTCCTTCCTTTCAAATGGCATGGCTACCTTTCTAGGAGCTGTGTGTCCACTCTGCTGACCTCCAAAGGTCCCAACAAGCAGAGTTAGAGTTTCTTCCACAGATGCCTCTAGGTCAGTAGGTTGCTCAGATTGTATGTTTGTTCCTACTACCTCCATCTGTTCCATACTTTGTTCCTCCTGACTAACATGCTCATCAGCAGGGTCAACAACAACTTGCTCTTCCCCCTGACTTCTTGCAGAACTTGCAGGGTCTTGTACCAATATACCAACTTCCACAACAGGTGCAAACTCAGTAGTCTGCTGTGGTTATTCAACAAGTTTCTCAACAACAACTTGTGCAGCTTCAGTAGGCTCAACAGCCTTTACAGGGGAGGATTCAACAACTTCTACAACAGGCTCAGGTTCAGCAGTCTGCTGTGATTCTCCAGTAGGTTGCTCAACAAAAACCTCTACTATCTCAGTAGGCTTAATAGTTGTTAGGGGCTCAGCTTCAATAGCCTCTTCTTCCCTCTGAGCCTCCAAAATCCTTAACTGTTTGTTGAGTATTTTATGGTTCTAAGTTATATGTTGATTAATTTTCAAAATTAACATTCCCCGTATTAAAGCTTTTATAAGCATTTTGTCATATAAGTCTTTTTGTTTTATAAACTTAATTAAATAATTTATTTCATGATTTATTAATTATTCAAATTATTTAATTTGTGTTAATTAAAGTTTGCTGGGCCTTAAATAATAAAAGTCTGATGATCTTTTTTTATTTAGTCTGTTTATTAAACGTAAAGTCCGGCCCGATGTTCTACACAGTTTTTTTTTCCTTCTTTTTGCCCAAACCCTTATACCCGATCCTTTTTATCAAAACAGCCCCAATTTCCTTTTTCCCTAATTTCAGAAACCCTAAATCGTTTTTCCCTCAGCCGTCCCCTCTCCTTCTCTTCGATTTCATGGGCATTGATTGCCAATCACCGAACAATTGCAATCTTGATACTCCTCCTTCCATATCCAGCTGATTAGGTGCTTTGATGGTTTGATTTCGTGTTGATTTCCAGCACGTTTTGTCTGCCAATCGTTATGGCCCCGATTCGAATTCAAAATGGTGATTTCGTTCCTATTATGTTTCGATTCTTTCCTTCTCTGATTATTCTATCAATCGTATTCGCATTAATTGATTGATTTTGCAGATTATGTGATAAGGACGTGACCTCTCTGCCTTGATTATATGCTAGTTGAGTCATACAAGGTAAAATCGTGGGGATTTTATCACCCCGCATTTTCGAGATCCTTCGAAGCAATAAAGATCGATACATTTCCGTCCTTGTTCTTTCGACATGTGCCGAACATCAAAGATTGAAGCTTTCATTTCAAAATCATCGACCCATGAGCAAATGGGAGGTCAAATTGACATTTAATCGTGTCGCATCCTTTCCGATTTAAAGTTAATATCTTGATTTTATTACCGATTTAGAATTGTTTATCCATGATTTTGTGCCGACTTTGTGTCAATTTAGGGTATGGACCGTTCGGGAAAGCTAAGACCGAATTTAGCACCAATTCGATCCCGGTTCATTGAAAATTGAAGTGGTGCTTTGGTTCGGTTCACTGGTGGTACTCTTTTCAATGAGTCGGAATCAACAAACCGGTGAATCTCGACCCGGTTTGCTCGTAGTATAATGGCTTGACCCTCATGGTGTGTACGGTTAGGTTTTTGACCGAGGGTCTTACACCCTGGGAAGTCAAGGGTCGAGTCAATGCGAGGGTAGTGACCCAATGATGGCTAAATAACTCAGTTAAACCAATGATGGTTGGCATCATAGCCTTTAGTGGTTTAACTTTGAGTTAACCCCTGGTTCAATTAAGGTAAGAATGCATTCTATGCAATTGAACCAGGTCTCGGGTGCCTTACACTGTGCTATTAGAACTAAGTCAAAAGAAATCAGTGGGTTTAAGGTTTAAAGTGATTTGCGTGGTTAACCAATTTGGTAAGGTTCTTTGTTTGACATCACTCTCTCTCTCTCGTTTGCCTAACGGCCCTCCTTTAGAGAGTATGTTTAACACTTTGAACCAAGGAGGGACTCGGGTAACCATGGCTGGAAAAATCGCTATTGATTGCATCGGATTTTCAGGATTTCTTTTGATTGTGTTCACACGAATCTTTGAGGTTCAAGTTATACCTCAAGGCTATAAATAGCCAGTCACATTAACGAGGATTGAAACAACTCAGAGCAATACCTCTTGAGCAATCCTACACCCTTATACTTTCTATTCTCTCTCTTTTTTCTGGTTTGAAGTTGAGAGTCTTGAGTTTAGCAATCTGCTGCATTGGCTGAGTCTGTGTGATTCTAGTGACTGCTGTTGTGAAGTAAGGTTATGAACAACTGCTCTTATAGAATCTTTGGTTGAGGTCTTAGTGTGAGGTAACGCTTTGACTCTTCCCTGTTTATGTGTATTTTGGTGTTTTTGATTGCTTGTTTTATTGTTGGCTTGTAGTAGTCCTGCTGTGATACTGTGTTGCCTATCTGAGTTTGTTCGGTGCTTTAGAACTCGATTTTGGTGGTTTAATCCTAACTTGATCATAGTGCGACAACGGTTGGCTTGATCGTCCGTAGTATCAAGTCAAACGCGCCGGTGGGGTTGCAATTGTCTTTCACCTTGAGTCTAAATTGGTTTAAACACCTTAAGTCTTGGTTCGTACATTGACGAAGTCTAGTATAGATTCGGTCTTTGTGTTTTGCTGTGTTCGATTCCTTATCGTTCGTTAAGTCCTCAAATCTGAATCCCTACAAGGTGCTTGGTTACAAAGATACATTGGTCCGAAGTGCCGGTGTCATCCGCCTAGTGAGGATTGGCTGTAGACTTGCACCCTGTTATAAGTAGTCTGATTTGTTGATTCTCAGATCAATAGAGATTCAGTGTTGTGTGCATTTGATCCCCCCATTAAATTGTTGATTCTTGGTTTGATCACAGTATACACCTTTAGTGTTACCGATCATCAAACTGAGAACACCCTTGCTCTTTGTGTGTCTGCAAGTCTGTGTGTTGGCTGAATTCTCATCTTGCATCTGCTGATCTTGCCTCCTGTACTGCCTTGCTGATTTCCGATCCGTTGCAATACTCTGTAATAGCTAGGCTGTAATTTTAAGTTTACTGAACCTTGTATTCAGTCACTTGAAGGTTCAGGTCGGATAATCTCTTTGTCTCAACTAGATTATCTTGCTTGATTCCTGACTGATAGTTCAGTCTTAATTTCTGATTACTTTTGCTGTACATTATAGTTAATTTGCTGAATTTGTATTGTGGTCTGATAAGCATATACGTTGTACCTGCTGTTTTGTAAATTTATAATATATTGTAATTTGTAATAACATTTGCAATTAAAATATTCTGTATAGGCTATCTGAATAAATTTTTTAGTGACGCTTTCTAAACGTCACTATAAGGCTATAATTATCTTATCCACCTGCATCTTGCAAACCTATCTTTTGATAAAGTTTTACCTTGCGGTAATTTGGTATTTGATCTTTTGATTCAGTTCTGCAAATTATCTTTTATATATTTTACCCGAATTGAAACTGTATTGCATATTAATAAACTCACCAAATATCAAGTGATTATCCTGTGCTCTATTATCAAACTCCTTGTTAGATAAGTTGATAGTTTATTACCCCGTGTTGATCTTTTTGTTATAACTTGCTTAGTGTTGAATTTGTTTTGATCATCTGCTACACTACCTGCAACTTGCCACATTGTTTTGATCACACGCCTATTAATTAATTAATTTGATCACTAAGGTTTTAACACACAAGCGAATAACCGACTAAGTTAGCTTCCGCCTTAGTTGTTTAGTACTTGTGTTGATTTATCGAAAAAGAGTTAATAAATTGGTTAACACTCTATTCACCCCCCCCCCCCTCTAGAGTGTTTATTTGCGCATTATCGATCCAACAATTGGTATCGGAGCAAGGTCACCTAGTGATCAAGTTCTTGATATCACTTTGTTTGATTATTTTTTTTTGGTTATTTCCTCGATTTACACTTGGTCTGAAGTTGTTTTGCAGAATAAATTTTTGATCAAGTTAGATCATCTACAGCCGGCTCATCACTATCCTAAGGGTTCGTTTTCGATTCGGTTTCACCGTTTCACACCCCTACGCTATCACTTTTTTTTTTTGAGGCTGTAATATTAATAAATTGATTTAGGTAATCTCACACACCACATCATTTACTTTCTGTTTCTTGAGATTCCATAAATAAAAAAAATTCATACATATCATAGACTTTGCATTGTATCACTACTTTATATTTTGGACGTTATATTGCATTGTAACTGCATTCACTTAGCCTTAGCTCATATTTAAAAATAAAAAAAAAGTTTTACTTGCATTATCTTCCATGGCATCTACCATGACCCCACGGGAGGGCTTGTCCTTGGCAAGACCACCTTACTTTGACGGGTCCGGGTATATGGAATGGAAGAACTCAATGCGGCTTCACATTGAGTCAATGGACTACCAATTGTGGAGAATCATTAAAAATGGTCCATTGATTCCTATGAAGTCCGTCACTGAGGGTGGGACTACCATCCAAGTTGCCAAGCTTGACCATGAACTCGTTGATGATGACTTTAAAAAGTTGTCATTAAATTCGAAGGCCATGGCTATCCTTGTCAACTCCCTTAGTCCCGGAGAGGCTCGTGCGGTTAACTCATGTAAGTCTGCCAAAGAAATTTGGGAGACTCACACTCAAAGACATGAGGGAACTTCCCGAGTCAAACGCTCCAAAATTAACGGTCTTCTAAGAGCTTTTGAAATGTTTAGAATGGAATCAAACGAAACCGTTAAACAAATGGACACTAGGTTTAACGACATAGTTAATGCACTAGAGTCATATGGTAAGCCAGTCTCGAATGAGGACCAAATCCTCAAGATTCTTAGGAGTCTTCCTCCTGAATGGGATTCCAAAGCGTATGCCATTGAGGAGGGTAAGGATGCCGACGTTCTCACGAAAGACGAACTTATCGGAATCTTGATCGCTCACGAGATGCACCTTGAAGCTCGTAAGCGTGATAGAAACCCTCACTATAGCACCGCTCTTAGAGCTCACCAATCTGAATCGGAATCCGAGTCTGAGTCATCTGAGAGTGAAAGTGATGAAGAAGTTGCTATGGCGGCCCGAAACTTCAAGAAATTTTACAAATTCCAAAAGCAAAATTCTAAGGGCGCCAAAAAGCATAGTGGAAAGCACCGTGGCAATAAGGAAAAGGATTGGACTACAACTGCACAATGCTACGAGTGCAAAGGATATGGACACATATCAAATGCTTGTCCTAATGCCAAAAAGAATAAGTCAAAGCATAGCTCGAGCTCAAAATCCAAGTCTCATCACAAGTCAAAATCGCATCATCAATCCAAGAATGAGACTGAAGAAAAATCTAAAAAGAAGAAAGCTATGGTGGCTACGTGGTCTGATAGTTCCGAGTCAGACAATGATAACAAATCCGTTGCTTCCGAGCGAGCTACCTTCTGCCTCATGGGTCGCTCTCAACCCACATTCGATAATGAGAGTGAGGTATTTTTATCTTCAGTAGAAGAGTTGCATGATCAAATAGAACAACTTAAGACAACTCTAAAACTTAAGAACGAAACGATTAGTGAGCTTAAGAAACAAAGATAACGATGAAACTGTATCACTAATCAACACTCTAAGTCACTTAAAGATTAAGCATCAAGACACCGAAATTGAGATTAATTCCTTAAAGCAAGAGGTTGTCAAACTTAAACAAGTCGTTTCAGGACTTGAAGAGGAGAATTCTCTACTCCAAGGACAACTCTCACCACTAAAAGGAAAAGGGAAGGAAGTAAGTGGTTCGGGGAACCAACCCAAACCAACTCCTCCTGTCTCAACTCCGGAAAATTTGACGCCTAGGCCAATTGCCTTAGAGCGTGCTACACAACCCCCACTTAAAGCACCTTCACCACCAAAGAACGCTTCATCAACACGTTCACACACTTCACAGCGTTATTCTTCACAAAACCACGCATATATGTATGATCGTAGAGGTTCAAGGAGCTATGCTCAACAGAACCAAAATCATCATACTAACTATGCTACACCTAGTTTCTACACACCTGCATTTCATGACCCCCGTATACACCAAGCACCCGACTACACGGTTAGACAACCTCAAGTTGACCCTTACTTGGTCAATTTGCTATTTTGGCAAGATCAGATTCTGAGAATGCATCAGAACACATACTATCCAATCCCACGTCACTGTGATCAGTCAACTCAGTCCACTTGGACTAAGAAGACTGGACATAAACCAAGGGTACGAAAAGTATGGGTTCGGAAAGATTCTCTCAAGTCTGATTCTAACTCCGAAGGACCCAAAGCGTAAAGGGTACCATAGCCTATATCTGTTTTGCAGGTTACCAACCTTTATGTGCTAAAATGACATTTATGGCATGATAGTGCCCTAAATTAAATGTTTGAAAAGCAATTGGTATCATAAACCTTGATACCAAAAAGGGAAGTCTTTTATACCTTTTAAACTTAGTCGTATTTTGTGGTTCATAACTTTCAACCCCGCTTTTAAAACCTTATTTGATTAATTTTCAAACTAAGGGGGAGAAAGTAGTGTGTAAAGCTTTTAAAAGTCAAATTATCATTCAAAGCTAGAAAGCTCTAATTAAGGGGGAGCTCGTATTTAGGGGGAGTTATACTCTCAATGGTTTTAAATTATCCCTTAAAAGCTTTAAAAATGTTATTTTGAAAATAAATCAAAGGGGGAGAATGTTGAGTATTTTATGGTTCTAAGTTATATGTTGATTAATTTTCAAAATTAACATTCCCCGTATTAAAGCTTTTATAAGCATTTTGTCATATAAGTCTTTTTGTTTTATAAACTTAATTAAATAATTTATTTCATGATTTATTAATTATTCAAATTATTTAATTTGTGTTAATTAAAGTTTGCTGGGCCTTAAATAATAAAAGTCTGATGATCTTTTTTTATTTAGTCTGTTTATTAAACGTAAAGTCCGGCCCAATGTTCTACACAGTTTTTTTTTTCCTTCTTTTTGCCCAAACCCTTATACCCGATCCTTTTTATCAAAACAGCCCCAATTTCCTTTTTCCCTAATTTCAGAAACCCTAAATCGTTTTTCCCTCAGCCGTCCCCTCTCCTTCTCTTCGATTTCATGGGCATTGATTGCCAATCACTGAACAGCTGCAATCTTGATACTCCTCCTTCCATATCCACCTGATTAGGTGCTTTGATGGTTTGATTTCGTGTTGATTTCCAGCACGTTTTGTCTGCCAATCGTTATGGCCCCGATTCGAATTCAAAATGGTGATTTCGTTCCTATTATGTTTCGATTCTTTCCTTCTCTGATTATTCTATCAATCGTATTCGCATTAATTGATTGATTTTGCAGATTATTTGATAAGGACGTGACCTCTGCCTTGATTATATGCTAGTTGAGCTGTACAAGGTAAAATCGTGGGGATTTTATCACCCCAGATTTTCAGAGATCCTTCGAAGCAATAAAGATCGATACATTTCCGTCCTTGTTCTTTCGACATGTGCTGAACATCAAAGATTGAAGCTTTCATTTCAAAATCATCGACCCATGTGAGCAAATGGGAGGTCAAATTGACTGCATTTAATCATGTCGCATCCTTTCCGATTTAAAGTTAATATCTTGATTTTATTACTGATTTAGAATTGTTTATCTGCCTGATTTTGTGCCGACTTTGTGTCTGATTTAGGGTATGGACCGTTCGGGAAAGCTAAGACCGAATTTAGCACCAATTCGGTCTGGGTTCATTGAAAATTGAAGTGGTGCGGGTTCGGTGCCTGGTGGTACTCTTTTCAATGAGTCGGAATCAACAAACCGGTGAATCTCGACCCGGTTTGCTCGGTATAATGGCTTGACCCTCATGGTGTGTACGGTTAGGTTTTTGACCGAGGGTCTTACACCCTAGGAAGTCAAGGGTCGAGTCAATGCGAGGGTAGTGACCCAATGATGGCTAAATAACTCGGTTAAACCAATGATGGTTGACATCATAGCCTTTATGGTTTAACTTTGATTAACTCGGTTAAACCAATGATGGTTGGCATCATAGCCTTTTTAAGTTTAAAGGTTTAACTTTGGTAGTTAATCCCTCTCTCTCTCTCGTTCAATTAAGGTAAGAATGCATTCTATGATTGCAATTTTCGAATTGTGTTCACACGAATCTTTGAGTATGAACAACTCGCTCTTATAGAATCTTTGGTTGAGGTCTTAGTGTGAGGTAACGCTTTGACTCTTCCCCGTTTATGTGTATTTTGGTGTTTTTGATTGCTTGTTTTATTGTTGGCTTGTAGTAGTCCCGCCGTGATACTTGTGTTGCCTATCCGAGTTTGTTCGGTGCTTTAGAACTCGATTTTGGTGGTTTAATCCTAACTTGATCATAGTGCCGACAACAACGCTTGATCGGTCCGTAGTATCAAGTCAAACGCCCAAAGGGTTGCAATTGTCTTTCACCTTGAGTCTAAATTGGTTTAAACACCTTAAGTCTTGGTTACGTACATTGACGAAGTCTAGTATAGATTCGGTCTTTGTGTTTTGCCGTGTTCGATTCCTTATTGTTCGTTAAGTCCTCAAATCTGAATCCCTACAAGGTGCTTGGTTACAAAGATACATTGGTCCGAAGTGCCGTGTGTCATCTCACGCCTAGTGAGGATTGGCCGTAGACTTGCACCCCGTTATAAGTAGTCGATTTGTTGATTCTCGGATCAATAGAGATTCGGTGTTGTGTGCATTTGATCCCCCCATTAAACTCGTTGATTCTTGGTTTGATCACGGTATACACCTTTAGTGTTACCGATCATCAAACCGAGAACACCCTTGCTCTTTGTGTGTCGCAAGTCCGTGTGTTGGCTGAATTCTCATCTTGCATCCGCCGATCTTGCCTCTGTCTTTGCCTTGCCGATTTCCGATCCGTTGCAATACTCTGTAATAGCTAGGCTGTAATTTTAAGTTTACTTGAACCTTGTATTCAGTCACTTGAAGGTTCAGGTCGGATAATCTCTTTGTCTCAACTAGATTATCTTGCTTGATTCCTGACTGATAGTTCAGTCTTAATTTCTGATTACTTTTGCTGTACATTATAGTTAATTTGCTGAATTTGTATTGTGGTCTGATAAGCATATACGTTGTACCTGCTGTTTTGTAAATTTATAATATATTGTAATTTGTAATAACATTTGCAATTAAAATATTCTGTATAGGCTATCTGAATAAATTTTTTAGTGACGCTTTCTAAACGTCACTATAAGGCTATAATTATCTTATCCACCTGCATCTTGCAAACCTATCTTTTGATAAAGTTTTACCTTGCGGTAATTTGGTATTTGATCTTTTGATTCAGTTCTGCAAATTATCTTTTATATATTTTACCCGAATTGAAACTGTATTGCATATTAATAAACTCACCAAATATCAAGTGATTATCCTGTGCTCTATTATCAAACTCCTTGTTAGATAAGTTGATAGTTTATTACCCCGTTTGATCTTTTTGTTATAACTTGTTAGTGTTGAATTTGTTTTGATCATCTGCTACACTACCTGCAAACATTGTTTTGATCTTTAATTAATTAATTTGATCACTAAGGTTTTAACAATAACCGACTAAGTTAGCTTCCGCCTTAGTTGTTTAGTACTTGTGTTGATTTATCGAAAAAGAGTTAATAAATTGGTTAACACTCTATTCACCCCCCCCCCCCCTCTAGAGTGTTTATTTGCGCATTATCGATCCAACACTCGTTTCCCTTTGCCATGTTTCTTTTTCTTGGCAATTTCATTCATCCTCTTGGAAAGTTGCTCTGTTTCAATATCAGTAGCCTTCTTTTTTCTACTGAATTCTTTATGTTGCTCCTTCAAAACTTCAGCAATAGACTTCTTCTTTGCAACTACAGCAGGGTCAGTAACTTCAATTTCAGCTGGACCCTCAGCAGACTCAACAGTCTCTGTTGTTTGCCTCCTTGTCTTTCTAGGCTTTAACAATTCAGTTATCTTTCTTGTGTCAGCAGTCTTTCTCTTCTCAACAACCTTTTTAGGTGCATTAGACTTAGCAACTTGCTTAACCTGCTCACCACCAGCATCATCATCTCCACCATCTTTATCACTTTGTGTAGCCTCGGCATCCACATCTTCATCATCATCCAAACCAGGGATGAGATAGTCAATCTCTTTCTTGTATCTGGATTTATTTAACTTTTCAGGTGCAATATCAGCAATTCCCAAATGATTCAGCAGGGTCTGAACCAACAATCCCAAAGGTAAAGCCTTGGATTTCCTTGTCCTTTCTCTTTCTTCTGTTATTACTTTCTTCATGTAGTGGACAAAGAATCCAGCCCAATCAAACTTCATGCTTCTGCAGATGATCATCAACAGTTCTATTTTGGGTCCTGATAAGGTATCCAGGCTTCCACCGAGTCCTAAGATGTTCTTTGCAATAATCTTGCTCAGCAGGTTGTACTCCATCCTTATATACTTCACATTGATGCCTAGTGTTGATTTGATGGAATCATTAGTCTTTATTCTGTCAACAAAGTCCAGTTTTGACAGTCCCATTTCCTCAGGATTGGTTGGAGCATCGATTACTGGTGCAAAACCAAAAGCTTCCCTCAGCAGGTTTGAGGAAACTTCAATCTCCTGGCTATTCACCGTTGTAGTAAATGCCTCTCTATTGTCTCTTATCACAATGTTTCTCCAGAAACTAACAACATTTGTATATGATATTCTTTCCAATCTTATATTGAGCACATTTTCCAAACCTTCATATCTTTTGATTCTTCGACCAATATTGATAGCTAATTCTGTTTTGTTAGCATCAACAACAAAGCCTCACACACGTTGACTTGTTCCGATGTGAACATCATCCTTATCCGCCATTGTTTAAGAAATAGATGAAGAAGACAGCTTACAAATCTGTGTTCACATGGTGTATACGCAGAGAAAATCAATCTGAGTGCTTGAAAGTAACTTCTGTGTATAGGTATGTATATATAACATAGAGTAGTGGTTGGAAACTGTCAGATCGTGTACTGTAGCATTAACCATGATTAAATATGAGTAAATTAGATCTTGACACGTGGCCCATAACTCATCCATAAAGATTTGTAACCGCTCGATCGTGTAACCGCAGTTATAAAGATAAGATAAATATCCCGCTATTTTGCTTTTTGACTTTAGTAAAGCTTGACTGTAACGTATCCTTCAACAGCCTTGTCATCAGTAGAGTTGGTTCAGAAGCCTGCTGATAAAGATGCCTCAGCAGCCTGCTGATAAAGTTACTATGCTGATCTTCAATCTTTCCTTATTTTGTCCAACTGATAATACAAGATGAAGTTTAATACCAATGACTGATCTGTCAAGTGAGCTCACCCAACATGACAAAGACCAATCCCCTTGGCAACTTCATTTGCTCAATTGTTCAAACATAAGTACATGGAATTGTTGATACCAATGACCAATCTGCTAAGTGAGCTCACCCAACATAGCAAAGACTAACCCCCTTGGTGAATTCCAGTACATTGCTGATCATAGATGTATCAGTCAACTTTTATAATTCCAAGTTCAGTCCTTAGTTTAGCAAATCTTTCACTATCCAATGGTTTAGTGAAAATATCAGCAAGTTGATCTTCAGTAGGGATATACAAAACCACCACATATTTCTTTTCAACATGATCTCTTATAAAATGATGTCTCACATCAATGTGCTTGGTTCTTGAGTGCAAAACAAGATTTTCTGTGATTGCAATTGCACTTGTGTTATCACACATTATAGGAATTTCTCTTTCTTCAATCCCATAATCCTTTAACTGTTGTCTTAACCATAGTATTTGTGCACGGCAAAGCTTTTCCAAAGAAGAATATATTCAAATTCGGCGGTGGAAGTTGATATTGAATTCTCGTTTCTTGCTAAACCAGTAAACCAGTTTATTTCCCATTAACTGACAGGTTTCTGTGGTGCTTTTTCTATCATTCTTGCATCCAGCATAGTGAGAATCTGAGTAGGATATAACCTTGAAGCTTCCATCTTTTGAATACCAAATTCTTACATCCAAAGTCTATTTTAGATACTTGAGAACTCTTTTGACTGCAGCTAAATGACTTTCCTTAGGTTTTGATTGAAATTTTGCACAAACACCTACAACAAAGGATATATCAGGTCTGCTGGCAGTGAGGTACATCAGACTGCCTATCATCCTTCTGTATAAAGTCTGATCAACATCTTTGCCATTTTTGTCTTCATCCAATCTAATATTTGTACTTATAGGAGTTGATACCTTGATGCTATTTTCCATACCAAACTTCTTTAGCAGCTCATTGGTATACTTGGTTTGATGAATGAAGATCCCATCTTTCATCTGTTTGACTTGTAGACCCAAAAAGTAATTCATTTCTCCCATCATACTCATTTGGAATTTACTTTTCATGAGATTAGCAAACTTCTCACATAGCAATTCATTTTCAGAACCAAAAATTATGTCATCAACATAAATCTGTACCAACAGGGTGCTGTTTCCTTTATTGATTCTGAAAAGAGTCTTGTCAATGGTACCTTTGTTAAAACCATTGTCCACCAAGAATTGAGATAGGGTCTCATACCATGCTCTTGGTGCTTGTTTCAAACCATAAAGTGCTTTATTGAGTCTGTACAAACTATCTTCTTGATCTTTATCTTCAAAACCAGGAGGTTGTTGAACATAGACCTCCTCTTCAAGAATGCCATTCAAAAATGCACTTTTGACATCCATATGATATACTTTGAAGTTCTTATAGGCATCATATGCCAAGAATAATCTTATAGTTTCCAATCTTGCAACAGGGGCATATGTTTCATCAAAATCTATTCATTCTGCTTGAGAATAGCCTTTTGCAACTAGTCTGGCCTTATTCCTCACAATGGTACCAGATTCATCCAATTTGTTTCTGTATACCCATTTTGTTCCAATAATGTTTGCATGATTTGGCCTTTCCACTAGTGTCCAAACTTGATTTCTTTCAAATTCATTCAACTCTTCTTGCATAGCAATTATCCAATCTGGATTTGATATTGCTTCCTCAACAACTTTAGGTTCCATTTGAGATAGAAAACATGTAAACATTGCTTCTAATTGTCTTCTAGCCCTCACACCTTGTTGTATGTTGCCAATAACTTGTTCAGCAGGGTGATCCCTTAACCATTGTGGGTTTTGGTTGGATTGGTTCTCGGGACATCATCTTCAGTAGGGTCTGCTGTTTCTTCAACAGGGGGCTCAGTAGATCCTTGAACTGCTTCAGTTGTTGCATCAGTAGTGTTACCAGTAGGGGGTTCAGCAGGGGCAGAGTCAGAAACCTTTAAGTCATTAAATCTTTCCAAAACATCAACACATTTTGGATCAATGGCTTTTTGATTCTCAACAGGTTCTGAACCTTCATCTTCCATACCAGTGAACTTAGGTTCATCAAATGCAACATGTATTGTTTCTTCATGTTTCAGTGTCCTTTTGTTCAGTACCCGAATGCTTTGCTGACAGAAGAATATCCCAAGAAGATTCCTTCATCTAATTTTGGTTGGAAGGTCTTCAATTGTTCCTTATAATTTAGAATAAAACATTTGCTTCTAAATGGATGAAAGTAAGATATATTAGGTTTCCTTCCATCCAAATCTCATAAGGTGTCTTCAGTAGCTTCTTGTTCACTGAGATCCTATTTTGTGTATAGCATGCTGTATTAACTGCTTCAGCCCAATATCTTTCACGCAATAATGCTTCACAAATCATAGTTCTTCCTGCTTTCTTTAAAGTTCTGTTTCTTCTTTCAGCAACCCCATTTTTCTGAGGTGTACCAGCAGCAACAAGTTGATGTAGTACACCATTTTGCTCACAATATTCTCTTATAACTTTGTTGAGAAATTCAGTACCCTTGTCTGATCTGATCTTCACTACTGTCAAAGTTTTCTTATTTTGCAATCTCTTCAAAAGTTCAGGCATCTTTTGAAGTGTTTCACTTTTCTTGTTCATGAATACTACCCAAGTGTATCTTGAATAATCATCCACAACCACTAAGGTGTACTTCTTTCCTGTTACACTTGTTGGTGTTACTGGCCCAAAAAGATCCATGTACATCAGCTCCAAAACTCTTTTTGTTGATTGCTTAGTTTTTGATTTGAAGCTTGATTTTGTCTGTTTACCTTGCTGACAGGCATCACATATAGCATCCTTCTTGAATGTGATCTCAGGTAAAACAATCACCAGTTTCTTCTTCACCAACTGATTGATATCATCAAAATTTAGATGATTCAACTTCTTATGCCATAGCCAATTAAGTTCAGACTTGGTATGCACAATCAGGCAAGTTTCTGGAACAGCAGTGGACCAATCTACAACATACATATTTTGTTGTCTTCTTCCAGCCAACACGATTTGATCACCTCTTTCACTAATGACAATACAGGTGCCCTTGTCAAAAGTGACCTTGTAGCCCATGTCACAAAATTGTCCAGTGCTCAGTAGATTGTAGTCCAATCCTTCCACATATGCAACATTCCTGATTGTTAATCCATTTCTCACAAGTGTGCCATATCCTCTTGTGTATCCTGGTGTATTCTTGTTTGTTAGGAACATTTTATTATGTTTTGATGATGGCCATACCAGCTGTTATAACAAGCTTGAGATAAGTTAGAATTCTCTGTATAAGTCTTTACTTAGAGTCGACATGTTGTTTAAGTTGAGTCGGACAAGTATTGTACTAGTTGGTAGAACGGCAAAGTAAAACAGACATTCGGCAGAGTGAAGCCAGCCAAGCACCAGCAGAGATACAATGAAGACTTTATGGTCTGACTTATAACCAAGGAAGTCTGTGATGACCTTGGATAAGTTTAAGTTATGTTTCAAGTGATGAAACTTAATATTCAAATATGGTGTACACTGATCTCAACCCAATCAAGGATCGGTGAAGTACAAAGATTCTCCTTAAACTAAAGCAAAAAAGAAAACAGTGAATCGACTGAGTAAACTGACTTTCGGCTGAGTGAAGACAAAACGGTGAAGGAAGAGCCAAAAACGGCTAAGTCAGAAGGATCACTCGACCGTTCAGAAAACAACGAAGTAATACTTACCAGATTAGATTTAATAAATGTTGAAGATTCAGAAGATCATGCATTAAATAGAGGATCAATCAAGGACGGATTTTCTGCTATACGTTTGAAGAAAAAAATCCGATCACTGAAATCAAGGAGAATGCAATTAAGGGGGAATCAAGAATAAAATCAAGGATTATTCCCTCATTAATATAGCCAACGGACGGAATTTCAAAATCAAGGTTATTCAAGGCTATAAATAGAAGGCATTGACATACAAACAAAAACAACGATCTGAAAACGAAAAATTAAGTAGAAACTCAGTCAATTTAAAAAGCCTTCTCTGAACTTACAAGGACTTATCTAGAGATCAACTCAGACATCAGAACTACAAAGTCATATTCAGCACTGAGATTGATCAAGCAAGTTGGTGAATCTTATTCACATCAAATTGAAGCAACTGAATCAGAAGCAATTTGAGAAGGAGTTGTGTGTGTGATAGCTGCTGAAGGATTTTGATGTCAAGGAGTAGTGAAAGAGACTGAATCACTAAAGCTGTTGCAGTCAAGGAGTGATAGTCTTGTAGATTGTGAAGCTTGGGAAGTCAAGGACAATCATACTGTTGTATCTGTGAAAACAATAGTGAATTCCTCCAATCATCACAGGAGAAGAGTGGATTAAGGGATTACACCACCCTGAACCACTATAAGCCTTGTGTCAATTTACTTTCTGCAAATTTACTTTACAGCATTTACTTAAATTGCCTAGATCATAACTTATATCTGTGACTGCCTAAACTAATTTGAAAACAACATAGTAAGAAGGGACTTATTCGCTGCCCAAAAGCTTTTAAACATAAGAAAAGTTTTTGAAACTAGTCATTCACCCCCCCTGATTATAGTTTCACCCTTCTCTGGGACCAACAATTGGTATCGGAGCAGTGTTCCTAGTATCAGAACCTGTTCGGATCTAATTTCTGGTAACAAGGAGATCACGTATTTTCAAAGTAGTTTTCAAATCTGAGCTTTCCGTTCATTCACATATAGATCTATTATTTTCAACTTATGGATTCCTCAAATTTTTTGTCAAAAGTACCTGTTTTTAATGTTAATAATTTTGATGAATATAAAATAAGAATGTTGTTTCATCTTGCAGCAACTCATGAAGAGATGCTGGATGTAATTAATGATGGACCAATCATAATCACTACTGTGGTAGGCACATGAGCAGATCAAGGGAAGGAAATTGATAAACCTAAAAAGGATTGGACCAAGGATGACATGAGAAGAGCAAATCTGGACTTTGTTGCAAAAGACATGATTTTGAAGACCCTAGATAGCAACATGTTCATGAGAATCAAAGACTGCAAAACAGCAAAGAAGATGTGGGACAAGCTAGCATTGATAAATGAAGGATCTGAAGCAGTTAAAGAAAACAAATTATCTGTTGCAAAACAGAAATTTGAGATCTTCAAAATAAAGGCTGGTGAATCCATTGATCAAATGGACAACAGATTCTCAAGCATTATCAGTGAACTGCAACAGCTTGGACACACATATCCTCAGAAAGAAGTATGCTTGAAGATTTTGAGAGGCTTACCTGAAAAATGGAAGATCATAACATCAATAATCAGAGGAACAACAAATCTTGCAAACACCGACACCCTGACCCTGATGTCCCAATTAAAAGCTCATGAATTCGAATTGAACGGTGAAGATGGTGCTCCGGCAGAGACACAAAAACTCACTGCACTGGTTGCACCCCAGCAAAGTAACTTTGCCAATTGTATCAGCAGAGAGACACAAGAACTCAAAGAACGAGATAGCTTTATTAGTCAAACGTTTTGACAGGTTTAGCAAAAAGAAGCCATTCAAGGGAAACTCATCATCAAACAAGAGGTCAAGCTCAAACAAAGACATGAAGAAGAAAGATGATGAATACAAATGCTTCAACTGCAACAAGAAAGTCCACTTCAAGGCTGATTGCCCTGAAGAAAATGATAAAGATGACAAGAAGAAGTACAAGGCATATGAAAAGAGAAAAGGCAAAAAGGCACTCAAGGCTGAATCCAGCAGTGAAAAGAATGAAGAATCATCTGATAATGATTCAGATGATAGTGATGAAGAAGACAACTCAGAAAATGAAAAAGCATGCCTATGTCTCATGACCAAAGAATTAAATGAAGATGAAGGCGACATCTCAGACACTGATTTATGTCTAATGACCAAAGAATCAAATGAAACTGAGGTATCATCTAGCTCTTACTCTTCATCTAATGCATCCACATATGACACTGCACAATCTTCTGCTCTCCCATTAGATACAGCAGACCTAGTCCAAAATCTCATGACTAAATTTGATGAAATTGAAATGAATCATGAAATTCTGGAAAAGGAATGCAAGGATCTAAGAAAAGAGAATAAGAGATTAAAGAAAGAACTGAATAAAGCAAAAGCTGAATTAACTAGTAAGGAGACCTACTTGATTGATCAACAAAAAGCAGATGATCATACATCTCTTATTGACAGATCAGTTAAGAAAATCTCCCCACTAGTAGGTAACCACTGCACCACTAAATGCACCAGCTTACAAACCCTCAAAAAGGTTTGGATCCAGATCTGGTCTTGGCTACAACAATCAGGATGAGAGTAGGAATAATGGTCAACACAATTCTAAATTCAGGACCAACAATGGACCAAAATTTAGAAAGGGACAGACCATAGTTCCAACAAATCATCCCGCTCCGGTGAAGTCAAAACCTAGCGTAGTGAAACAACGGACTAAATCCTCATTCCAAATCAACCAAAAACAAAAGCCTTCGAAAGGTAAATGAAGACTTTACCCTTCGAGGATGATTGGAATGTTGCACCTCCAAAAATACAAGAAGAAACCATTCCATAATATGCATCATGTGTTTAAGAAAAACCAATCTAGATATGTTCCTAAACACATGAAGCAAGAAAGGTTTCCTACTTGCATATTGGAAAGTGAAGAAGGATGTAAATGCACCAAAAGGTAGAGAAAGTATCGAATACCTTCAAAAAAATATTAGAAGCTATTCTTCCATGCCTTATACATATGAAGTTGATGACTTCAATTATCCAAAAAGAAGAACTTTTGGATATACACTTGGTATGGGAGGCATGACTGCTAACAGGTATGGACCCAAACAGTGTTGGGTACCTAAACTTAATTAATTTGTTTTGTAGGATGTCTGGTACATAGACAGTGGATGTTCCAGACACATGACATGGAATAAGAAATGGCTCACTGACTTCAAAGCTTTTGATGGACCCAAAGTCACATTTGGAGGCAAAGAAAACCCTGACAAGATTAAGGGGGATGGCGCAATACTCAAGAACAATTTGAAGATTCAAAATGTAGCATATGTTAGAGGACTTAACTTCAATCTAATGAGCATCAGTCAATTCTGTGACAAAGGCTACAATGTACATTTCAATAAGGAATGATGCAAAGTGATTCACATCCAAACCAACACAGTAGTTCTTGCAGGAAGAAACAAGATAACATGTATGTGGTGGATTGGAAAACAGCCAAGGCAGAAACATGTCTGCTTGTCAAAAGTAAACAATCAACCAGTTGGGTTTGGTACAGAAGGTTAAATCACTTGAATTTCAAGACCATTAACAAACTATCAAAGAACAAGTTAGTTGAAGGTCTGCCAGAGATCACATTCAAGAAAGAAAGTCTATGTGATGCATGTCAGAAAGGAAAACAAATCAAAAGTTCATTCAAGTCAAAGCCTTATCAATCTACAATAAGAGTTCTACATCTGTTACACATGGACCTGTTTGGACCAGTCACACCAGTATGTGTAAGTGGTAAGAAATACACCCTAGTAGTGGTGGATGACTTTTCAAAATACACCTGGACCATTTTCATGAACAAGAAGAAAGAGACTCAAAAAGCTTCCAGATTTGCTGAGAAGACTCCAAAATGAAAAAGAACTGAAGATCATCAAGATCAGATCAGATAGAGGCACTGAATTTCTAAATAAAATCATCAGAACCTACTGTGAAGAAAATGGAGTGTTACATCAACTATCTGCAGCAGGAACTCCATAACAAAATGGTGTAGCAGAAAGAAGAAACATAACTCTCAAAGAAGCAGTTAGAACAATGATTGTTGAAGCATGCTTACCAAAAAGATTTTGGGCTGAAGCAACAAACACATCATGCCATACACAAAACAGATCAACCATCAACAAGTATCATGGAAAGACTCCATATGAAATATGGAATGGTAGAAAACCTAATATCTCATATTTTCATATGTTTGGATCGAAATGTTTTGTTTTGAACAGGAACCAGCTGCATACCTTTGATGAAAAGGCTGATGAAGCAATCTTTATGGGATACTCAGACACCAGCAAAGCATTTAGAGTACTCAACAAAAGAACGTTGGTGATTGAAGAATCAATACATGTAGTTTTTTACGAACCAAATATAAATGGTGAAGATCTTAAAGAGGAAGTAGCACAAAGAGAAATCTATACAAATGCAACCATACCAGCTTCTATCCTGAATCATCATCTTGAAAATCAAGAGGAGCCACATATCAATTCAACAGAAGAAGCACCGAAATTTCAAGTTCATGCTCGGCATGAAGGTATGGAAGCACCAAGTGAAGAACAACTTCAACCCGATCTAAATTGGCTAAGAGATCATCCCGAAGAACAAGTCATTGGAGATATTCACACGGGAGTTAGAACCGAGAAGACAACCTGGAGCACATGCTAACATGTTTTCTATCACAAGTGGAACCCAAGACCATAGATGATGCAATCCAAGATGCAGATTGGATCACAGCCATGCAAGAAGAACTAAATGAATTTGAAAGAAATGAAGTCCGGGAACTGGTTGACAGACCAGATATGGCCAACATCATTGGAGCAAAATGGGTATTCAGGAACAAGATGGATGAGCAAGGAACTATTGTCAGAAACAAAGCAAGGCTAGTTGCAAAAGGCTACTCTCAAGCAGAAAGGATAGATTATGATGAAACATTTGCACCAGTAGCAAGATTGGAGGCAATCAGACTCTTTCTAGCATTTGCTGCATTAAAAGACTTCAAAGTCTATCAAATGGATGTCAAGAGTGCATTCCTAAATGGACTTTTGGAAGAAGAAGTATATGTAGAACGACCTCCCGGCTTTCAAATCAAAGGAAAAGAAGACAAAGTATACAAACTCAAGAAGGCCCTCTATGGACTCAAACGGGCACCCGGGGCACTGGTATGAAACACTATCACAATTTCTGATCAAGAATGGATTCAACAAGGGAACTATAGACAAGACTCTATTCAAACTAGAGGAAGGAACAAGTACATTGCTAATACAAATCTATGTTGATGATATCATCTTTGGATCAGAGGATTGTTAAGGGTCAATTTGTAGTGTTTTATAAGGATATATTTTATATCAATATTCCCCATATATGGATGTTTTTCGTAGAATTCGAGCTTATAATCGATTAATTGAGCAAATGACGTTTTGAATAGTTAAAATGCAAAATCGAGTAAATATCGTGGTTTTATTATCTATTTTGTATGGTTTTACGTTTTGCTCGGTTTTGTCATCTTTTAGGTGCACAAATGTGGAATGGAAGAGGTCTAAATGATGTTTGATTGAAGATTAAAGTGGAAAGAAAGAGATACAAGAGGATGAAGATGAAATAAAGCTTGGGAAAATCCCGAAAACGACTCGTAATACGACGGGCTAATCAAAAAGGCGTTTTCTGAAGAAGAGTCCTTAATGAAAGTTGTAGAGTTTTCCGAGAGCTTTTTTATGACATTCAGATCATAATTTTTGGAGGGCTATGAATTTTAGAACCATGGCCGACTTAAACAAAAGCAGCACCGCCATACTCCAGCCGCAATTTATTAGCCGACATACTTCCAACCCTAATTAATTATTATTATTACAGCCGCTTAAGATATCTATATATATATGAGCAGCTTTGGAACCAAAGAGATATCCCATACACAATTTATTCAGCCGCATGATCAGGAATAATTCATATCAAATATTCAGCTGCAATTTTACACAACAGCGGCAGCTTTGAAGCTTTCAAGGCCGGTCACCCGAGCCTTGTGCTCGGGTGATCCGGGGTTAGATTAGATGCGTTTTTCTTCCGTTTTTCATTGTTGATCCATGGTGTTCAACCCTTGTATAAACTATGTGAGTTTGATTTTCCAATTTATTTAATTCTATGTTCGTTTTTCATGATCTTTAATTTATGTTGTATCTTTCTTTGATTATGATGCTATTGTGTGAACCATATCGAAAGATTGTTTACTAATTGATACGTTTACAACATACGGAAGTTGCGTAGACTAGATCACCATAGAAAGATAGGATCTTTAATCATTAATTATGTGACAAATTAATTGGTTAATTATCTAGGTTGTTAGATTCTAAAATACGAGAGTTAACTCCGAATCTACACCTTCGTTTTGTTTGAATATCGGTCTCAACATTCGAGAGAGGAGAGATTGATAAATTGAATTCACTACGAGAGTAGGATTTCAGAGCTTGAGAATACGGATTCACTAAGAGATTAGGGATTTGTGTCTCGTGTCAAGGTGAAACCACAATTTGAATTAAAGTCATGAGATGAACTAGGATTGAGATCACTTAGTTTGTACATTGTTTGAGCCCATGTATCGTTAGTTTAGTTTAGTTTTATTTCGTTTTAGCTTAGATTTAGTTTACTTGTTCTATGTGTTATTTGTTCGTTCTTTCGTTTATTTGTTTTCTTGAGTAACAATTGAGAGGATTAATAAAATTAGATTCAACATCCCAATTCCCTGAGGATCGATACCCGTACTTATCCAACTTTACTAGCAACTACCCGGTATTCGGCCGGTTAGGAGGTAGTTTTGCATGGTAGTATAGGTTTTATAAATTTTCTTTTGTTTTAATGATGCAAAAATCTCTCCAACAAGGATGAAAAGCTATGTGAGAAATTTGCAAACCTGCTGAAGAGCAAATTTCAGATGAGCATGATGGGAGAATTAAATTATTTCCTTGGCCTTCAATTAAAGCAAATGAAGGATGGTATTTTCATTAGTCAAGCCAAGTACACAAGAGATCTAATACACAAGTATGGGATGGATACAAGTGGCACAACAGATACACCAATGTTTGCAAGAGTCATTCTTGGGAAAGATGAAACAGGAAAGGATGTTGATCAGAAAATGTATAGAGGAATCATTGGATCCTTACTATACTTAACTGCAAGTAGACCTGATATAGCATTTGCAGTAGGAGTATGTGCAAGATTTCAAGCTCAACCAAAAGAATCACATCTTCTAGCAGCCAAAAGGATAATCAAATACTTGAAAACACTGTAAATGTTGGAATTTGGTATCCAAAAGATAGAGGATTTAAATTGGTATCATATTCAGACTCTGACTATGCTGGATGCAAAATAGATAGAAAAAGCACCTCTGGAACATGTCAAATGTTAGGCACCAGACTAGTCTCTTGGTTCAGTAAAAAGCAAAACTTCATATCTACATCAACAGCTGAAGCAGAATATATAGCAGCAGGTAGTTGTTGTGCACAAGTAATTTGGATCAGACAACAGCTAAGGGATTATGGAGTGGAGGAGGAAACAATTCCAATCATGTGTGATAACACAAGTGCAACATCTATTACTGAAAATCCAGTGTTGCATTCAAGAACAAAGCACATTGATGTAAGACATCATTTTATCAGAGACCATGTTGAAAAGGGAGATGTCATCCTAAAATACATACCCACTGAAGATCAATTGGCTGACATCTTCACCAAACCACTCAGCTATGAAAGATTTAGCATGTTGAGAACCGAGTTAGGAATGATTGAAATTGACTAAGTACCAAAGAGCGGCTAACCGGAGTAATCGGCTAAGTGACTTCATCAATCGGTTCAACCTTTTCCGTTACGGGGGATGTAGCGGGTAAGGCACCGGTATCCAGCGAAGTTAAATTAACTGATTGTTAGGAACGGTTAAATCTAGCAGCTCAGTGAAGAAATCACTATATCGGCTAAGTGACCAGCCAAGGCACTTCACCGAATTAAAGACTTGGACAAATTAAAGTGTGAACAAAATCAATAAGGAAATTATGGAGGATTATTCTGTGGAAGATTACACACGTGGAGATCAACTTATAATTATTTTTTTAAATTACAATTGCCTCGATTCCCGGGCTCTATCATTACTTACTTCAAACCATTCCCCCATTACGCTCGAATATCACGATTTACATACACAAAATCATGCCATTATGTCATATAACCCTTCCACATTCAAACCATGTTCACACTACCCAAATCACCCTATATAAGCAAGACTTAGGGATTTCCAGAAATCTTTACACTCTTTTGCAAAACACAAGCCCTACTTTTGATTTTCTCTACTGCAAATTCAAGTTCACCCTCAAACTTCTTTTCATTTTCAACAATGGAATCATCTTCCTCAAACACCCAAGCTGGGTATGAAAAATTGATTGCCACTGGATCATTCTTTCAAGAAGAACACTACTTGAAACTGTGCGGAAATGACGTGGATGCCAAACGATTGGCAGCAGGCTGCGAAAACCTAAAATTATCAACCTTTCTCAACCCTCCAATAACCGAGGTTTGCTATGAAAATCTCATCTCTTTCTGAAAATCTGCAAAATACGTATCTGGGCTCCCTGCTGAAGAAGGTGACAAGTGGCAAGAAGACAAGATCGTTGCATCTGTCAACGGCAAAGACGTGGTGATCACAGAAAAGGTAATCCGAAAACATCTTAAACTTTCAAATAGAGGTCAAGCAAAAGTGACATTGGTATCACAAAACTTGGACGATTTCTGGGCAACAATTGCCAAAACGGCAAACCCAGGATCTACAAAAGTCAACTGTCTTAGATCTGCCTTAAAGAAACCATTCAATGATTTTAGTGCCCTAATTGGCAAAACCATTGAAGGAAAGTTGGGAGCAAATAATGCCATGACAGAAATTAGAATGCGGCTAATAGGAATCATCTACAACAATCTACAATTCAATTGGGCAAAATACTTCTTTCTAAGAATCAAAGAGCAAATCCAAGGTGAAGTAAAAGCAGCAAAGAAGGGGACAAAAGAAGGAAAGACAAAGAAAGGACAATTATGGGTGAAAAAGTCATATGGGATTCAGTTACACTATCTGTTGCAATGTCTCAAAGTCCCTACTGTACAACTCCACAAACTGCATGAATCCAAAGTCATGTTTACCTATGTTAAACAACAAAAGAAGTCAGGATAAGGGAAGAGAAAGAAATCCACACAACACACAACCAGTCAAAGAAAGAAGCAAAAGGTTCAGCGAAATCTGGACAAGACAGACTTTGGCAAATTAATTAATGAAGACGAAGAAGAAGATGAGTCTGATGCTGAGGCAGACCAACAAGAAGAAGAAAATGTCAGTGAGGATGTACAACATCCCAATGAAGAAGACACTGGAGATGATGAGGAATCTCCAGAAGAAGCTGTGCAAATGTCTGCAAACGATATAGATGATCGAATTGTAGAATACCTTGAGTGGAAGGAAGGTGATTCCCGACAACAGCTTCAAGACTCTAACCGCATGCTTGCAGAAGAGGCATGGCTATTTGATTTTCTGGGAATCACAACTCTGGTTGGTGTACTTGATGAATCACCTCTATGGGAATTGGTTGATGCAGCCAAGGCAAAACTGCCCCAGATCTCTGACAGACAGAGTGATGACTCAGAAGATGGTGAAGATGATCATGATCAAGATGATGGTGACGATCATGATGACAATGATGATAATGATCATCATAATGATGATCTTGATAAAAACAGAGAAGAGGAAACTCCTACACCAGATGCAATTGATGATACCACTCTTCTCCATACATTTTTAAACCCACAAGCATCCAACAAGTCCACAACTCCAGCAAAAACAGCCACTCAACCGCTGTTTGTCAATATTCCAGCCGATGACACAAATATTGTGGACACTGGTTCAGCTGCTGCCACTCCAGTCAAGGCAACCCCCGGCACAGAGATAGGGGAACAGCAGCTCAAGCCACACCATCATACATATCTACCCAAATTCTTGAAGATTTGGAAATTGGAACATATGTTACTCAACATCAAGACAAGGGATAGCAAACTGACCCAGAACCAGCTGACGTAAGGCACAAACTCTCTCAGTGGCCACTTGCATTACAAATGAAACTTTTGAGAAAGCGGCAGATTTGCTGGCTGAAGAATTAGAGCAGCAAGCCATGTATCTCAGATCCATGACTTCAGCATTTAATGACAAAAGCTCCTCCATTGAGCACAAGTTCCAGGCCATTGCAGAATACATCGATGCACAAAATATTGTTGTTCAACAACAGGGAAATCTGATGAGGCAACTCAACATTAACATCACTAACAATCTTGCAGGCCTCAGACAATACATTTCCCAAGAAAATGAATCAATGGCATTGGCTTTTGGCACTAGATTTCGTAGTGTCACTGAGAAATTGAATGATCATCACAATAGATTCACATCTATTGAATCCAAACTTGACTCTCTGATTGGAACGGCTGAAGCCACAAATAGCATCTTACTCCAGCAAAGGGATGATGCTGCCAAAAAGGGGGAAAATCAGGATAAGCCTGAAAGATCAACAATTAGACCCCCAAATTTCACTGAAGAACAACTGAGAGCAAGGGACAGAGAAATAAGGATCAGGAATGAGGCAGAAGGAGGGCCAGAGAAGAAAGAGAAAAGGCCCTAAATGAACCCTGCACTGGATTTCCTCTTCCTATGCAAAGAAGAGATGATGATAGGGACAGATCCGGCAGACAACAAATGCCTGGATCTAGTCAGCAAAGAGGTTCAGCAAGTCAACATAGACTTAGCACCAGAGTAAACACCAGCAGAGGCAGCAGCAGCTCCAGATATACTGGGGAACACAGAACTTACATTGGTCACCAAAGCAAAGCAGAATATGAAGCAGATGTACTGGACCATGTAAGAGAATTTTTCAGAGTACAAGAAGGACTTTATCCTCATTCCTCACAAGACGAAGCATGGGCTGATTGGCTAAGCTATCAGGATGAAAGGATGAGAACTGATATGACCAAACTCTACAATGAAGTCAAAAGAGAGTTTGCACTTCTCAAACAAACCAACAACAAACCAAGCTCAACCATATCACTGTCTGCAAAAGGACCAGAAGACACATCGCTAACCGAACAACAAGAAGACTTCAACTATATGGCAAAATTCTTCAATCCTATGGGAAGAATGAACAAACAAGATCAGTGGAGTCTCTACAAAAGTCTCAAGTTTGCTGACTCACACATTACTGAAGCTAGAGAGAGACTTGAGAAATATTTTGGAGAACCTAGGGCAAATGATACCATGCCAGACTTCAACAGACTCTTTGCCAAGAAAGTATTCAAGGGAGTATCTGAATACACAGCTATGGCATACTGGAAGTGGAAGTTTCCAGAAATTGATTGGAAAGACATTGAAGAGGTTCAGACTACAAAGTTCAAGAGGTACAAAGCTGAATTAAGCAAGATGTAGTATGTTATCTTTGAATAAAATCTTTGAACTTATTGCCTTATGATGGATGAATAAAATTGCTGATTTTTTGTTCTGTTATTATAAAAAAATTGGATTACTTTTGTTCAGGCTTATGAGGGTTTTGGCATCATCAAAAAAGGGGAAATTGTTAGGAACATTTTATTATGTTTTGATGATGGTCATACCAGCTGTTATAGCAAGCCTGAGATAAGTTAGAATTCTCTGTATAAGTCTTTACTTAGAGTCTGACATGTTGTATAAGTTGAGTCAGACAAGTATTGTACTAGTTGGTAGAACGGCAAAGTAAAACAGACATTCGGCAGAGTGAAGCCAGCCAAGCACCAGCAGAGATACAATGAAGACTTTATGGTCTGACTTATAACCAAGGAAGTCTGTGATGACCTTGGATAAGTCTAAGTTATGTTTCAAGTGATGAAACTTAATATTCAAATATGGTGTACACTGATCTCAACCCAATCAAGGATCAGTGAAGTACAAAGATTCTCCTTAAACTAAAGCAAAAAAGAAAACAATGAATCGGCTGAGTAAACTGACTTTCGGCTGAGTGAAGACAAAACGGTGAAGGAAGAGCCAAAAACGGCTAAGTCAGAAGGATCACTCGACCGTTCAGAAAATAGCGAAGTAATACTTACCAGATCAGATTTAATATATGTTGAAGATTCAGAAGATCATGCATTAAATAGAGGATCAATCAAGGACGGATTTTCTGCTATACGTTTGAAGAAAAAAATCCGATCACTGAAATCAAGGAGAATGCAATTAAGGAGGAATCAAGAATAAAATCAAGGATTATTCCCTCATTAATATAGCCAACGGACGGATTTCAAAATCAAGGTTATTCAAGGCTATAAATAGAAGGCATTGACAGACAAACAAAAACAACGATCTGAAAAAGAAAAATTAAGCAGAAACTCTGTCAATTTAAAAAGCCTTCTCTGAACTTACAAGGACTTATCTAGAGATCAACTCAGACATCAGAACTACAAAGTCATATTCAGCACTGAGATTGATCAAGCAAGTTGGTGAATCTTATTCACATCAAATTTAAGCAAGCCGAATCGAAGCAATGTGAGAAGGAGTTGTGTGTGTGATAGCTGCTGAAGGATTTTGATCTCAATGAGCAGTGAAAGAGACTGAATCACTGAAGCTGTTGCACTCAAGGAGTGATAGTCTTGTAGATTGTGAAGCTTGGGAAGTCAAGGACAATCATACTGTTGTATCTGTGAAAACAATAGTGAATTCCTCCAATCATCACAGGAGAAGAGTGGATTAAGGGATTACACCACCCTGGACCACTATAAGCCTTGTGTCAATTTACTTTCTGCAAATTTACTTTACAGCATTTACTTAAATTGCCTAGATCATAACTTATATATGTGACTGCCTAAACTGATTTGAAAACAACATAGTAAGAAGGGACTTATCCACTGCCCAAAAGCTTTTAAACATAAGAAAAGTTTTTGAAACTCCACTATAGTCATTCACCCCCCTCTGACTATAGTTTCACCCTTCTCTAGGGACCAACATTGTAGCCAAAATTCACTCTTGGACCATCCTTTGCCACATAGTTTGACAGACAGTGCTTATTCTTTGTCATATGTCTGGACATCCACTGTCAAAGTACCAGACACCCTACAAAACAAAGTTAATGCATTTTAGGTACCCAAAACTGTTTGGGTCCATAGTGGTCAGTGGCAAGCATGACCCTTGGAAAATTTCCATAAGGTCTTCTTTGAAAGGTATCATACTTTGGTTCATACATGTATTCTACACATCCATAAGGTCTAACAATTGGTTGTGTAGGATTCACATATGCTTTCTGGCCTTTTGGAATATAATGCTGTTTAAAGTGATTTATGTTGTTAGAAGCACTAGCATAACCATAAGTGTGCTGTCTATTAGGAACAACCCTGTAATATGGAGTCTGCTGAGGTCCCTGCTGAGGTCTTGTATAAGTCCTCTGCTGATTCCTCTGTTGATTCCATTGCTTAGGTTTTACCCTAGCAGCATGGTTATACTTGTTGTTTCTAGCAGTAGGTGCAGGAATATTCCAATCATCATCAGTAGGAAACAGTCTACCTTTCCTCCTGAGATAAGTATCCCTTGAATGATTGACATTTTTTGGTTTAGGATTCTTATCCTTGGAATATTTCTGATTTTTACCTCTTTGTGGTCTAGCAGACTTGGTAGAAGGTCTGCTATCAGCAGGTCTAGAAGGTACATCATCCTTATTTTTGGATTTATTCCTTTTGTTAGGTGATGTTGACCTTTTTGACTTCTGATTTTGCTTCCTTGAAGCTTTCTCAGTAGGCTTCACTGCCTCAGCAACCTTTTTGGGAGTTGGATCTTGTGCAGGCACAAACTTAGGACCAATTATGGTACTAGGTTTAGTAACCTTACTGGATCCACTCTTGTTGGAATGTTGAGTTCCAAATCCAAGACCTGTTCTATCACCATAAGGCTTTCCAGATTTGAATGCAGTGGAGGAACAAGTTTGTTCAGCAGATTCAACAGCTACTGAAAGTTCAGCAGGCTTATGTTGATTCTGTCCAACTTCTTTTTCCTTACCCTTGAGAATTCTTAATTCAGCATTTAACCTTTCAACTTCTGTTTGAAGAGCTTCTTTTTCAGCCTTCACAATCTCATAGCCAGATTTATTATCCTCAGTTGATTAAGAATTGCATCCAAAGTTTATTCATTGTCAGAATTTTTAGGATTTGAACCACAAGTTGATTCACAATCACTTCCAGCAGGAGTGTTAATAGATACAAAATTGTATACCTCCTATGTTTCATCCATATTTTCCATTAAAGCATAATCTTCCATATCAGCAACAAGTGCAGTATCATCATATTCATTTCCCTTTCTATTCTACTTCATATCCTAATTCATCTTCAGCAACCATAGCTTTCTTGCCAGATCTTCTTTGTTGGCTCTTGCCCTTCGGTAGGTCTAGACAATCAGGTCTAAAATGTCCAGGCTTCTTGCAATTGAAGCAAAGATAATCAGGTTCCTTTTTCTATTTTAGTTCAGGACAGCCTGGTTTGAAGTGTCCTGGTTTCTTGCAATGATAGCACAGGTAATCATTGTCTTTCTTGGATTCCTCCTTCTTCTTTTCACTAAATTTCTTTGTGAAATTTTTAGGAGAACCCTTTCCAGTTTTCATCATTCTGATTTTCTTGCTCAGTAGAGCAATTTGCTCTTGCATCTCATCCAGTAGATCATCTTGAGCTGCTGATGTTTCTTCTTGATGTGTAGCAGCCAATGTAGTGGTCTTTGGTTCTTCTTTTTCAGTCTCAGGTACAAGTTTCTTACTGAATTCATATGCCTTGAGGTCTGAAAATAATTTGAAGGTGTCTTCTTCATGCAAACTCCTCATTTCTTCTATGGCAGTCACATTCATCTCCCAAACTTCTTTTGCAGGTAATGCTTCCAAGATTTTTGAATTGATTTCTTCCTGTGAGTACTTCACACTCAGTAGGGTGAGTTCATCCATGATTGCATTGAATCTTGACTCCATTTGTTCAATGGTTTCATTTGGTTTCATTTTGAACTCCTGGAACTTCTTCTTTGCCACACTGATCTTGTTCTTCTTGATTGCATCAGTGCCTTCACAGATTAACTGCAACTTATCACAAAGTTCTTTTGCAGTCTTGCAATCTTTCACCTTCATATACATATTGCTATCTAAGGTTTTGTACATGATATCAATAGCAATGTTGTTGAGGTTTGCTCTTTTTCTATTTTCAGCAGTCCATTCTCTTTTTGGCTTTGGAATGTACTGAGTGTCATTATACACAGTTATAGCTTTTGTGATTTCCATTGGTCCATCAGTCAGCACATCCATCATCTCATCATGTGTTGCAGCTAAATAAGCCTGCATACGACGTTTATACACTCATCAAAATGATCTAAAGAACACATCAACATTGTTCAAGCATACTGGTTGTTATCCATGATGCAAAGCTTTGAAAATCAGAAACTTGAAAAAGTTTTCAAAGTATTTTCACAAGCACAACAAGTAGGATTACTTCAGAACAGAAGCACTTTGCTCCGATACCAATTTTTGGTCCCTTGAAAAGGCTTTGGTTAAGTTTAGAGGGGGGTGAATAAACTTAACACTTAAAACTTTTGGAGTTAACAAACTCAGCAACTTCGGCGACCTGCGATAGCTCGGTGGTCGTCGACACTCGCAGTCTGTGACTATTGACTTTACTGAATTTGTTACAGCGGAATTTATTCAAGTTAAGCCTTATTACTTGTTGT
This sequence comes from Gentiana straminea, assembly GCA_036785695.1. NCBI lineage: Eukaryota > Viridiplantae > Streptophyta > Magnoliopsida > Gentianales > Gentianaceae > Gentiana > Gentiana straminea. The sequence continues at coordinate 7,431,904 of JAVUPR010000385.1, read as the reverse complement.
TAAAGTATGATACCAAGTATTAGATACTCAGTAGTGTATGAGTGTGATTCAGTTGCTAGATTCAGTAGATTGATGTGCTAAATATACTAAATGCAGAATATAAATGCAGAAAGTAAGTAGGCAGATTTTATAGTGGTTCCAGGTGGTGTAATCCTGATTAGTCCACTCTTCTCCTGTGATGTTGAAGGTAATTCACTAGATATTCTTGAGGTAGCAGTTACAAAAATCCCTAAGTTGCTTGTCCTTCACCAATAACTATGACTTCACAAACTGAACACTTGGAACATGCAGGATTGCTTCTCCAAAGTCTTCCACTGGTCCTTGAAGGGTAGGATTGCCTCTTCACCAGCTCCACCACAAACAACAGTCCTTGACACACAAATATGCTTCACTGTCTTCAGTAGATTCCTTGTAAAAGAAAGTTTGAATCAAGTAAGTGATTCAGCTTTCAGCAGCTTGATCAGGATGACATGATCAGTAGCTTGAGGTCTTCAAGTGTGTGAACTTGATGTAGCTTGAAAGCATATTACACTTGAAGAATTTTACTGGATCAGTAGCTTTATGCTCAGTAGGGTCAGCAGGGTGTTTGATCGATTTAAATCTGATAGCTCAAGATAGATCCTTAATTTTCATCAATATTCATCACTTGTATCTGAATTTGGAGTCCTCTATTTATAGGTAGGAATCCTTGTGACTTATGTTTGAAATTCAAACATAGCCGTTTCAGATTTGTCCCATTTGACTTGCTTTCTGTCACTGTTCATAGTACTGACACTGTCAGAATGCTTTTTGACAGTTTACAGTCTATCCACCCTTTGACTTGTATTCATTGGATAAAGCTCTATTTCTTTCCAACGTCCATTTAATCTTAACCATTGATTTGTTTGATAAAATCAGAGGTTGTTAGCTGTCCCTTTCTTTGTAATCTTCCAATGTATCCTTTGATTAAATCAAGATATACATCAGCAGGTTCCTGTGAATGTAAGTCTGCTGAAATGTATATCAGTCAGCTGTTCCAAGAATGCTGTGTTTATAAAAACACTTCAGCTGACTTCTCTTATATCTAACTTTTTATTGTGAAGTTATATTACACCATTTTGAATATAACTAAGTTCCAATCACCACTTAACTTGTGGAACTTAGACCTTGTACACAAGGTATATGTAATCAGTTTAGATCATCACAGACTTCCCTAAATTCTGATTCCATATCCTTGACTTTAAATACTAAGTTTGATCCCTTAGCCTTCAATAACCGAGTTTGAGCCCTCGGCCTTTCGCCTTCGGCGGGTTCCTAAACTAGTCTACGACCTAGGTACCCTGCGAAAAAGATAAGTCCGCGATGTAAGTCGGTGACCTTTTACGATGCTTGTTTGATCAAACATATATAAGATCAAACTCTAATAAGCCTATACATTTGATCTAGACATCCTTTTTGCTTTGCTCTATAACAGCTAGTCTGGCACTCATCACTAAAACTTAAAAATAAGTCCAACACTTGGTTAGTGGAAAAAGGTTATAAGCAAAGACAAATAGTTGACTATGACGAAACCTTTTCGCCTTTTGCCATGTTAAAATCCATTAGAATTTTGCTTGCTATTGCAGCATACCATGATTATAAAATCTGGCAAATGGATGTGAAAACAGCTTTCCTTAACGGATGTCTGAGGAAGTGTATATGACACAGCCTGAGGGTTTCACAACCAATGACGCCCGGATGGTGTGTAAACTGCAAAGATCCATTTATGGATTAAAGCAAGCTTCTCGGAGTTGGAATCTTTGCTTTGAAGAGATAATCAAATAGTTTGATTTCGTCAAGAACGAAGACGAGCCCTGTGTTTACAAGAAGGTTAGTGGGAGTGCCATTGTGTTCCTAGTACTCTATGTAGACGACATATTGCTCATAGGGAATGATGTGCCTATGTTACAGACAGTCAAAGCTTGGTTATCCAAGAACTTATCAATGAAGGTCTTGGGTGAAGCGCCTATATTCTAGGAATTAAGATCTATAGAGATAGATCTATAAGGTTGCTCGGTCTGTCACAATCCACCTACATAGATAAGATGCTGAAGAGATTCAGCATGGAACAGTCCAAGAGAGGATTGTTTCCCATGTCACATAGGGTCTACCTGTCGAAGGGAATGAGTCCTAAGACAGAGGAAGAAAGGGCGTAAATGAGTAAGGTCCCTTACGCTTTGGCTATTGGGTCCATCATGTACGCCATGATGTGCATTAAACCAGATGTCTCGTACCCTCTTAGTACGACTATTAGGTACCAGTCCAACCCAGGTGATGGTCACTGGGTTGCAGTCAAGAATATTCTCAAGTACATGAGACGTACTAGGGATTTGTTCCTGGTTTTCGGGAACGATGATTTAGTATTATGAGGTTACACAGATGCCATTTTTCAAACTGACAAGGATGACTTTAAGTCATAGTCTGGATTTGATTTCACGCTAAACAGTGGAGCAGTGAGCTGGAAGAGTTTCAAGCAGGAGACTACTGCGGACTATACAGCGGAAGCCGAAATACATAGTAGCCTCGGAGGCAGCAAAGGAAGCTGTTTGGATGAAGACGTTCATTACTGAACTTGGTGTGGTTCCCTCCATTGAAGGTCGATATCTCAGTCAAAGGAACCAAGTTTGCTTCAGAAGTCCAAACACGTGCTACGGCGCTATCACTTGATTAGAGAGATAGTAGATAGATGAGATGTAAAGATAGAGAAATTACACACGGATGATAACATAGCTGATCCGTTAACCAAGGCATTGTCACAAGAAAAACATGAGAAACATGTTCACATGCAAGGGCTTAGGCATATGGGTGATTGGCTTTAGGCCAAGTGGGAGATTGTTGAATAGGTGTCCTAAACCCAATCGGATCGGACCGGATCCGACCGGGTCGTGTCATTTACAGTCTATTTTAGTTCATGTAATAGCTTTATTATGATTAATAAAAACACTTTTGTTATTATATATTGTTTATCCTCATGTTAATGGTTGTATATATATAGTAACGTCCCTAGTGTAAACCGTGATAGAGAAACCATGATAGTGATTATGGTTGATGAGATCTCTAATCACTTTAATAAGTTTGATACTTAAATGTCTCTAGTCGTATGTGCTGTCAAATGGGACATTGATAGTATGATTAGACTAGCACGTATTGATGTCCTCTATCTTATTGAAGATAGGGATAGATCTCTTCTATCGAAGTGTAGAGACACTTGGATTGTACGTGGACGTGTATTGGAGAATGCGTAAGTTAGACTGACCCACTGACAATAAGTGTCGCACTATGTGGTAGTTGTGTTTTTATCCTTTAGACCGAAGTCTTCATGGCATCATGGTGTGGATTGTCATGCTTTGACACTATTGAGATTTCCCGTATCCACGGGGCGATCATGCGGTAGTGATTGAGTGTGATACTGAAGCATACGGAGTATACATGTTTGGTCGTCCGGGAATCGCGTATCCTTTGATTGGGATAGAATATCCGAAATGGCCTTCTTATAAGGAATGTCTAGCTCTTGAGAATCTTTGCAAAGTGGGAGTAAATGTGTTATTCCGAGAGAGCATGATACCCGGATTATAAGATACGATCATTAATGTATTGACACTCGAGATACGATCGTATGGATATTATTACAGTGGTAGGATTGTAATTTACACGGTAACTGCTTCACATGAAAGGTAGTAGTCATTACATTTGACTCTTTGATGTGAGTCAACTAGTTGATGCATTTCACGATGTTTTATCCCCATTTCTCATGCATTTATTGATGTTCTCGTATCAATTTGAGTCATTATTTGGTTAGTTTCATCCAAGTGTGTAGATAGTAATTATTATATAAAATATCATTTTTTGATAGTTTTGTACCGGTTATAGTAACCGGAGCGTCGTGTCGGGTTTATACTTGGTATTTTGGTGTCGTATTGCAGGATTATAGGTTGACCAAGACCCCGATGGACGACACGTGTTGAGCCTAAACACGTTTTTTGAGGGCTAGAAGAGTGTGCCGGAAGCTTACAAGTCAAAACGGATCAATTGTCCTTAGTATTGCTACCGTAGTCTATCTTCAACAGACATTTGACCCAGCTTAGAGGCATTTTCTGGAGAAGACTTTTGAATGAGAGTTGTAGACGAAGAAATGAGCTTTCCAACGCAATTTGAATCACATCAATCGGAGCTCTACAACTCAAGTTATGGCGATTTTTATGAGCTGCTGTGAAGTGACGCACGCCAAACCTTAGTGACGCGCGTCAAACGTCACTGTAGCTATTCAGAGAGTTTTAGACCTTTTCGTGACGCACGCCAAACCTTTAGTGACGCGTTCCAAAACGTCACAGGAGCAGTTTTCAGCCATAAAATCCCTTTTTAGATCGAATTTACCTAATTATTCAACACCCCAACTTCATCTTCTCCACTCTCTCCCTCCCTTGCAGGCACCAACCCGCCCCAAGGGGCTCTCCTAGCCATTTTTTAACACAAATTTAGCTCTTAATTTCATTGCAAACATTAAGAATTGTTAGTTGATTTCTAAAGTATTTGGTGGAAGAGGTTTCATCACTTTGGTGTACCAAACTCCATGGAAATCTTTTGAGCTTGAATGAAGGCTTCCAATTTTGAGTTGTAGCTTGTGATTGGTATAATTCTTAATATTTACATTGATGTAATTGTTCTCATTATTATGAATGCTTACATCGATTTGTTGGTGTTTATATTCATGAGTGGCTAGTTCTACACTAGCCCAGATTATGTAGTTGTGATAGTTTAATCTCTATTGGTTGATTGGGAATGTTTGTTCATGTTTCATAGCTTCATGTGTTGTGGTTATCTTTTCCTATTTTCGTTGAATTGCTTGTTGGTGTTGGATTGATCACCTAGCACTAGCACACACACACTTAGTTGAGACCGAAAGGAGATATTAGGTGTGGGAGAAGGAATAGGAGAACCGGAAGGTAAAATTGACCTCTTGAGGCATTCGATTTCTTCTCCGGGGAGTATTGACATTGTCATTGCATTCAAGTTCTTATCATACCAATTCATTAGGTTTAGGACACCTAGACCAAGGAGGAGGTATAGAGTAGTTTCATTCACTCGTATGAGGGGAAATTACTAGCTTAAGGAGTGCACCGATAGCACACACTTGAACACCATTGGAAGGTTGGTAGGTAGTTCATTCTCATGATGCTAATAGAGGTTTGCTTGATCATTGCATTATCTTGGCTAGGCTTTTTATCTTTTATCACCCTTGTAGTATTTTTAGATGCGTTTACCTTCTTGCACTATTGTGACTTAGATCAAGATAATAATAGCTTTTCGGTGTTCAACCTCACAATCCTCGTGGATACGACCTTGACCACTAGACTAGACTACAATTGACCCGGTACACTGCCGGTTAGATTGGACATCTAGAAAAGTCTGATCAAGCTTTTTGGCACCGTTGTCGGGGATTGTGTAACGGTTGATACTCATATTAGCTAGAAAATTCTTGAGAATAAGTCAATCTTTTCTAATCTCTTTTCTATTTTATTTCTTTGGTGCTTACCTCTTTGGTAAGTCACCAAGTGCTATTAATTGTGTTCTTGTTGTTTTCTCTTTTGTAGTTGATGAACCATTCTCTACGTTGTAAGGTCCTCGATACTCCTTACATCCCGGATATCAACACTTATATTAGGGAACGTTTATTTAAGAGAAAGGTTGTCCTAGCTCGTAGTGAATTGGATCTTAGTGAAGCATAATCACAAGAGTCATTACACCAAGAAGAGGAAATGAATGAGGTAAAAGGAATGGTACAAGGATGGCATAACCACGAAAATGCCTTTTTTGAACAAAATCCCTTAAATCCAAATGACTATCCTCCTCCATCACCACAAGAACCATATCCATATGATCCACCTCCAAATCCACCCTACCGAAAATAGACCGCTTTGTTAGCAAGCCACTCAAAGAAAAAATCAAGTTCATAATCCTATTCGGCTACCTCACATTGATGCTAAAAACTTTTCAATCAAGTCTAATATGTTCGGTCTAGTGGAGAGTAGAGCTCAATTCCATGGAAAGGCCCATGATGACCAACATTCACATCTTTATAACCTTGAAGAAATATGCAATACGGGATTCCAAATAATGCTTGTCAAGAATTTACCCGTCTCGCATTATTTTCTTTTTCATTGAAGGGTCAAGCAAAGGAATGGCTTATGTCACTTCCCCACCATCACTTGCAATCATGGGATGATATACAAACCGAGTTTTTGAAGCAATACTTTCCACCGGGTAGATATTTGGAATTGAAGGTAAGAGTTGCTAATTTCAAGCAAGATTTAATTGAATCTTTGGACAATGCTTGGGACCGTTTTAAAATGCATTTGAGGGCGTGTCCAAACCACGATTATACTTTGGACATGCAAGTCCAATTATTTTGTAGTGGCTTGCATAAAGGGTCAAGGGCACAAATTGATTTGGCATGCCATGGATCACTTATGATGAGCACGGCCCAAGATGTTTATAAGGCTATTGAAAGAGTGACAAGAAAGGAGAAATTGTGGGATCCCGGCCCAAGTGAAACGGAATTTGCCATTGGGGATGATCATAATTCAAATGAGGAAGAAATTTTGAGAGAAATGACGGTGATGAATAAGAAGATGGATGAATTGCAAGCGGGGAAGAGAGAGTTGAAGCGTAGAAAATATGATGATGTGACATTTGGTGTTTTTCATATCGAAGAAGGAACAAACTCCGATGTATCTACACAAGAAGAAATGAGTTTAATGAGACAACATCGGGATTTGAACAACACTCATACCAATGTTTTTGATTCACCTCCTATTTACCAACAAGTTCTTACTCAACAAACCCATGTTCAACAAAGTTCTCAATCAACGGTGGAGGTTTCTCATTTGAAAAGTTTGATGGAAAAATTGATGGGAACTGTTGTTACTCAAGCCACCAATATGCAAACAATGATGAATTCTATTGGTATGATGTCTCAAGAGGTTGGTATTTTGAAAACATCTATGAGTGGTCACGAAATGAGAATGAGAACGATGGAGGCATCAATAAAAGTTATTGAAGACCTTTTGACTAGGGAAGGCGAGAGACATAGTAGTAGACCACCTGGTGGATTACCAAGCAACACCGAGAGAAACCCGAGGGAAGTCAATGCCGTTATCACTCGAAGTGGGAGAGTTTGTGGAAGTAATGAAGTGGCAATTCATGGAAACAATAAAGTTGAAGATGACTTGGACAAGGAATTTGAAGACCAAGAGTTAACCGAGGAAGAAGAAGAAAGTGGAGAAAGAAGAAGAATGGATAAAAGTCCCGAGAATATTGAAAAAACCAAGATTGAGTGATTTGAGGACTTTATTCAATGAGCCAGGCAAAATGGTGTGCACCGATGTTGAATTGGCTCAAGCTAATGCGAAACAAAAAGTTTCTGGACGTCTTTCAAAGAAAATGGCTCAGGCCAATGATCAACCGGCTCAGGCCATTTACAAAGAGAAGCAAACATAGATTTTGGCAAGCAAAATGGCTCAGGCCAATGATACATTGGCGCAGGCCAATGATGAATGGCGCCCACCAACAGCCCAATACTTGAGAAGACCTTCTACCACTTCATCAAATGACAAAGGTAAGAGAGGTATGACTTTTGTCCCTAAAGATTTTGATCTTGATTCATTACCATATCCCCCTCGAGAGGAAATTAAAAAGAAGAAGTTGGATAAGAAGTATGCTCGTTTTCTTGACACTTTTCGGCACTTAAATATTAATATCCCTTTCATCGAAGCACTCACTAATATGCCGGCATATGGTAAGTTTCTTAAGGACATACTCTCCAACAAGAAACGGTTGGAAGAGTATGAGACGGTGTGTCTAAGTGAGGAGTGTTCCTCCGTGCTTCAACATAAGCTCCCTCCTAAGCTCAAAGACCTCGGGAGTTTTACGATCCCATGTGAGATTGGGGGATTTTTGTTTAAGAAGGTGCTATGTGATCTCGGTGCGAGCATAAACCTTATGTCCTATAATGATGTCATGAAACTTGGCATTTCAAGCTCAAGCGTACGGAGATGACTCTCCAACTTGCGGATAGATCCATAAAACGTCCAAAGGGAGTCATTGAGGATGTACTAGTGAAGGTTGATAAATTTTATTTCCCCGTCGATTTTGTTGTTATGGATATGGAGGTAGGGTACACTACACCCCTTATCCTCGGTAGACCATTTTTAGCAACGGTGGGAGCGGTGATCGATGTTCGTAAGGGAGAGCTTAGTTTGGGAGTTAATGATGAGCGCATTGTCTTCAACATTTACACATCTTTGAAATATCCACGCACTACACTAGAATCTTGTTCTTTTGTGGACACTTCATGTCCCTTTGTTGTGGATCATACTAACATGCAGGTAGTTGAAGAATACGTGAGCAATAAAGTGAAAGCTCACAAACAAAAGCTCGAAAATCAAAGGAAAAGGTCAAGAATCGTTGGGATTGGTGGCATTCGTCCACATTATGTTGGAGACCGGTCTTAATGAAAAAGACGGATGCGGTGCGCGAGGATGACCCACCAACCGTGCATTAAAGAAATGTGCCATGCATAGTCTAGCTATAAACTATAAATTTAGCAACAATGGGTACTATCTTTCTTTTTACTTCTTAAGCATTATCTTTTGGTTGGATTTTGTTCTTATTTGCTACATGCTTGTGTGAGTAATTGTTAATGGTATCCATGCACGATAATCTGTATAATTTCCACTATTTCTACCGTATAATCTCGTCGAGCAAACGACGTTAAACAAAAGCGCTACCGGGTTGCAGCCCGAAAAAGTTTAGTATAATATTTTATTTATATTTTTGCTCTTTTGTGTGGCCCGGTGTGGCCAATGATCCTTTTGTGTCTACATTTTGGTTGATACTTTGCTAGTACTTGGGATTGCTTGTCATTTCATTGGATGTCTTTCATGTTCACGCCCACCCACCCTCCCTTTTATAGCATCCTGGTACTTGTTTTGACTACCTTTTGTTTCCCTAACTACTTTCTTACTACTCACTTTCCATTGAGGACAATGCAAGTTCGTAAGTGGGGAGTGGGAACGTAGTTAGTCCAACAGAAGGTAATATCATTAAATGTTTGAGAAACACTTAGCCTTGATCATTTTCGAGCAACTTAAAGTTGAACAAATCACCTTTTGTGAAAAGATTTTGGTTTGCAATTGATAGAGTGAGTACCTCAATGAAGTGAGTAACCTTGGTGACATGTAAGTACATTTTAACCGTGAATCTTTGATTGTAGTGTGAATTCTTTGAGTACATATATTCTGATCTTTTGTTAACATGCAAACTTTTATGCAATCATGCAAGCATGCTTCCATAGCAACTAGAACTTAGGCTTGATATCCTTTCGAGGCAAAATAGAAAGGTGTTTGGAGTCTGAGTTAGGGATGACGGTCATGGAATTTCTTTGACTCAACCATAGCCAAATGGCCTCCCCGAACGTAATTTCCGCCTGTCCCCATCTCAGCCTTTGTAGAGTGGTGAGACCCCACTCGAAACTAGCCATTCATGATTAACCTCGTTATATCTGACCCCTAGCCTAATTTTGGTCTACATTCCATTGATGTCCCGCAAGTTTAGCAAGTTTCTATGTATTGTTGTGGTGATAACATTGGAAGTTGTGTTAAGAGTTGGATGACATTATTGGCACAAAAGTTGAGATGATATCTTATCAAGTTCGGAGCCCATTGGTGTATATATGTTTCTTTGAAGTTCAAAAAAAATCAAAAAAAAAATGCAAAAAATTTTCCAAAAATCAAATGAAGTCAATTAAGTTGTAAATAAAGATTCAATAAATGGTGAGCATTGGAAAGCAATGTTGGAGGACAAGTTCAACAAGTCCAAGTAATATAAGTTTGGGTGATAAATCAATTGAAGTGGTACTTTATCTCTTATGTTTATTGCTGAGGAGACGTCTTTGGCAATTATGCGAGAGAGTTGGAGTTGCCAATTCAAAAATCATTGGAATTGAAGGTGAAGATTCTTGCTATCTTGCATTTGTTCTTTTTGATATATCCTTTCATCCTTTCGATTAGCCAATACCCGAGCCTAACGTTACAAGCTATCAAGTCCTACCCGACCTATCTTCTTGACTCCGAATGCCTCGATTAGTGGAGATTGGTATCATTCTTAAACATATGGTTTGCACCTAATAAGTTTTGCATGCATGATTTCATAATTGATTGCTTGGTAACAAATTTGAGAAGTATTCACACACACACACTCCACTACTTTCTTAGATTTCGGTTAACATGTGGTTATAGGTACGATTGGTTGCATCATCTAGTTGATCTCTTACTTCTTGATGTTGTATGACCCTATCTCTTGACTTGAGTTGTTTTGTCGATTTATTTGCTCGAGGACGAGCAAAAGCTAAGTGGGGAGTTATGATGTGAGTCAACTAGTTGATGCATTTCACGATGTTTTATCCCCATTTCTCATGCATTTATTGATGTTCTCGTATCAATTTGAGTCATTATTTGGTTAGTTTCATCCAAGTGTGTAGATAGTAATTATTATATAAAATATCATATTTTGATAGTTTTGTACCGGTTATAGTAACCGGAGCGTCGTGTCGGGTTTATACTTGGTATTTTGGTGTCGTATTGCAGGATTATAGGTTGACCAAGACCCCGATGGATGACACGTGTTGAGACTAAACACGTTTTTTGAGGGCTAGAAGAGTGTGCCGGAAGCTTACAAGTCAAAACGGATCAATTGTCCTTAGTATTGCTACCGTAGTCTATCTTCAACGGACATTTGACCCATCTTAGATGCATTTTATGGAGAAGACTTTTGAATGATAGTTGTATATGAAGAAACGAGCTTTCCAACGCAATTTGAATCACATCAATCGGAGCTCTACAACTCAAGTTATGGCGATTTTTCTGAGCTGCTGTGAAGTGACGCACGCCAAACCTTTGTGACGCACGTCAAACGTCACTGTAGCTATTCAGAGAGTTTTAGACCTTTCGTGACGCACGCCAAACCTTTAGTGACGCGCGCCAAAACGTCACATGAGCAGTTTTCAGCCATATAATCCCTTTTTAGATCGAATTTACCTAATTATTCAACACCCCAACTTCATCTTCTCCACTCTCTCCCTCCCTTGCAGGCACCAACCCGCCCCAAAGGGCTCTCCTAGCCAAATTTTAACACAAATTTAGCTCTTAATTTCATTGCAAACATTAAGAATTGTTAGTTGATTTCTAAAGTATTTGGTGGAAGAGGTTTCATCACTTTGGTGTACCAAACTCCATGGAAATCTTTTGAGCTTGAATGAAAGCTTCCAATTTCGAGTTGTAGCTTGTGATTGGTATAATTCTTAATCTTTACTTTGAATTAATTGTTCTCATTATTATGAATGCTTACATCAATTTGTTGGTGTTTATATTCATGAGTGGCTAGTTTTACACTAGCCCAGATTATGTAGTTGTGATAGTTTAATCTCTATTGGTTGATTGGGAATGTTTGTTCATGTTTCATAGCTTCATGTGTTGTGGTTATCTTTTCCTATTTTCGTTGAATTGCTTGTTGGTGTTGGATTGATCACCTAGCACTAGCACACACACACTTAGTTGAGACCGAAAGGAGATATTAGGTGTGGGAGAAGGAATAGGAGAACCGGAAGGTAAAATCGACCTCTTGAAGCATTCGATTTCTTATCCGGGGAGTATTGACATTGTCATTGCATTCAAGTTCTTATCATACCAATTCATTAGGTTTAGGACACCTAGACCAATGAGGAGGTATAGAGTAGTTTCATTCACTCGTATGAGGGGAAATTACTAGCTTAGGAGTGCACCGATAGCACACACTTGAACACCATTGGAAGGTTGGTAGGTAGTTCATTCCCATGATGCTAATAGAGGTTTGCTTGATCATTGCATTATCTTGGCTAGGCTTTTTATCTTTTATCACCCTTGTAGTATTTTTAGATACGTTACCTTCTTGCACTATTGTGACTTAGATCAAGATAATAATAGCTTTTCGGTGTTCAACCTCACAATCCACGTGGATACGACCTTGACCACTAGACTAGACTACAATTGACCCGGTACACTGCCGGTTAGATTGGACATCTAGAAAAGTCTAATCACTCTTCCGATGATTGGGGGTCACGGTGTGTTGCTAGACGCTATCTCGTGATCGTTAGGCATGAAGGGCATTTTCGTAATTTGCACTATGTGTCTACGGCCAACATATTCGGAAGCCTATCGGGTCACACACATATGAACATCGAGTTGGATTAAAATGCGGTTATAGTGATAGCCAAATAAGGAAAGTTTATCTCAAGACTATAAAGGTTATAGTTGTAAATTAATATGGTGGTATTTATTTATTATGAATAAATAAAATACAAGATATTAATTATATTGATTAATTAAAGAATATTCTGGATGTCAATATTGGCATATGGGGCGCAAAACACGTGTGTATAAGATACACTTGGATTGTGCACTTTAATTAATAAGATTACCATAATATTAATATTGGATATTAATTGATTTTGGAAAAATAGATTTATGGTAATAAGATAAATATATTCAATATAAGATATTGACAATATTTAGTTTTTATTTAATATGAGATATTATATTAAAAGAAATAAATCAATCTAAGTGATTTTCCTTATTTTATTGGGAAAAGGTTTTTCTCTTTCATCTATCTTCTAGGAAGCTTCTCCTAATCAGATTAGGGCAACTAGGGGCGACACCTCCTCTATATAAGAAAGGGGTTGGCTAGCTCAATTGTATCATCACAATTCTAAGAGTTAATAGTTCTTGAGTAAAATAGAGAGCTTCTAATAGAGATTTAGAGAGAGAGAGAAAAGGGCCGGTCTAGTAGCCGGATTTTTCTGATAGCAATCCAAGGAGGATTCCGGCGAGGAGTTCGTGTGGATTATCGATAGAGGCCGGACGCGTGGACGGCTTGCGCACAGTACTACTCTCCGTTGACGGTCAAAGCGACGATCTTGTAGATCATCCAAGGTATATTCCGTCAAACTACTTAACGTGTTTATTGAGTTAAATGAAGACGATCTTGTAAAAGGAAATCAAAATTTTAAATTCCGCTGCGTTAAACTAGTGATTTCCTAACAGTGTATGGCTTCCTTGAACAGGTTTTTGTCCAGATCGGCACAGCGTGCCTTACCATTCTTCAAGGTCCTAAGAAAGACAAGCCCTTTCTAGTGGAATGAGGAAAGCCAGAAAGCATTTGAGGATCTCAAGGCATACTTAGCCGAGCTGCCGACCGTGACCTCTCATCGGGATGGAGAAACTCTACTAATATACTTAGCAGTTGTTGAAGAAGCAGTTAGTGCAGTCCTAATCAAAGACGAGGACCATATACAGAGACCGATCTTCTATGTGAGTAGAGCTTACACGGACCAAAAGTCAGGTACACTAACGCAGAGAAACTAGCTTTGGCTTTGGTGCATGCTTCAAGGAAATTGGCCATATTTTCAAGCGCACCCGATAACTGTGGTAACAGATCAGCCTCTACGACATATACTAGCTCGACCAGATACATCTGAGCGATTATCAAAGTGGGTTATAGAGCTTGCAGAGTATGACCTGGACTTCCAACCCCGAACTTCTATAAAGGCTCAGGCTTTAGCAGACTTCTTAGCCGAAGGAATCTCAGTAGACATTGAGAAAGATCAACCGACAGAGCAAGTTGAGTTATGGACCTTGTATGTGGACGGGGCAGCAGGAAAAGAAGGAGCAGGGGCAGGCCCCCTGCTCATAAGTCCAAAAGGAGAAGAATTCCCTTATGCCTTACGTTTCCAGTTTAAGGCTACAAACAATGAAGCTGAGTATGAAGCTCTGATCACCGGGCTCCAACTAGCCAGAAAACTCGGTGCTACCAATCTACAAGTATTCAGGGACTCCCAACTGGTAGTTAATCACGTCAAAGGGTAATATGAAGCAAAGGAGGAATCAATGAAGAAATACTTGTCAGTGGCCCAAGCATTACTCAGGAACTTCGAGACAGTCCAGATCGAGCAGGTCTCTCGGTTTCAAAACAAGGGAGCCGGCCTCAAATCAAATTCTTCTCAGACAAAAGAGTCTTGAGCAACTCGCTGAGCAAAGTTATGTCCAGAATGAAGTTCAACCGGTCACTTAGCAAGATACATGTATGGCCCTATTGTGTTATGTCTCAAACATGGCATACTACCGAATGATAAGGCCCCGGCCTGAAGGATGAAGCTACTTGGCAAGAAGGTACTCTCTTTTTAACGAAGTTCTGTACAGACGGTCTTTCATATCCCCTTGGCTCAGATGTGCTTCAAAGGAAGAAGGAAACTATCTCCTTAGAGAAATTCATCTTGGTATCTACGGAAATCATGCCGGTGCATGAACCCTGGCCATAATGTCGTTTATTTGGGTACTACTAGCTCACTATACAGAGCGATGCAAACGAGCTAGTCATGAAATGCAAGTCATGCCAGGTGCATGTTAACTTATCTGACAGACCTAAACCTAACCTTGGAAACGGCGTCAGAAAGCTGGCGGACCTTTTCTAGGCTATACAGATCCTAACCGGCAGTGTACCGGGTCAAATTGTAGTGCTAGTCTGGTGAGTCAGGTCGTATTCCTCAGGGAAAACATGGTAATTCTTTTAAGTGGGGTTAAACACCAAGAAGCTATTATTAACTCGATCTAAGTCGCGGTTTATCGGTTTCCTCGGGTTAGATAGTTAGATTAGTTAGATTGTTAATATAAATATAAAAATAGATAATATATATATTTTTGAGATCTAGCCAAGAATACGTTACTTTGAATTACGATATCTTTTTAGTAGAAATAAATGAGACAGATCTTCCTTTATTCAATGTGTAAATTATGTGAAACGGTGCACTCCTCAGCTCAACAGTTCCTTCTCACACGAGCGTATGAAACTGTCATATGTCCCATTTAACTATCCTACGTCATCCAAAAGATCGGGTCACTACCGTTTTGTCATGCGGTCAATATTTTAGAATCTTCGTTAGAAATAGATAAATTGACGTAATAAGATCTCGAGCACAAATTTCAATAAGATTTGTTTTTCTAGGACAAATCTGCCCCCGGGTAGGAAATAGGATTCCGTTGTCACGTTTTCACTCGGCCAATTTTACCCTCCGGTCTTTCTATCCGTACATTAAGTTCAAAATATAAAGAGATTCATCATAATTAATTTTAATCATTTTTACCATAGTCAATCATCCAGATCTATAAAAAGAATAACTAATTCAGATTCATATATTGGCTAAATATATTTTTAGCTTAACATTATTATAGATATAGTATACATCATAATATTAGAATAGATTACCGATTACAACTGTTGAGTCGGGGTCATTTCCGCCAGATCTACAATCTTCGATAATTATTCTACCATTATAACGATACTATAACTACTTTATTCATATATATATATATATAGAAACAACAAACATAATACTTTAGAAAAATACCCGATTACAAATTTGTTGATTCGAGGTTGTACTCTTCCGGACATTACAACGACTTCAAGAATACCGAACTTCCGAGATTTTCCCGAGCATTACAACGGTACTAATTTATTTATATATAAAAAAACATATATATACATACATAGACATATGTATATATACGGGCCCCGAAAATAAAATAAAAAGACAAAAGAGATATAGATCTATATATATATCATATATATGTATATATGATCTACAACAAAAAAAATAAAAAGAACGAGAGACGGAGAGAAAGCGAGAGAAAGGGAAAGAAGAGGGGCAAGCGTTCATCCGCTCGATCCTCTCGTATATATAGGCAAATATCAAGGCCGGACCGGTCCGTATTGGTGCCGGATCGGTCCGGTATCCATCATTGCTTATGACTCACTGGATCTAGATCCTTCGATTGTGTATTTATTTGTAATAAAACTTCTAAAATTCATATCTTGAGTTGTAGATCTCCAAAAATTATGATTCAAACGTCAAAATTAAGCTCTCGGAAAATTCTTCAACTTTCATGAAGGACTCTTCTTCAGAAAACGCCGTCTTGATAAGCAATTCATACTCCGAACGTTTTGCGACATTTTCCCTAATACAAATCAATTAGCCACTTGACCACCATTTGAGTTGTAGAAGTCCGATTGACTTGATTCAAAATCCATTGGAAAGCTTTCTTGAAGATATACAACTTTTATTAAGGAAACTTCTTCGAGAAAATGTCGTTTTGATGAGCCATTCGTATTACGAAGATATTTCGGGATTTTTACTAATCCGAATCGGTTAGTCACTTGACTACTATTTGAGTTGTAGACCTCCAATTGACGTGATTCAAAGTGCGTTGGAAAGCTTATGTGAAGATCTACAACTTTCATTAAGAAGTCATCCCCTGAAAATGCCTCTAAGCTGGGTCAAATCTCCATCGAAAATAAATTATGGTTTAAGTACTTAGGAAAATTTGCTCCGTTTGAACTCGTAAGCTTGTGGCACCTTCTTCTAACCTTAACATACCTCCTTTAAGGCTCAAAACATGTCGTTACGTGGAATCTTGGTCAATGTATAATCCTACAATGAACCACCAAAATACCAAACGTAAATCCGACACGACACTCCGGTTACTAAACCGGTACAAAAACTAGTAAAAACACGATAAAAATACGATATTTTATATGATAACTACTACTAACATATTTGAATAAAACTTAGTAATTTTGACTTGATTTGATACAATAATGCTCAAAATGGTATCAATATTGGGGCGAAATGTCATAATAATGATCATAAATTTATTTTTCATCACAACCCCCTACTTAGCTTTTGGTCGTCCTCGATCAAAACAAGCGATAAAACAAAATGAATGAGAGATAAATTCATGAAGATAGAAGATATAAGGGACAACCAGATGTTGCAACCATATAGAATTACAACCGGCGTTAACCTCAATATAAATGTATAACGAGTGTGTGTGTGACAAGCCTTTTCAATTTCCACTATCCTCTCTTGAATAAATCAAGCAAAACACACAAATATCCATTCGGACAATCCCTAATGACTTTCCTAGGTATAAGCGAATGAGTTCCACACAAAGTTCTTCCGAGTACTTATTAGGATAATCCCTAAAGCATATCATTCGGTTTATACTGGGGATAGTCAGAAGATAGCTAAGTTTTCAACCACGCTTAAAGTTTTTTTTTTTTTTTTATTTTGATGAACTTAATTTCACATGTGTAGCATATGCCTTCATTCCCAGAAATAGGACGTTTCGTGATAACACCCTAGCTGGACTTCTATCATCAGGCAGTCGGGAGCTTTTAAACCTCATAGTGATATAGGACGTTTCGTGATAACGCCCTACTGCACTCAAATCATTGGTAGCTACAACCGACATATATATAGTTCATCTTAATATTTTTTATTTTTTTTTTCATAAACTTAACTTATATCCTTTCTATCACATTCAAACCTTCAGATATTCACAGTACACGTTCAAAAGTTAGGTACTAAGTTACTGTTATTATCTAGAATAACCACTAGAATACTGAATGGATACAGTTTAAAATTTTCGCTTCAATATCAAAGGCTTACGTGAACAATGAATTCATGTTACACAAATATATTTGGAATTACAATGCACTTACGGTTCACGTTGGTTATACACATCCAAATTGATCATTACATCTTCAAATCCATGAAATTATGCCTTGTACAATTTATTTTAATCAACTAAATAATGCTCGAAAAAAAATCAAAAACTAAGAGATGTATTGATACAAAATAAACATTAATTCCATTGCTAGACCAACGACGATTCTACCCCCTACTAACGAACTTACATTGTCCCCAATGTAAAGTGAGTGTAAATTAGTTGTTGGGAAAGCAATGGTGCACTAAAACAAGTCAAAACAAATACTCGGATGATAAAAAAGGGTGGGTGGGTGGGTCAAAGTTATGATCCCCACAATTCCATAGTATTTGAACTAATACATGTCACACGTTATTTGAAATTTAAAACAGATTAGATCATGAAATGTAACGTATGGCAAAGTATTAACTCCGAGTCTTTTATACCCAGATCCTCAAGGGTTATTTCAAATCGTTCGAACAACCTAAGTCCAAGAAATGACGCATTTGATTTTTTCTCTTTTTTCTCCATCGGGATTTTCGGATAACCACCTAATCATTCCCTTTTTTAATGACATTCAAACATTCATCCTGAGACTTGGTGAAACAAAATGAAAATCAATCCGAAGTATTCGCAAAGTATCATCCAAAGTATGAGTAATTATTATATTTAACATTTTTGCGGGCTGCCTCCCGGTAGCGCTTTTGGTTAACGTCGTTTGCTCGACCAAAATGATAAGGATTAACTAATATAATATACTAAACAAAACGGGATACTTCTAACAATTACTCACAAAAGCACGTAACAATTAAGCACACGAATCAACTAGAAATAAATGCTTAATAAGTAAATAGGAAGGATAGTACCCGTGATTTCACTATATTTATAGTTTATAGCTAGCGCCTTTTTGCTTCGGTTTTCTAATGCACCGGTGGTGGGTCATCCTCACGCACCGCATCCGTCTTTTTTTATCAATACTGGTCTCCAACATATGTTAGACGAATGACGTCGAATCCAACGGTTCTTGACCCTTTCCTTTGATTTTCGAGCTTTCGGTTTGTGAGCCTTTATATTATTGATAGAGTCATCTTCTTCAACTACCTACGTGTTAGTACGATCCACAACAAGGGAACACAAAGTGTCTACACAAGAACTAGATTCTAGTGTAATGTATGGATATTTCAATGAATTGTAAATGTTGAAGATAACGCGCTCATCATTCACTCCCAAACTAAGCTCTCCCTTACGAACATCGATCAAAGGGGTATTAATAGTTAAGTGCCGAAAAGTGTCAAGAAAATATGCATACTTATTATCCAACTTCATCTTTTTCATTTCATTTTTTGGGGAATGGGGGAGTAATTCAAGATCAGTAGGGTTAGAATGAATACCTCCCTTACCCTTGTCGTTAGATGAAGATGGTAAAGCTTCCTTGAATGATTGTGCCTTTTGAAGACATAGTGTGTCATCATTCGGTACCTTTTTCTTCAAAATATGCGGTGGATGTGGTGATGCCCTTCCGGGTTGAACCGATGTGAATTTAGGTTGAGCCGGATAAGGTTCGGTTTGAAATGGCCCTTTAGATTCCATATTCTTCTTATATTTACCATCTAAATCATCATCTACTTCATTATTCCCGAATTTTTCTAATCCATTACTTCCACGAGATCCTTCGACTTCGGTAATAACGACATTTACCCCACTCGATTTCTTTCGATATTACTTGGCAATCCTTCGAGGGTTTACTACTTGTTTTTACGTTCTACTTCTCTACTCAAGTGATATTCCGGATTCCTCAATGAAGCTTCTATAATTCTTATTACGGTATCATGTCCACTCATAGATGTTTTCAACGTACTCATATCCTTAGTGGTTGTACCTATAGAAGTTATCATTATTTCCATATTTTGAGCTTGAGTAGATATCATACCTATCGAGATTTTCCATTAATTTCTCCCATTTATCAACTCCTTCGGGTTGAGTTGAACTTTGGGTTCTTGGTATGCTTTGAGTGGTATGTTGTGGATACGGTTTAGGTAATGATTGTAGATTCTGATTCGAGGTATCTCTTTGATAAACTTGATTATTATATGGATTCTTGTATTGAACTGGATACGGTGGTTGTCCTTGCTTACTAGGGTTTTCAGACCAACGAAAAGTAGGGTGATCTCTTCTAATAGCATTAAACGAGTTTGAATACGCGTTGTTCAAATTCCTATCTTTGTTGAAAAAACTCACCTTTTCCCTTGAATATCCTTTTGGTTCTTCCATCCCTAATGACACATTATCATGACTTGAGTATTCATTTGGTAAGATATTTTCGAGTTTACATTTTTATCTTGGCTAATAAGCCGTCAAATTTCCTACTCAAATTCTCCAAGTGTGCTAGAACTTCCGTATTCGATGTATTTCTCCTGCAAATGCTACTTTTCTTGTGCTAGAACCGGTTTCCCACATTCGATTGTTTTTGGAAATCTTTTCAATAGCATCGTAACTATTTGAGCTTCACTCATCATTAACGAACCACCACATGCGTGATCTACATACGCACGTGAGTCTTTCCTTAATTTACGACGAAAAAGTTGGATTTGCATATCTAAGGAATAACCATGATCGGGACAAGCTCTTAGTAGCTTTTTAAATCTTTCCCACGCATTCCCAAACGTTTCTTCGGATCCTTGTCTAAAGTTGGCAATTTCGACTATTAATTCCAATTTTCTACCGGGAGTAAAATATTGCTTTAAAAACTCGGTTTGAATATCCTCCCAACTTGTCAATGAATGATGTGGAAGTGACGAAACCAATCTCGTGCTCTTCCTTTTAAAGAAAAAGGAAACAAAGACATCCTCGTTAATTCCCGATGAGCACCATGACTTTTGGTCAGCTGTATTACACAACTCTTCGAAAAGATAGAGATGATGATGTGGATCCTCATCATCTTCTCCTAGAAATTGGGCTCTTGTGTCAATTAAACCAAAAAGATGAGATTTTATTTCGAAATTATTTGCTCCTTTATTGGGTAAACGAATTGGATTATTAATCGGTACCTTCTTACGGTCGATCACAAATAAGTCTCGGGTTAGGTTTGGTTTTGATTATGCTTATTCCGATTCGATTATTTCTATTATTCGATTCGTTTATTAGGTTGAGGTAAATTCTGATTAAGGTTTTGGCCATGCCCTTGAGCATGAGCAATCCCTTGTTCAGGTGTTTTACCAACGGTTTCGACCATTTTCGTAACTCGATTTGACAATTCTTGTGGAATCGAAAATATCGAATAGAAAATAACACGAAATCGATAAAAAAACCACATTTTTTTTCTCTTGGTAATTACCGAGTCACCTCGGTATTTACCGAGTGTAATTTTTTTTTTTTTTTTTTTTTAATTGGTATCTTACCAATAGGTAGGTACCAACAAAAATAAACGAACCGCGTTTACTTTCTACTATCGAAAATAGAAAATAACTCGAAATTGGTAGAAGAAGAAAATTGGTAACTAAAAGAAGGTAGATACCAACGAAAAACAAAAAAAGAAATGTGATAAGAAGAGTGTTGACTTATTCTCGAGAATTTTGAGCTAATTCAAGTAGTAACCCTAGACACAAAGAAAGAAATTAGCGACGTTTTCCCCGGCAACGGATTATCAAGGATATTTTCCTAGCGTCGTTTCCTAGGGGACGTAGACACAATGCCTTCGATCCCCGGCAACGGCGCCAAAATAGGCGACGGAGACCTAAACCTAACCTTGGAAACGGCGCCGAAAGCCGACGGACATTACCTAGGCTATACGGATCCTAACCGGCGGTGTACCGGGTCAAATTGTAGTGCTAGTCGGTGAGTCGGGTCGTATTCCTCGGGAAAACATGGTAATTCTTTTAAGTGGGGTTAAACACCAAGAAGCTATTATTAACTCGATCTAAGTCGCAGTTTATCGGTTTCCTCGGGTTAGATCATGTTAGTAGTTAGATGTTAGTAAAACAAAAAAAATACAAATAAATACTAATAATATATATATTTTTGAGATCTAGCCAATAATACTTTATTGAATCAATATCTTTTTAGTAGAAATAAATGAGACAGATCTTCCTTTATTCAAGGTGTAAATTATGTGAAACGGTGCACTCCTCAGCTCAACAGTTCCTTCTCACACGAGCGTATGAAACTGTCATATGTCCCATTTAACTATCCTACGTCATCCAAAAGATCGGGTCACTACCGTTTTGTCATGCGGTCAATATTTTAGAATCTTCGTTAGAAATAGATAAATTGACGTAATTAGATCTCGAGCACAAATTTTAATAAGATTTGTTTTTCTAGGACAAATCTGCCCCCGGGTAGGAAATAGGATTCCGTTGTCACGTTTTCACTCGGCCAATTTTACCCTCCGGTCTTTCTATCCGTACATTAAGTTCAAAATAGAAAGAGATTCATCATAATTAATTTTAATCATTTTTACCATAGTCAATCATCCGGATCTATAAAAAGAATAACTAATTCGATTTATATCTTGGCTAGATATATTTTTAGCTTAACATTATTATAGATATAGTATACATCATAATATTAGAATAGATTACCGATTACAAGCTTTGTTGAATCGGGGTCATTTCCGCCGATCTACAATCTTCGATAATTATTCTACCATTATAACGATACTATAACTACTTTATTCATATATATATATATATATAGAAACAACAAACATAATACTTTAGAAAAATACCCGATTACAGCTGTTGATTCAGAGGTTGTACTCTTCCGGACATTACAACGACTTCAGCAATACCGAACTTCCGAGATTTTCCCGAGCATTACAACGGTACTAATTTATTTATATATATAAAAAACATATATATACATACATAGACATATGTATATATACGGGCCCCGAAAATAAAATAAAAAGACAAAAGAGATATAGATCTATATATATATATATATATATGTATATATGATCTACAACAAAAAAATAAAAAGAACGAGAGACGGAGAGAAAGCGAGAGAAAGGGAAAGAAGAGGGGCAAGCGTTCATCCGCTCGATCCTCTCGTATATATAGGCAAATATCAAGGCCGGACCGGTCCGGATTGGTGCCGGATCGGTCCGGTATCCATCATTGCTTATGACTCACTGGATCTAGATCCTTCGATTGTGTATTTATTTGTAATAAAACTTCTAAAATTCATATCTTGAGTTGTAGATCTCCAAAAATTATGATTCAAACGTCAAAATTAAGCTCTCGGAAAATTCTTCAACTTTCATGAAGGACTCTTCTTCAGAAAACGCCGTCTTGATAAGCAATTCATACTCCGAACGTTTTGCGACATTTTCCCTAATACAAATCAATTAGCCACTTGACCACCATTTGAGTTGTAGAAGTCCGATTGACTTGATTCAAAATCCATTGGAAAGCTTTCTTGAAGATATACAACTTTTATTAAGGAAACTTCTTCAGAAAATGTCGTTTTGATGAGCCATTCGTATTACGAAGATATTTCGGGATTTTTACTAATCCGAATCGGTTAGTCACTTGACTACTATTTGAGTTGTAGACCTCCAATTGACGTGATTCAAAGTGCGTTGGAAAGCTTATGTGAAGATCTACAACTTTCATTAAGAAGTCATCCCCTGAAAATGCCTCTAAGCTGGGTCAAATCTCCATCGAAAATAAATTATGGTTTAAGTACTTAGGAAAATTTGCTCCGTTTGAACTCGTAAGCTTGTGGCACCTTCTTCTAACCTTAACATACCTCCTTTAAGGCTCAAAACATGTCGTTACGTGGAATCTTGGTCAATGTATAATCCTGCAATGAACCACCAAAATACCAAACGTAAATCCGACACGACACTCCGGTTACTAAACCGGTACAAAAACTAGTAAAAACACGATAAAAATACGATATTTTATATGATAACTACTACTAACATATTTGAATAAAACTTAGTAATTTTGACTTGATTTGATACAATAATGCTCAAAATGGTATCAATATTGGGGCGAAATGTCATAATAATGATCATAAATTTATTTCTCATCATTATCTCACCAACCTTCACGAGAAATGATCCTCATAGTCTCTCCTTGGAATTTTTATCAATGGGGTGTGGACCTAGTCGGTCCACTTCCTCGAGCTCCAGGAAATCTAAGGTTCCTTGTTGTAGCAGTGGACTACTTTACCG
Source organism: Gentiana straminea (assembly GCA_036785695.1). Classification (NCBI taxonomy): domain Eukaryota; kingdom Viridiplantae; phylum Streptophyta; class Magnoliopsida; order Gentianales; family Gentianaceae; genus Gentiana; species Gentiana straminea. The sequence continues at coordinate 7,408,078 of JAVUPR010000385.1, read as the reverse complement.
AGTGGGTAGAAGCTGAAGCTCTAACGACCATCACTGCAAAAGCAATTCAAAAGTACCTTTGGAAAATCATTGTCTGTAGATATGGAATACCCAAGACCATAATCTCAGACAACGGGACACAATTTGAAGATATGACAGTCAGATCATGGTGTGCCGAGCTGGGTATAACCCAGCACTTCACCTCTGTTGGACATCCACAAGCTAACGGCCAAGTGGAACAAAGAAACAGGCAGGTCAAGGTTGTCCTAAAGAAGAGACTGGAAGAAGAGGGAGAGAATTGGGTTGAGCATTTACCCAACATACTTTGGGCATACAGGACTACACCAAACTCAGCTACAGGTGAAACACCTTTTTTTAGCTTATGGGTGCAAAGCAGTCATGCCAGCAGAAATCGGGCTCCTCTCCCCGAGGTCCGAGCTCCACGCCCAGTTAGATCAAGATGCTGAACTCAAGTAGGCCAAAGATGACTTGGAAGAAGCCAGAGAAGTGGCCTACATCAGAATGGCCAAGTATAAGCAAAGAATATCTCAATACTATAACTCCAGAGTCAGGCACTCATATTTTAAAGATGGAGATTTGGTATTGAGAAGAAATGAAGTTAGCAGACAAGGCCCTAAGGCAAGCTTGACCCGAATTGGGAAGGCCCCTATAAGGTGGTCAAAGTTCATGGAAAAGGTGCATACCAGCTAGCCGATGCAAGTGGTAGGACCATACCTCGAAGTTGGAATGCCAACAATCTCAGGAAATTTTATGTCTAGGACAGGTGTCGGGCTTGCTTTAATTTCTTTTCAGTATTGTTATTTTCAATGAAGATGTACTCGAGCATTGATGAGTTATAATAATTTTTTTCTTTTTATGAGTATGATATTGCCAATCTACAGCCCTAAAGGGGCTAAATTTTAAATAAGTACTGCAGGTCAGACTCAGAAAGTTTGCAAAGGACAAACTTCCCGAGTCTGCAGGTCAGGCTAAATTTCTAACTAAGTACTGCAGGTCAGACTCAGAAAGTTTGCAAAGGACAAACTTCCCGATTCTGTAGGTCAGGCTAAATTTTTAACAGAGTACTGCAGGTCAGACTCAGAAAGTTTGCAAAGGACAAACTTCCCGAGTTTGTAGGTTAGGCTAAATTTTTAACTGAGTACTGCAGGTCAGACTCAGAAAGTTTGCAAAGGAAAAACTTTCCGAGTCTGCAGGTCAGGCTAAATTTTTAATTGAGTACTGTAGGTCAGACTCAGAAAGTTTGCAAAAGGACAAACTTCCTGAGTCCGAGTGTCGCTAAATTTTTAACCGAGTACTTGCAGTTAGACTCAGAAAGTTTGCAAAGAACAAACTTCCTGAGTTTGCAGGTCAGCCTAAAACCAAAAAAGCCATACAAAGGTCACACTAAAAAAACCAAGTATTCCATCCAGTACAACAAGTAATGCATGCCATACTGGGGGGAATGCAAAGGGTACCAAGTAAGTACTTTAAACCCAAAATGAATTTCAGAGCAGAAATAAGAGTACATTGGGCAGAGCACCACAAATATCCGGAAAACGTACAAGTTTTTCAAAAATTTCACAAAATCAAATATGTCTTAACAGAAGAGAGAGTACAATCATTTCTTAGCAGCGGGATTTTGCTCTATTGAGGAAGGAGTCGGCTCGGCACTCTGAATGACAGGGCGGCGCTTATAATATTTAGCCTCAATGTCTTCACCTTCTTTAAACTCTCTCAAACGGTCATCATAAATCTTGCCCACACCTGCCTTGTACATTGTCTTGTAATGGGGGAGGTCGGGAGCAACCAGATCAGCACATTGCGCTTTGGCTTCATCAACTCCAGAAGTATAGCCATGCTGCATGACGGGGCCCAATAAGACCTTCAAGGCCTCGGCCAAGTGCCCGAAGACTTATACTCATGGATGGCCTGAGCATTCCAAGCAGGAATATAGGCTTCCAGTGCGTCCCTCGCACGAAGCTTAACTAAGGCCTACCCCAGCTCAGATTTCTCCGCAGTATACTTGCCGAACGCATCTTGAATCTTAGCGGTACACCGAGTCCTGGTCTACTCGAGCTCAGCATCACGAGCTCCGAGCTGCTCCTTCAAAGCCTTGATTTCTTCATCTTTAGATTTTGAAGCATCCATGTGCTTCTGGCGGCACTCCCTTAGCTCGGCCACAGTCTTTTTCAGAGCGTCTTTACTCGCCCAGGACTCGGCAAGCCTGTTTAAAAACTCTTGTCCGACTTGGCCCCCTATGAGAACGGCATGCACGTCAATGAGGAAAATATAGTAATACAAGGAAATAAAACTAGACAAAGGGAGGAAGCTTACCACTGCGGCCAGGTATTGATCGGACAACTCAAATAAACGCCCCTGACCGGATTGAGCCCCCTCCTCGGTAAGGTCTTCAATGTCGCCGACTGGATGAGACTCGGACTTTTTTTTCTTAGATCCCCTCCTTTGTAGGGTAGAAACAGTCAGGGCTTGCCTCTTCCTATGAAGCCCAACTTCATCTACTTCTTCATCTTCTCCCTGAGTCCCCATGTCAGTTTCCAGAATAACAACCCCTTCTCGCACAGGAAGAGAAGAAAACTCAGGCGCATCTTCAGGATGCTCAGACAGGCTTTGAACTGAGGAGGGATGCAGGACAGTACCCACGGATCGAGTCCCCGGCAGGTCGACACTCTCGGTTCTCTCTGAACCCTGATTAGTTTCAGTCTGGTCACCCCCAGGTCCCTTCTCCTCGTCAACATCAGCTAGTAACTCGGCATAATTTGACACTACAAAACAATAAGATAGAAGAGTCAGTACAAATGATTTATGACCAAGAATACAGAGAATATAACAAATATAAAGACCCTACAGGTTTCACATTCCTCTTTACTCATCTTTTTGTAGGGATCAGGGCAAGCAGTTGGCAGTTTTGCAGATTCAATCAACGCAGAAGAGTACTTCTTTTTTCCGATATAAATGCCACTCTTCTAGATATCATCTATCAGTTTTTTTATCGATGTCTGTGGGCCGAGGATCGCTACCCAGTTCGGCTGTATTCCATCTACCCAGGTTAAGCTGCACCTCAGGACCAAAGGAAGAAGAACCGACGCTTCCAGTTTTTATAAGAGGTCTCTCCCTTCTCGATGAACCGGACGTCCTTCAGGAAGTCTCCTCAGCACGGAAAATAGTAGTACCCGGCATGGTCGGGCACCTGCTTACACTGGTGAAGAGCCGGAACTACTTAACGGTGAAGGGGATGCAGGCACACCGGCACCACATGGCAAAACCCACTATGGCCCTTATACCATTGGGTACGACTTGGACAAGCCCCAGGCCATAGTGCTCTAGGATAGCCAATATCGCAGGGCACACCGGAAACCTCAAACCGCAGAGGATTTGGTCCCGGTAGACGGAGTAACCTTCCGAAGCTTGGTATGCGTAAACACCGGGAGCCGAGATTTTAGGGTCGTATAACGGATTAGCTATCTTATACTGCTTGTAGATAGAGGCCAAATCACTCTTGGTCAGGTTAGAATCGATACTGTCCCAAGCGGCTTGGGAATTCAAAGCCATATGTGCTTTTAGAGTCAGAACAAACTTTGATGTTCCGGAGGAGTGTGGGGGACCGGAATAGGACGGACCGTACCGGGGGCAAGAAGCAGGTGTTCAAATCCCCTATGATTGATTAAGGGTTTGGAAACATGATTTTCGACTGGCAGAAGACCAGAGTTCTCAGTGTTAACCTTAAAATGGGAGTTCTCACTCTCCGATTCCGGCTCAGACTAAAACAAAGCTTCGATTGAACTATCAATAAGGACAACTGGCTCACTCATTACAATAAGGAAATTAAAATGGAGAAGTTACAGAAAGCTTACTTGCTTTTGAAGGGAATGAAGGATGGAATAGCAACCGGAAAGTTCCAATCACGGTTTTAAATGGAGCATTGTAACGTGTGAAGAGACATGACAAGACTAGGGGTTATAAGCCCCAAAAAGCGGTATTGGGAAAAACAACAATCATTAAGGTGTGTGTAGAAACGCTTCGTTTTTCATGTATGTCATAGTTAACTGATTACGGTAGCGCGGCCACGTGGCAAGGCCAACCCCAACTCGTGAGTTAGCCGAGCTGCACTCTGGCTAAGTCAGGACTGACCAACCCTCAAAAGAGTTTGGTCAGACCTGAGGGGCTTATGACGATGGCCGAGGTAGTCCTCGCCACGTGTCGCTTAGAAAAATGCACTGTAATATATAAAGAGAGAAGCTAATAATAGTTACTGGGGCCGGGGCCCACGTTACCCCGGGCCTGACCCCAGGTGGGAGGTCTGTAGACCACCGCAGGACGGCTCGGTCATAACGAAGGGCAGGTCATGCAACCCAGGTCGAGACGACCTGTGGAGCCCAGCGCAGGATGTCTGGGCCTTTCCTTACGTTGATAATTCAACCACGTGACTACATAATAAGATAAACATGGAAAATCCCATGATTACAGGATGCCGATCCTGTCGATCAAATATCATCATAATTATCCTCAAATCAAAGGGATTTATACGCATTAATCCTTAGGGGCTAGGAAGTAAATCCTAGGTACTTGCAGGACAAGAAATAGGGCTAGAACACCTCCTATATAAACAGACTCTATGGAACTATGAAAGATTTGATTTCAATTACATACATTGGTTACGTAGGCAACTTGAGAGAAACTAACTCTCAAGGTCGGTTTAAATCAAACCACAATCACCATCCCATTGTTAGAAAGTTCTTGATAAATCGTTTTAAGAGTAATTTAGGCCCGGATCATACATTAGACGATATCCAACATCGTCATATGGATTTACATTATATGTATGCTACTTCCTGGTTAATATATAACCTCTCGTTTCTATGTACGTATCTGATCTTGAGTAGTTTGATTCTTTGGGATTTTTTGTTTGGATCTGCTAGGAAACTTTAGTGCTTTATGTAGCTGGTCGCAATTCACGTCATCAGAGTTCATCTCTCAAGCCTCATGTCACTGGCGATCTCATCCATGACTGGTAATGAAATGTTTTTGTATCATTTATGGCAAATGTATAGATTTTTTGGTTTTGTGGAGTTCTTTGGTTAATGAATTTAATTGTCAGTGACTTGGTTATCTACGGAGGGCTGCCCAGTCATGGAAGCACCCAGCTTATGCAGGTTCGGGAAAGGGGTCGAGTCGGGTCAGGCCTACTGTACTCATCATTATCTTATATTTCTATGGGAGGTTGTTTCTGTGGTCTGAAACTACAACTTCCGGTCACACAACGACTTTGTTGAGACTGTCTACTGTAGTAATTGGGATAGAGTGTTTTTACCATGGTGTGTTGTTTTTTTGGTTTAGGTCGGATTATTGTATGAATGTGGTTGTTATTGATGAGACTTTCCCTAATAGGGTTGTAGATTTTATCAGTAATAGAGAAGTTGTGTTGTCGACACACTTGTCGCCTTGTCGGCCCCGTACCACGGGAAATTCTTTCATAATTACTCCATTTGCACTGTAGACCCACGTGGATGAATCAAGACCACACAGTTTGAATTTAATTTGAAACTATGTGGCTCATATTCATCTATATGGATCTACGATGCAAATGGAGTAACTAGGGAAGAAATACCCTTATACTACCACCGGCTAGGCAACAACCTAACTGTCATATTTTTGCTTTGGGATTGTTATATATGATCTTTATGTCGAAATTCTAATCAAGCTTCCGTGGAAAATTCGGTATGATGTCAGTGTGATGTAAGGCTGACGTGTGTAATTGTTACGAATTATGCATGTTCCGAACTACCTTACATATTCCATCCCTAGGGTAGGTATGAGTCGTTACGGTAAATGTGTATTGTATGAGAATAAAAATGAATATTTTGACGCACATAACTTGTTATAAGCTTATTATGACGGTTGTATCGTAAAATTTCTCGTTTTTTTTTCCGGCTTAAATCCCCCGGAACCCAGGACCAATTGGCCGACTAATTCGGAGTTTAGCCTGGTTCAGTCTTTTTACTTGCATTATATTTTATTATATTTTTTCTTGAAACCATATATTTTATTATATTAAATGACATAAATATTTACACCTCTTGAATATTTGATGTTGTTGGGACATGTTACGGCTAATGCTTCTATTAACATGATAAATATTTTTTTTTTAGTAAAGAAAGAACTTAATTAAGCAATATCCGTCAAACAAGCGGCTAGAATGTCATCCAGAGGTGATGAACCCCAAAGTGTCCGGGCAATAACATACAATCCATATTTAGTTAAAAAATGTGCAGGGATAATCCACACACGTTGAATGAAAGAAAAAGACACAGAAGTAAAGCTAGGCACATGAACCAAACAATCTTGAACTAAACAGCCCAACGCTATGAGGTCTGCTCTTGGCTGTCGAAGTCGCGAAATGCACACCAGACACACCACCTCAAGATTTTGGATCCCTAGATGCTCTACCTCCTCCATGGCCAAGGAAATAGCCTTGAGTTCCATATACATCACCGGGTCACCTGGATCAAAGTGATATGCAAAGGAGTGAAGGACTGATCCATTTGAGTCACGGAAAATCACACATATACCGGCACCCGCCGCAGTAACAGGTGCATCAACGTTGCTTTTCACTACATCTATCACAGGCTTCATCAATTAGGTGGCGGTCCTGAGCCTGTAACCGAAAGCTCTCCATAGTGTAGCCGAAGCAACCAAATATCGTCTCGCGTACATATAAATGCATCGCGTAAATTTTCAACTACCTTACATTTTTTTGTTTCATCAAAACGAAATTACCTCGTTTAGAGGATTATTACTTATAAATGCATACCATGGGACGGAACCCATGACCTCCTGATATGTAAGTCTCATTGGCAACTACCATACATTAGACTTAATATTAATATTCATTCATGATTATGAGCGGAAAACACCATGATTCAATAGGTATATGTATGAGGACTCCACACGCATTTAAAAAAATCAAAGTAAACTATTCACCATCACAAAAATAGTGATTAACTGAGATTTGTAAAGGTTTAATATCAATTTTATTATACTGTTCTCACTTGAAGGGCTTAGCATAAAATCACAAGGAAATTAAGGCAAAAAACAAAACAATATTGCTAGACTGCAGCAGCAGGAAGACATTTTAATGCTACCACCAATTGTTTTTCTTCAGCCCTTCTTTGCGGCTCACGATCAACTGCCGCTTCTGCTTCTGCCTCTGCATCTGCCTCTGCATCCCCTTCTGCTTCCTCTTCCTCTTCTGCATCTTCCTTTTCTTCCACTTCTGCATCTTCTGCTTCCTCTTCCTCATCCTCATCCTCATCCTCATCTGCGTTCTCTGCCTCTTCCGCATCTTCTGCCGCCTCTTTTGAAACAGTTTCGCGGGCGGCCTCCAATTTATGGATCTCGTTTATTACGCATTTACTTAGCTGATTTTGGAAGTATAACTTATCCAATTCTATATCCAATTTTCGTTGAGAATATGACTTCCATTTGTTGTTCAATTCATTAGCCTTTTCATGGCCAAGTAATTTGGCATGATTCACAAGAAACACATTATTTTTCAAAGAATCAAAAAAGTAAGGATACTTCTTACCGAAATCTTCTTCTTCTTTCTCCTCATTATTATCAACCCTTTTACGTTTTGCGTTATTTTTTGATGATGCTGTTGCCTTTCCCGTTTTCATTTTCTGACAGTAAAAAACTTGACCTATGCACCGGTACTTTATAATTATAGGCGCCCCATATTTATTGCAGGGAGCGTACGTTTCATCTTCTTCCTAATATTTAATTAAGGAGCGAGCCTTTGATTATAGCAAATATACAATCTTTCAAAGTCAACCAGATTCTACGGCCGGGAAGATGGCGATTTAATTTCTTTTTTACCGCAAATATTGATTGCCGTATATAACTGAATCAACATTGATATCACCAATATATAGTAAGTAGACTTACTAGCGACTACTATCTCCGTCCCAAAATATAAGTCATTTTGGATGTTTCACGCAGATTAAAAAAATGGTTGAATGACATAACTAATATGAAGAAATGAATAAAATATCCTTTGACTATAATTCATAAAATGGTTATAAAATATTGAAAAGTAGTTGGATTGTTAATAAATAAAGGGTAAGATAGAGAAAATAATAATAAATGATTCATGGGTAATGTAGAATGACTTATATTTTAGGACAGTCAAAAAGAGGTGGAGTGACTTATATTTTGAGACGGATGTAATACATTTTTTTTTAATTTTTATTTATAGCGGAAACGAAAGGTTCACACACGCACCTTATTTTACCCGTAACGGACTTGAACTCTGGTCTCTTGCCAGAATATAACCTAGTGAAACCACTAATACGATAAATCAATTTTTTTATAGTGAAAATGTGTTGTACACTTTGAATATACATTAAAATCCTATTAATATACAACGAATCAGGATCTTATGCCGTGTGTTGTCTGTTGTGCTGATGTACCTTCTAAAAAACAAGCTTTAAGGTTTTTTTTTTCTTTTTCTTCTTTTAGATTTTGGAAGTGAAATTCAGAATCTACCTCTCTCCATTGTCATAGCACCTGCTATATAATTTAAATACAACAGTCGATCGACTCCCACACAACATTCATAAATATGCGTGCATACATAGTTACTGAGGAGCCTCGAGAATTCCCACTACCGCTGTCAGGCCAGCTGGGCCGTGAGAATACATAATACATTTCGTATGAAAAGATATTTATGTTGTAAAACCCCGAATTTTTATTTAAGGGTATTGTTGTTATTTTGTAAAGAAGTGTTTTTTATGGATTAATAAATTAATCGAAAAATACGTGTTTGATCGGGATTGTAACACTTTCAATTTAAAAGAGATAATGTAACGCCCTGCTCCCGGATACCGAACCCTTATCCGGAAGTGAACGTTCGGCACGTATAACATTAAATAAATCTAACCTTATATGCAAGTCTCTACGTCGTCGTATCAAAATAAAGCAAACGAAAACCCAAAAGACTCGGGTAAATTTTTTTCGTTAAAGGAAACAAGAATGGAAATACAAACATTCTAAAGATAGAAGGAAATCTTATTAAAACGAAACCAAATCTTACAATGTACGAAGTGTTAAAGGAAATTACAACAAACTTGTCTTACGAAAAGTCTAATAACAAAAGTACAACATATATAAAATACATAAGAAAAGAAGCATCAGCTACGTGCCATCGTCAAAGTCCTCCTTGCAGTCCTCAACAAACTCATGGTCAACCTGTTCACATTCTCACCCCACAATGCATACAAAACAAACATGCAAAGGAGGTAAGTACATAGGTACTTAGCAAGAGTGAGAATCTAATGAATAAATAAGATCTATAACGAAAGGTTATTATTATGATTATTAAGTTATCTTTATGAGACCGACACGAACACTAGGGTTCACTTCATGCTCATCAATGATGAAATAGTGTCCTAAACCCAATCGGATTGGACCGGATCCGACCGGGTCACCGGGTCGGATCATTTCTACTATTTCTTTGTGTTTATACATATATTAAATGACTTTTCTGTAATTATATATTTGTTCGTTTAACGGACCAATTACGATTTTGTTATTTGATAACATCCTTAGTGTCAAAATGTGAAAGAGAAATCATGATAGTGATTATGGTTGATGAGATCTCGACTCACTTTAAAAGGTTTGATACATTAAATGTCTCTAGTCGTATGTGCTATTAAATGGGACATTAATAGTACGATCAGACTAGCATGTATTAGATGTCTTCTATCTTATTGAAGATAGGGATAAATCTCATCTATCAAAGTGTAGGGATACTTAGATTGTACGTGGACGTGTATTAGAGAATGCGTACGTTAGACTGGCCCATTTACTTTATTAAGTGTCGCACTATGTGGCAATTGGGTAATTATCCTGAGACCAGACTCTTCATTACATCACGGTGTGGATTTTCATGCTTTGACACTATCGAGGTTTCCTCTAGACATGTGGCGATCATGCGGTAGTGATTGGGTGTGATACTGAAGCATGCGTAGGATTCATGTTGCTCGTCGGAAATCGCGTATCCTATTAGTAGGAGTGAATATCCGAAATGGCCTTCTTATAAGGAATGTCTATCTCTCGTGAATCTTTGCAAAGTGGGAGTAAATGAGTTATTCCGAGAAAGCATGATATTCAGATTATAAGATACGATCGTTGATGTACTGACACTCGAGATACGATTGTATGGATATTGTAACATCGATAGGATTCCATTTACACGGTAATTGTTTCACATGAAAGGTAGTAGTCATTGCATTTAACTCTTCCGATGATTGGGGGTCACGGTGTGTTGCTAGACTATATTCCGTGATCGTTAGGTATGAAGGGCATTTTCGTAATTTTACTTTGTGTCTACGGCCAACATATTCGGAAGCCTATCGGGTCACACACATATGAACATCTAGCCGGATTAAAATGCGGTTATAGCGATAACCAATTAAGAAAAGTTTATCTCGACTATAAAGTGTTATAGTGATAAATTAATACAGTAGAATTTATTTATTATGAATAAATATAATACAAGATATTAATTGTGTTGATTAATTAAATATACATATTTTTATGTATGGGTCGAAATATATATGTATATATGATATACATGTATTTTGCAAATTAATCATAGTGTTATATTTAATTAAGAATATTCCGGATGCCAATATTATGGTATTTGGGGCGCACATTCATGTGTATAAGATACACTTGGATTGTGAAATTTAATTAATAGTATTATCATATATTAATATTAGATATTAATAGATTTGCATAAATTGATTTATGGTAATAAGATAAAGATAGTCAATATTTGATATTGGCAATATCTTGGAAATATTTAATATGAGATATTAAATTAAATTATATAAATCAATCAAAGATATTTTCCTTATCTTACTAGTAAAAGGTTTTCTTTCTCATTAATCTACACAGAAGTTTTTCCCAATCATATTGGGAGTAACAGGGGCACCACTCAGCCTATATAAGAAAGGGGTTGGCTAGCTCTTTTATACATCACAATTCCAAGAGACTAATAGTTATTGTGAAAATAGAGAGCTTCTTAGAGAGATATTTAAGAGAGAGAAAGGGTAGGTCTAGCAACCGAGTTTTTCTAGTAGCAATCCAATGGTGGATTCCGGCGGGTTGTTCGTGTGGACTAGCGGTAGAGGCCGAACAATTAGGTGGCTCCATGCACCACTACTCTCCTTAGACGGTAAAAGCATCGATCTTTTAGATCAAGCAAGATATTCATTGTCTACTACTTATTTGTTTATTGCTTAAACGAAGTCGATCCTGGTTAAAAGGAAATAAAATTTTAATTCCGCTGCGTTCCCGCGTAGATTTCCTAATAGTGGTATCAGGGCGAGTTTCGAGTTTAAGCAATAAGCATTAGTTAATTTGCGTAGTAATTATTTTAGATGCATGATTTAGATTTGTGAAATGAAAAAAAAAATGGAATTCGGATTTAGGGGTGCTCGACCGATCGGCAGCGGCACCCCCACCGGAATTTGTGCCGGCGGCGTCGGCCCCCTCCCGGGTGGTCGGCGTCGGCTGGTACTATTTTTTGGTGGAACTCCGAAATTTTGTTTTGTTGTTTTGTTAGTCTTTATGGTACATTGAAATCTCTTGTTGTTTAGTTTATGTCATGTGGCTGACTGATGGTTTAAATAGTTTGGACCATTGTGATGCCACATGACATGAAATGGACCACCACTACTTAATTTGTAGAGTAAAAGGGTTTGGTTGTGGACCTAAGGTTGACTTAGGCCTTTACCAAATATTTGGTAATGGCCTAGGTCAACGTCTTTTAGTTTATGAAACCAAAGGCATCCCTTTAAGGTTAACCTAGGCCTTTCCAAATATTGTTTGGAATAGGTCTAGACACTAATATACCCAAATCAGAAGGGGGCCATGTTTATCTAGATTGGGACTATTATCATGGCCCATCAACATAGATATTGGGCCTCTATCTCCTCTATCCGCTGCCGCAAGCTATCTCTTACCCGCTAGTTATAAGCCGGATCCTAGCCGCTAACTATAAGATGGAACCTGTCCGCTGGTCGTAAGCCGGACCCATCCTCTCCATGTGATTTCCACCCATATGATCAGATTGATTTCAAGACAAGGCAAAGATGAGTCCGCTGGTCGCTGCTTCCTGCTCGCCATGCTTATCAATCCAGCTGGCTGATCCTGACAGCTGGCTAGGACACTTGTATTGCATGCATATTTATCTTTAATTATGTATTCTTAACTATCTTGTTGATGAACAGTAAAGCGACTTAGATCTTAGTCTATAAATATGGGATCACAATGTAATAGAAAGGGCAATCCAAGAATTAATACAAGCAGATACACTCTGACAATTTGTCGACTAACTCACTTGTTTTTCACAAACACTTATCCGCCACCCATTTTCTTGTCCACCACCATACTCTCACCGGAGAAATCACTTATACTAAGCCTCTTATCCTCAAGATAAACACTGTTACCGTAAATCTGGTGTTCGGCGCAACATCAGTTGGCTCCGTTACCGGGAACATCATCATCATTCAGCTTTTGGAGATCACTTGCTCCACCACAAAGACGATTTCACGGTGTCTCGGGCGAGGTTACCATCACCCTCAGTCCGTCGGTCACCAAAGCTTTGATCTTCTGGGATAATCCAGCCCAGGAACCGTTACTCTCCTCATCTCAGCAACATACGCAGAGAAGAGATCATCAAATTCATTACAAACTCACACTTAAGTCCATCTTTAATACCCAGGTTGGTTTATACACCCTTTTGTCGGTTTCAGATCTTCAAGTAATAAGAAAGTTTGGTCATCTAGCTGCAAACCGCTTGGAAAACACAGCGCTTTTCACCTTAATATATTGAGCCAGAAATATCTAAAATCCATAGCCAAAATATCCCCAAAAAAATACCCACAAAATATCATAAACCATGGCTGGTGGGAAAAACCTAAACCCAGCAACACCGACTAAGGCAGTCAATCAAGGCCCGCCACGTGGAGCGAGCACGCTGCGCGGAGAGGCTAGTAGGAGGGTTATGTCTGATGGGGCAGATGCCAGACTTGCCCTCACGACCGACATGCGGGCATACATTCGAGAAAGAACCAGAGCTCGCGAAATACATGAGGAAGCAATAAGAAAGAATAAAGGAAAAGGGGTCGCTGGGACTTCTGACCCAAACAACGAACAAGAGGCTGTTTCAGTAGGGGAGGCATCCCCACAGCAAGACTCGTATAAGATAGCTCTACAAGCACACATGGAATATGTAGAGGAGATGTGAGTAGGAAATACATTACTGATTGCTGAGGGACTACTGATGAGGGAAAAATTCACTGTTATTATTATAACAATTTACCCCACTTCTGATACCATTTTGAGCGTTATTATGTCATTTCGAGTCATAAATTCCTTAGATTTATCTAAGTACGTTAGTAGTAAGTATTATATAAAATATAATGTTTTTACTAGTTTTTGTACCGGTTTAGTAACCGGAGTGTCGTGTCGGATTTACGTTTGGTGTTTTGGTGGTTCATTGCAGGATTATACATTGACCAAGATTCCATGTAACGACATGTTTTGAGGCCTAAAAAGATGTATTTTGATGGATGGAAGAATGTGCCATAAGCTAACGAGTTCAAACGGATCAATTGTCCTGAATGCTTCTACCGTAAAATATCTTCGACAGACATTTGACCCAACTTAGAGGCATTTTCTGGGGAAGAGTTCTTCATAAAAGTTGTAGATATTCAAATGAGCTTTCCAACGCATTTTGAATCACGTCAATTGGAGGTCTACAACTCAAGTTATGACTATTTTATCGATAAGCGCCGCAATAGAAACGCCGGGAAAAGTGGAGATATTCTCCCAACTTGATTATATTCTCCCATGTGGTGCATGTGAGGACATGTGAGGACATGTGAGGATTCATCATTACATCCCACATGCTTCTAAATGATATCCCACGCATGTGCTCTTATATATATATATATATATATATATATATATATATATATATATATATATATATATATATATATATATATATATATATATATATATCTCTCCCTATATATACTCCCCCATTTCCATTCCTTCTTCCTTGCCCCTTTCTTCTCCCTTGCCCCTTTCTACCCCATCCCTTCTTCATCTTTTCCCTTCATTTTTCTTTCATTTTGGGGCCTATATATATCTATAGAGATATATATATCTATATATAATATATAGAGGAGCAAATTTAACCCATTTACCCGATTGACCCGCTCCAAACCCGACCCAAACCCGTAAAATATGAAAAAAAAAATCAAACATACCATAACTAGAAAATTCGGCTACCATAATTAGAAAAATCAATTAAAATTTGATTTCCCTAATAAATACCCTATCTTTCCCAATCTTTTTCTAGCTAATTTTCATCTCATTTCACATTCACCTATTCCTCATTTCCATTTTTACATTGTCAAATTTTTTTATAATGCTCATTCATCTTATTTGAATCATCTATACATCTCATTTGATTCAACCATTTGTGCAGACATTTAGCTTCGTGCAACGCATGAATTGATTCATCCATTTGTGCAGACATCTAGCTCCGTGAAAGGTATGCATTTTTTAATTTGTGTTTTAATTTTATTTGTGCATATTTTTTTTTTACTCTTTTAGGGTTTAATCTGAAATTCATAATTTTATGGTTTAGGCTAATATTTAAAGGGTTTAGGCAGCTGATATTCATATTTTGTTATTTTTTCAAATAAAAAATGATGGATTTTTTTAATATTTTTTCTTATGTCATTATTTATATGTAGTTGATTTGTGCAGACATCTAGCCCCGTGAAAGGTACGGATTTTTTAATTTGTGTTTTATTTTTATTTGTGCATATTTTTGTTACTTTTTTAGGGTTTAATGTGAAATTCATAATTTTAGGGTTTAGGCTAACTCTCAAAGGGTTTAGGCTGATATTCATATTTTGTTATTTTTTCAAATAAAAAATGGAGGATTTTTTTAATATTTTTTCTTTTGTCATTATTTATATGTAGTTGATTTGTGCAGACATCTAGCTCCGTGCAAGGTACACATTTTTGGATTTGCGTTTTAATTTTATTTGTATATATTTTTGTTATTTTTTTAAGGTTTAAGCAGAAAATCATATTGTTAGGTTTTAGGCTAATTTTTTAAGGGTTTAGGCTGATATTCATATTTTGTTGTTTTTTTCAAAAAAAAAATTGGCGGATTTCTTTTATTTCTTTTCTTTTGTTATTCTTTATATGTATTTGATTTGTGCAGACATCTAGCTCCGTGCAAGGTACGAATTTTTTAAATTGTGTTTTAATTTTATTTGTGCATATTTTTGTTACTTTTTAGGGTTTTAGGGAAAATAATATACTGAGGCAATTAGTGTTATTTGTTTTAATGTTTTTAAATTAGGGAAGAATAGTATATAATAATTGATTAAAATCACAATCAATCATAATTATTAGAAAAATACAGAAAAATGTAAAAATATATTACCTCAAAATAACTACTTACAATTCACACTAATTACTAAATATACAATAACAAATTAATACTTACACTTCACAATAATTACAAAATTTTAGGGTGTAATACAATAGTTGATTAAAATCAGAATGCATCATAATAAATAGAAAATTGAAAAAAAAAAATATCAACCAAACATGATACAATAATTGTTCAACGAAAAATTGGAATAATTTGAAAATATAGAATGAATATGCCATTTAATACAAAATATTCTCATATTAAATACATCATTATAATTTAGTCATCATAATATAAAATATTCTTAAATTCATGGCACTTAATGCGAAATATCACATTAAGTTTTTTTTTTGAAGTCACATTAGGTTATAATATTTACTAAATGATAAATTTAATTTTACCAATAAATGAAAAATATTCAATCATTAAATAACATTTTGATGAATATATAAACTCAAATATGTCATTTAATACAAATGAGACATTAAAAACATCCCTTATAAATTATTTATCCCAAAATAATGTCAAATATTAAATTTATGACATTTATGCGAAATATTTTTTCATTAAAGTATAATATTTAAAAGGGGGAATGAGGGAGAAGGACAGAAATATTTCATCAATTGAGTAGAAGGACATTTTTTTGAAACTTTTGCATAAAGGACAAAACTATTTATTCACTGTCGAAATTCACTTATGTTCGAAATTCACTGTTTAAATTCACCGACGAAATTCACCGTCGAAATTCACTAATATTCAAAATTCATCGTCGAAATTCACTAATTTTCGGGATTCATTTGTCAAAATTCACCGTCGAAATTCACCGATTTCGGGATTCACCTGGGAGATTCACCGATTTTCGGGATTCACTTTGTTTGTCCTTCTCGCTATAAAAATTATGCGGTTGTCCTTCTCCCTATAAAAAATATGTAGTTGTTACATTACTTAAAAATATTTCAGATTGTGTCCTTATCCCTAATTTTCCATATTTAAAAAGTAATATACGAAATTTGATTTTCTACTAAATATTATCTCACTCCAATCACACTACTTACACTTTACAATAATTATAAAATTTGACTTTTTAAAATTTGATTTTCATACTAAATAACCTCTCTCTCAAATGGCACTAAATAATGACAATATTTACAATTCGCACTTATTACAAAATTTTACTTTATCAAAATTAATTTTTCGAATAAACTTATCCCTCTTCAATCACACTAATTACAGTTCACACTAATTACAAAATTTAAATGTTTATAATTTGACTTTTATAATAAATAACCTCTCTCACCAATCATACTAATTATGGTTCACACGAATTAAAAAAATTGACTTTCTAAAATTTGATTTTCTAATTATATATATAGAACCATTAATAGACAAATACGACAATAATGATATTTATAGTATACAATATTTGATTGAAATAAGAATTAATCATAATTATACGAAAAAATGAAATATCAAAAGAATTCATACAAGCCCTAATACAAAATTTGATTTTCTACTAAAAAACCTCTCACGCCAATCACCCTACTTACACTTCACAATAATTACAAAATTTGACTTTTATTGGAATAATTTAAAAATATAAACCGAATATGTCATTTAATACAAAATATTCTCATATTAAATACATTCATATAAAATAGTTTAAGTTTTTTTTGAATGTCACATTTGGTTATAATATTTACCAAATGATACAGTTAATTTTACTAATCAATAAAAAATATTCTAACATTAAATAACATTTTGATAAATATATAAACTCAAATACGTCATTGAATACAAAATATTGCGACATTAAATACATCCCTTATAAATTATCCATCCCAGAATAATGTCAAATATTCTTAAATTTATGTCACTTAATGCGAAATATTTTTTCATTAAATTCTAATATTTAAAAATTAATATACGAAATTTAATTTTCTACTAAACATCCTTTCTCCCCAATCACACTACTTACACTTCACAATAATTACAAAATTTGAATTTTTTAAAATTTGATTCTTTTTCCTAATCAATAACCTCTCTCTCAAATGACACTATTTACAGTTCACACTTATTACGAAATTTAACTTTATCAAAATTAATTTTTCTAATAAATAACCTTTCTCTCCAATCACAAAATAACATCTCTCTCCAATCACACTAAATCACATTTTGAATGATAAGTAAATTCAAATAGTTATTCAAAAAAAATTTCAAATATGATAATTAATACGAAATATTCTTAAATTAATTCATCTCATATAAATTAGCCACCTCATTTAATGACTAATATTCTTGAATTGAATTACATTTAAAAAAATGAATGTATTCAACTTTTTCAATATACGAAATATTTAATGCAAAATATTCTACATTCAATTATATTTTCAACAATAACTAAATTCAATTGTGTCATTTAATGGGAAATATTTCAACATTAAACAACAATGTCGGTCAAAGTAAAATATTCTTACAATAAATTACTTTTTTGAAAGAAAAAAAATGCCTAAGAAAAATAATCCTCTAAACTACATTATATTGATTTTATTAAACATAAATAAATTAAAATATGTTATGCAAAAAATCATCCCTTACAAATTTTGGGTCCTCCATTAATACAAAATTTTATTAAATTAAATTACATTTTGAAATAAAATGTGCTAATTAATACGAAATATTCTTAAATTAATTCATCTCATACAAATTAGCCACTTCATTTAATGTTAAATATTCTTATATTAAGTTACATTTTAAAAAATAACTGTAGTCAACTTTGCCAATTAGTACGAAATGTTCTTATATTCAAATAATCCCTTGCAAAATGGTCCCCACATTAATTTCGGATTTTCTTACATTAAATTATATTCTCAAAATAACTTTATTCAAATTTATCAATTAATACAAAATATTTTTACATTAAAGTCATTCCTTGCAAATATGTCATCCTATTTAATGCCAAATATTCTTAAATTTAATTACATTTTCAAAAATAACTTTATTCAAATTTACCAACCAATTAATTAATGTCTTATATTCTTACAGTAAATTACGTTTCTATAGACAACTATATTAAATTTTGACAATAATTAAAAAATATTCTTACATTAATGTCATACCCCACAAATTAGCCTTCCCATTTGATACTAAATATTGTTACATTAAATTCTTTTTTTAACATTGCAATGATTTTTTTAATATTTTTTGAATTAATTTTTTCCGGTTTTGTTTTTGCAGCTTTATGTTATTTAATGGGAAATATTCTTACATTGAATACATCTCATATAAATTAGACACCCAATTAATACCAAATATTATTACATTAAATTAAAATTTCAAAAATCCCTAAGTTCAAAAATGGAATTTAATGCGACAAATTTTTACATTAAATTATAATTTGTGAAAAATGATAAATTCAATTATACCAATTAATGCAATATAATTCTAACATTAAATTACAATGTCAAATATTTTTACATTAAATTATATTTTAAAAAATAACTATATTCAATTTTACCAATTAATTTCGAAATATTCTTACATTAATGTTATTCCCTACAAAATAGCCACTCCATTTAATGCCAAATATTCATACAATCAATTATATTTTCAAGAATAACTTACTGAAAATGTTTGCGGTGTAATGAGAATGTTTTTAGATTAAATAAATATGTAATTCAACGTGAAATTAATTATATTGATCATAAATAAATTCAAATATGTTAAGAAAAAAATCATTCTGTACAAATTAGAGTCCTCTATTGATACAAAATATTCAGAAATTAAATTACATTTTGAAAATAATTAAATTCAAATATGTCAATTAATACGAGATATTCTTAAATTAGGTCATCCGCTACGCATAAGCCACCGCATTTAATGTTGTGGTGGGTATGGTAGGTAGGAAGCGTATTTGAATAAGGTGGGGTGGTGGGTAATGTGGGGTATGATGAGGTTGTGGGTAGGGTATAGTAGGGTAGCGGGGAAGGTAGGGTAGGATGGTGGGTAGGGTAGGGTAAGGGTGTAGTGGGTAAGGTATGGTAGGGTAGGTAAGGTGAAGTGGTGGGAAAGGTAGTGTTGCTAGGGTAGGGTATGGTAGGGTAGAGTAGGGTAAGTTGGGGTAGTGGGTAAGGTAAGATAGGGTGGGTATGGTGGGTAAGATAGGGTAGAGTGGAATGTTGAGTACGGTAGGGAAATGTAAGGTAAGGTGAGGTGGTTGGTAGTGTAGGGTTGGTAGGGTAAGGTAGGGCAGGGTATGGTAGGATAGGTTGGGGTAGTAGGTAAGGTAAGGTAGGGTGGTATGGTGGGTAAGATAGGGAGAGTGGAATGTTGGGTAGAGTAAGAAAGGGTAAGGTAAGGTGAAGTAGTTGGTAGTGTAGGGTTGGTAAGGTAGGGTAGGGTAGAGTATGGTAGGATAGATTGGGGTAGTAGGTAAGGTAATGTAGGGTGGTGTGGTGGGTAAGATAGGGTAGAGTGGAATGGTGGATATGGTAGGGTAATGTTGGGGTGGTGGGTAAGGCAGGGTGGTATGATGGGTAAGGTAGAGTAGGGTAAGGTAGGGGTGGGTGATATATAGTGGAGTAGAGTAGGTAATGGGTATAGTAGGTATGATGTCGAGGGTAAGATGTGGTGATATTGGGTTGGGTAGGATAGGGTGGTGGGTAGGGTATGACAACGGTGGGTAGGGTTGGGTGAGAAGAGATGTAAGGTATGGTAGGGTAGAGTATGATAGGATAGGTTGGGGTAGTATGTAAGGTAAGGTATGGGGTGTGGTGGGTAAGATAGGGTAGAGTGTAATGATGAATATGGTATAATAATGTGTCGGGTGGTGGGTAGGGTAGGGTGGAGAAGGATGGGGTGGTGGGTAAAGTAGGGTGGTATGATGGGTAAGGTAAGAGTGTGATAGCGGAGTAGAGTAGGTAATAGGTAAAGTATGTATGATGTCGATGGTAAGATATAGTGATATTGGGTAGGGTAGGATATGGTGGTGGCTAGGTATGGTAGCGGTGGGTAAGGTTAGGTGAGAAGAGATGTATGGTGCAATAGGGTATGGCGTAGGGCTACCCCACTCATTCGTGTATATCCTACCTTATGAACCATACCATGTCCTACTCCCGCCAACATTAATTCACTACCATGCTCTATTCATCACTCAATGTGTCATCTTTTGTATAATTTATTTCATTTCAATTTTGCATATTCCAAATGCAGTAAGAAAATTAATTTATTCAATTACATTCCATTTCTTCATATTATTTTATTCTCATTCAATTTCATTCCTGCGTAACAAAGATGCCAATAAAATCTTCTTTTCATCCTTCAAAAAAATTATTCTTTTAAAATATATGTTCTTCCATGCAATGTTAAAAACAGAAATATAACGACAATTATTGGCATTAGTATAACTTTTGGACATTCTGTGTTGTCTATTTTTTATTATATCTAATGCCGGAAATGAATACTAATCTTAAATAAAATAATTTTAATAGCTAGCATTACAATAAGTTTGAAGGGTCTTTGTTTTGTAGTACATGTTATGCATATTAATTGAATATAATCATATTATTATACGCCCCCGTGCAATGCACGGGTTATTGACTAGTATATATATATATATATATATAGTTGTAATGTCGTTATAATGTCGGTGTAATAACCCGACTAGTTATCGTTTTAATATAATTTCGTTTCCGTTTTTTTTTCTATTGCTTTCTTTCATTTTTATGCAATTAGTATAAATACATATATATATATATATATATATATATATATATATATATATATATATATATATATATATATATATATATATATATATATATATATATATATATACGTATATTATATATATCTATATCTATATATATCTTTATATATATCTATACGTATATCTATATAGCCGTAGTTATTTTATTTCCGTTTTGTTTTCTTTCGTTTTGTTTCTTTTCTTTCTTGTTATATGTATATATCTATATATACGCATATATATCTATATACTAGTATTTATATATATATATGTATGTATTTAGATTTATATTTATATTTCGTTGTTATTTTCGTTGTTATGATTAGCTAAAGTAGTCACATAGCCGAATCATCATGTAAAATTTGGTGAAATCAACCTTTGGAAGATAAAATTGGGAGTGTGTAGTGCTTTTTATTGTTATATCTCACATATTTCACGTCTTAGAACTTGTTATAACGGATTTGGGCTAGATTAGCTACCTAGGTCAAAAATCACACACATCATTCTTGAGAGTTGTTCGAGAGAGAATGGTGTGGGAAAAAGTGGTTCTAAGATCGGGAGGTAAAACATACCGGGGTTTTAGGTCGTGAATTCGGGCCCGCGCTCATCGGTGTTTTATTATCAACATAGTAACTTGAATGTGGTAGTCTAGATTAGTGTAGTTTAGTGTTAGACCCCGGGGTTGAACTATGAAGTGCCGGGTGGTTCTTGAGCCAACGATGACAAGTTGTTTCACGGAGTCTTTCGGGTAGACCATGGATTAGGTAAAACTTCGGTTTACTACTTTGACACATTCGCGTTAAGATGTTTGGTGTAGTACGTTGATGAGTATGAATCGGTAGTAACTTCGACCGAGTAATTTTTGGACTTGTTTCCGTAACGAGGGTTATATCAAGCGTCTCACGACTTAATCATGTTAGGATAATCGGTTTTCTAAAAGAGAATTAATTAACCTCATATAGGATGTTAAAGGAGAGTTGTTCGAGATCTTAACATCGAATTAGGAGCACGCACCCGTGAGATTGAATGTGAGAGTTCGTTTGTTATAATGCACACTCCCGGTTTTGTCTATCCTTGGGGTTGAAATTAGCTATTTTGATCATGGTTCGGCTATGTTCTTAAATATATCTTTAAAACCAAGTAGTTAAATTGTCTTTCTTTCTTTTCTATCTTTAGCATCGTTATAGTATAAAAACAATCCAAAAACTTTGATCGCCTAGACTAAGAAACACGTTCACTTTGGTACTCACAACCACGTTTCCCTTGGGATCGACCTCGTACTTCTGTAGCTATCCTAACAATTTGACCCGGTACTCTGCTGGTTAGAGAGTTGGTTTACCCACAGTTACGAGTCTTTATAAATATATTTTCGAGGGGTAAATTTAAGCTCATCAAAATTGGCGCCGTTGCCGGGGAAATGTGTGATATTGTTGTGATATCTTGTAAGTGAACCGAAGGCTTGGGCCTAGGTTTTTATTTTTATTTTACTTTCGATAAGAGTCTTAGGATGCAGAAGTGATATTGTCCTGAACTCGGTTTGAATACGACTTTGGTACTTAACCCAATCTCTTTACGGGGTTGTTATATTAGGTTGATATCTTGTAAGTCCAGCTAGAACTGGGGCTTAGGGCCTTCGGCTACCATATAAAAAAAAAGAAAAAAGAAAAAAAAAAGAAAAATTTTATTGTTTTCTTGTTGTTTTCTGAGATCTTTCAGTTTGAGCTTAAATGGATGAATTTTTCAATCAATACTACTCACCTGAACAACAATACCTCTACCAACCTTATCAACAACAGTTCGTGTCTGAGCCTCAGTATCAACAGCGGAATAACCAAGGTTCTTGGTCCTATAATTGCCCTAGTGCATACCCGGATCAGAATTATGGTTATTCGAGTTATGAACCACAATATTATGAGGGTTATCCGAACCCTAGTTCTTATCGGGATTATGGTGTTCATACTCGGCACGTTGATAGCTTCACCCAGCATTCGCCCACCCGATCGATGTCCGGAATGGCAAGAGGACTACTACTCACCTCCAATGAATCAAAGTCGGTATGATCGTTTTCCCCCACGCCACAAGAAGACCTCACCGACATTCAAATGGAGCGAGATTACTCTTTTGGACGAGAATTTGATTCAATTAAAGAAGGATATGCAAGAGTTCGATAGAAGTACCGACGCCGCCATAAGAAATCTTCAAGACAAGGTGGGGAAATTGATTGAATTAGTGAGGTATGTGAAAGAGGCGAGAGACATGTGAGGTGGTTAAGGATGATGATGTTATCACCGAAGAAGTTCGGGTTGAGAAAAAGGTTGAGGATTCGGTTTGCTATAATGAGATTTCGGAGTTAGGAAAGTGTATAAAGAAACCCGATGAGATTGATCGACCATCTTTCGTAGAGCCACCGGGAGAGTTGGTAATGTTTGATATATCGGTCCCGGATTACTACATTCGTCCACTCGTGAGGATGAATTTTCGCGGTCCGGTTGTATACTCCCCAATGGATGAGCTTTATGGTGATTTTCAAAAGAAGATGGTTCGACAGGCTGATAAAAGAAGATTCTCTGGCTGGGAGGAGATAGCATCGAGAACCAAAAGAGGTACGTTTCTAGACAATTCAAGTTCTGTGGTTCTCGCATTGTTAATTTTTCTTAAGCTATTGATCTTCTTGAGTTCGGATTTTGGTTGATTGAGTCTGTTTAGAGTCACCCTGTCGAGCAAACGACGTTAAACAAAAGCGCTACCGGGAGGCAGCCCGTTAAATAAATAATTTGAATAAGACTAGTCTTAATGTAGAATATGTGGACAGAGTCAATATAATAGGAAATATGGAAAAAGTACAACCAAGTCTCAGGATGACTGTTTGAATTTCATTAACAGGGAACGATTAGGTGGTTATCCGAAAATCCCGATAGAGAAAAAAGATAAACATTCAAATACTTCATTTCTTGGACTTAGGTTGTTGGAAAACCCTTGAGACTCACTACATTTCATTTTATGATCTAGTCTGTTTCAAATTTCCGGTCGTTGTAGTATAGTGGTGAGTATTCCCGCTTTAATAAAACTGTGTGTAATAAAAAATGAGTCTAGGAATAGTGGACTATGAATTGATGCTCTCTATGATACGTATATGCTTAGATGTTTTGTGCTTTACCAGTATGGTTATTTTTCCATCTAAAGCTATTATATTGCCTATCGAATTTTCTGACGTGACAGGGCCATTATCTCATTATTCCCATATCCCTATTGCATATTTTAGCATGAGGACCATGTCCCGTGTTTGCTTTGTGTTGGTTGTTTTTGTTTTGGTATAGGGATTCGGATCGTGCTTTCTCATGGCTGTTTCGGGATTCGATAGCATCTTTCTGCCTGGTTTATAAGCTAAGTCTTCCTCTCTATCTCATTTACACTCTGAGAATAATGCAAAATCGTAAGTGGGGGGTAGAGTATAGTTGGTATAGAAATGGCGTAAGTGTTTAAACCTTTAGTTTTTGATTCTTTTTCGAGCATTATTTAGTTGATTAAAATAATCGTATAAGGTATATATTTCATGGATTTAAAGATGTAATGATCAATTTGGATATGTATAACCAATGTGAACCGTAAGTGCATTTTAGCCTAAATTTATTTGTGTAACATGAATTCCTTCACATAAGCCTTTGATATTGAAGCGAAAATTTTAAAGCTGTACCCATTCAGTATTCTAGTGGTTTATCCTAAAAATAGCAGTAGCTTAGTACCTAATTTCTGAACATGTACTGTGAATATCTGAAGGTTTGAATGTGATAGAAAGAATGTCAAAATAAGTGAGCTATTTATATGTCGGATGTAGCTACCAATGATTTGAGTGTAGTAGGGCGTTATCACGAAACGTCTTATATCACTATGAGATTTAAAAGCTCCCGACTGCCTGATGATAGTAGTCCAGCTAGGGTGTTATCACGAAACATCCTATTGCTGGGAATGAGGGCATATGCTACACATATGAAATTAAGTGAAAAGTTAGATAAGTATTGATGTATTCGATCTCACCTCATGACGCTTGAAAGATAGTCGATTTTGGCAATGAGTTCGGATATGTTAGTGTCCTATGAAAAAAAAAAAAAAACTAGTTATCTTCGACTATCCCAGGTATAAACCGAATGATATGCTTTAGGGATTATCCTAATAAGTACACGGGAGGACGTTGTGTGGAACTCATTCGCCTATACCAAGGAAAATCATTAGAATCGTCTCGAATGGATATTTGTGCGTTTGCTTGAATTATTCAAGAGAGGATAGTGGAAATTGAAAAGGCTTGTCACACACACACTCTGTTATACATTTATATTGCGGTTAACGTGTAGTTATGATTCGAATGGTTGCATCATCTGATTGTCATTAATATCTTATCTTCATGAATTTTTCCTCATTCATTTTATTTTTTTCGCTTATTTTGTTCGAGGACGACCAAAAGCTAAGTGGGGGGTTGTGATGAGGGAAAAATTCACTGTTATTATTATAACAATTTACCCCACTTCTAATACCATTTTGAGCGTTATTATGTCATTTCGAGTCATAAATTCCTTAGATTTATCTAAGTACGTTAGTAGTAAGTATTATATAAAATATAATGTTTTTACTAGTTTTTGTACCGGTTTAGTAACCGGAGTGTCGTGTCGGATTTACGTTTGGTGTTTTGGTGGTTCATTGCAGGATTATACATTGACCAAGATTCCACGTAACGACATGTTTTGAGGCCTAAAAAGATGTATTTTGATGGATGGAAGAATGTGCCATAAGCTAACGTGATGTATACCTTGGACCCCTAACAATGAAATTGTTAAGAACCCTAAGTAATACAATGAATATCCCGAAATAAAAAGGAAAATAGAATTAGATGAAGGAAAAGACTTGAGCAAAAGTAGTTTAACTCAAGGATGAGACTAGAAGAACCAATGGCTATGAAGAAGCCAAGACCACTTCTAATGATCCTTAAACCAAAGACTACAATGAAACACTTTAAGCTATGCTCACAAACTTAAAATGCACTTAACAAAAGTTGTAAAAACTCTAAGAGAAAACTCTCAATATGATTATAATTCAAGGTGTCAAATACATATGGTGTGCCCCTCCTTTTATAGGCTAAGGATGTTGGCATTTTATTTTCTAGAAAATGAAAACAAAATAAGAAAATATAAAATAAAAATGAACCTAGACAACTCCTAAGTCTAGATGAAATAAAGAAAAAGGTAATTCCAAAAATAAAAAAAGATCTTCAAATCACAAATTAGTAAATAATCCCCCAATCGATTGATTGATTATCTACCAAAAATAAGATGAAGATTTGATTGAACCCTAAACCCTAATGGACACCTCATGCACGAAATTCAAAGTGTAGAGGGCCTTATTGGACTATTATAATATGATAAGAAATAATAAAATACAAATTACAAGCCCAAGAACTAGTAAAAGTAGGCTAAGTGGTGCCAAACCCATATTATAGCCCATTGTGCTTGAAACTTGTGTTCTGTTCACTCCAAATGCTCTAGCATAGCCCAATCATCATTTTGACCCTCTCGAGCTTGGATTATATTCACCAATAGTGGCTCTTTCGGTGGATCTTCTTCTACCATTGATGCCTTGTCATGCAACTCAACAACAAGCGCATTTAATGCTTCTTTCATCCTTTTGGCTTGGAATCGGTCACCGGGTCCATCTCTTATCTTCAAAGGATCTTTTGTAAGCTCCTTGGATGGTCCTCCATCATCCCCTCCCTCTTGAAAAGGATTTGTCCTCAAATCTCCCGCATCAAATGGGGTTAAGTCCGAAACATTAAAAGTAGCACTTACATTGTATTCACCGGAGTAGATCCAAATTGTAGGCATTATTATTCACTTTTGCCACAACTTGAAATGGTCCATCTCCTCTGGGTTGCAACTTGGATCTCCGTTTAATAGGAAACCTATCCTTTCGAAGATGTAACCAAACCCAATCACCGGGTTCAAATAAAACCTCTTTCCTTCCCTTGTTGTCTTGTTTGGCGTAAACCCGAGTCCGTTTCTCAATATTAGCTTTAACTTTTTCATGCAATGCTTTAATAGACTCAGCTTTGTTTTTCCCATCCAAGCTTGCTTTTTCTTCACAAGGTATGGGGATTAAATCAAGAGGGCTCAATGGATTAAAGCCATACACTACTTCAAATGGTGAAAATTTAGTCGCAGTATGCGGGACTCTATTATACGCAAACTCAACAAAAGGAAGACAATTTTCCCAATTTTTAAGGTTCTTATGTATTATTGAACAAAGTAATTGTCCTAAAGTCCTATTAACCACTTCAGTTTGACCATCAGTTTGGGGGTGGCAAGTAGTAGAAAATAGTAATTTAGTACCTAACTTACTCCATAAAACTTTCCAAAAGTGACTCAAAAATTTCACATCACGATCACTCACAATAGTACGTGGAACTCCATGTAAACGCACAACTTCTTTAAAGAATAAATTAGCAATATATGTCGCATCATTTGTTTTAGTGCAAGCAATAAAGTGTGCCATCTTCGAAAATCATCCACTACTACAAAGACCGAATCCTTACCACTTTTAGACCTTGGTAAACCAAGAACAAAATCCATAGAGATATCTCGTCCAAGGTTCATTAGGAATTGGGAGTGGTTGATACAAACCATGAGGCCGGGTTTTGGATTTAGCATGTTTACATGTAATGCAATGATCACAAATTCTATTAACATCCACACGCATATTAGGCCAATAAAAATGTTCTTTTAGGACTTCTAACGTTTTATTCATCCCAAAATGACCCATTAAACCTCCCCGTGAGCTTCACTTACCAACAACTCTCTTATAGAACATTTAGGTATGCAAATTTGTTTACCACGAAAAAGATAACCATCATGCCTATAAAAATCTTTAAAACCAGATTGCTCACATGCAACATGTATAGAAGAAAAGTCAACATCATTATGATACAATTCCTTAATCATTTCAAACCCAAGCGAGTTTAGAATCTAAAGTACGATTAAAGTATACCTTCGAGATAATGCATCGGCTACTTTATTTTCTTTACCACATTTATACCGGATAACATAAGGAAATGTTTCAATAAATTCTACCCACTTCATATGCCTCTTATTTAACTTCCCTTGACCCTTAAGGTACTTTAAGGATTCGTGATCCGTGTGAATCACAAATTCTTTGGGCCATAGGTAATCTTCGCCAAGTTTTCAATGCTCTTACCAACGCATACATCTCTTTATCATAAGTGGAGTAATTTAATTGTGCAGCTTTTAACTTCTCACTAAAATAGGCAATGGGACGATTATTTTGAATAAGAACAGCCCCAATCCCAATCCCAGAAGCATCACATTCAATTTCAAATGCACAATCAAAATTAGGTAATGCTAAGACAGGCGCACTAGTTAACCTCTCTTTTAAGAGTTCAAAAGCTTGTTGTTGTTTTACTCCCCAATGAAAAGAAACTTCCTTTTTAACCAACTCATTTAAAGGAGATGCAATAGTGCTGAAATCTTTCACAAAACGCCTATAGAAACTAGCTAGGCCATGAAAACTCCTCACTTCAGTAACAGTTTTAGGCGTGGGCCACTCTTTAATGGCCTTGACCTTTTCGGGGTCAACCTCAATACCGTTGGCTCCAACAATGAACCCAAGAAATACCACTTTATCCATGCAAAATGAACACTTTTTAAAATTAGCATACAAAGACTCCTTTCTAAGTGTGTCCAAAACAACACGTACATGATGCAAATGCTCATCTTGACTCTTGCTATAGATCAAAATATCATCAAAATAGACTACCACAAATTTACCAATATACTCACGCAAAACATGGTTCATTAAGCGCATAAAAGTACTCGGTGCATTAGTGAGTCCAAATGGCATAACTAGCCATTCATATAGACCAAACTTGGTCTTGAAAGCAGTTTTCCATTCGTCTCCCTCTTTTATTCTTATTTGATGGTATCCACTTTTTAGATCTATTTTAGTAAAAAGTATAGCACCATGTAACTCGTCCAACATATCATCCAACCGAGGAATGGGATATCTATACTTGATTGTGATTTTATTAATTACTCTACAATCAGTACACATACGCCATTCTCCAGTTTTCTTGGGAACTAAAATGACAGGGAACGGCACAAGGACTAGTGCTTTCCCTCACCTTACCCCTTTCCAATAGTTCACTTACCTCGCCTCTGTATTTCCTTTGTTTCCTCCGGACTTGCTCTATAGGCGGTCTATTGGGCAATGACGCCCCGGGAACAAAGTCAATCTGATGTTCAATACCACGTAAGGGTGGTAATCCATATGGTTCCTCGTCTGGAAACACGTCTTGATATTCCTGCAACAACTCAACAAACATACCAGGCATAGATGGGGATATATCACCCGTACTTAACAAGCATTCTTTAAATATTATGACAAACACTTGACGCTTTTCCTGAATTGCCTTATGCACGTGAGTTGTTTTAGCAAAGAAGTTAGGTTTATTTTTAAGTGCTTTCGATGCTTCCTTCTTTTCCTTAAGCTCAGACGCAACACTCTCAGTTTGCACACTACTCACCACGGCTTTTTCTTTTAGATTCAATTCATGTTCTTTTCTAGATTTAGCCATTTTTACTTGACTTTCATGGATTTGCTCTGGATTTAAAGAAGTCAAGACATTTTTTCTATTATTATGCTTAAAAGAGTATTGATTCAAAAAACCATCATGAATTGCTTTCTTATCAAATTGCCAGGGTCTACCAAGTAAAATATGTGTAGCATGCATAGGAATCACATCACACACAATTTGATCCTCATAATTGCGAATAGAAAAAGATAAAAGAACTTGTTTAGTAACTCTAAGCTCCCCACACTCATTAAGCCATTGCAGCTTATACGGGTTTGGATGCTTGATAGTCTCTAAACCAAGTTTATCTACCATTTCTTGACTTACCACATTTGCACAACTTCCACTATCAATAATAATCATGCAAATTTTACCTTTAACCATACATCTTGTGTGAAAGATGTTTTCTCTTTGGTCCTCTTGACCCACTACCTTTGGTTGGACACTTAAGGCCCGCCTTACCACAAGTAGTTCCCCGTTGTCCTCAATTGGATTAGTAATGTCTTGATCCTCTTCCTTACCACTTTCATGCTCTTGCTCCTCCTCACTTGCTGATTCATAGGTGCCATCTCCCCGTATAATCATCACACGCTGGTTTGGACAATTGTTGGAATAATGTCCTCTTCCTTTGCACCCGAAACACACGGTATCACGAGATCTAGAAGGATTAGCATTAAAATTTCGTTCCTTACCTTTTTCCAATTCCTTGGACTTTTCTTGACCTTTGGGTGCATTAGTAAGAGTCTTAGGGGGCATCCCCTTCGACTTGGCATAAGGTCGAAAGTGAGAGGAATTCCCTTTGGATAAGGAATTCTTCTTCTTGAGTTGACTTTCAACTTTAATAGCCATATGCACCATTCCTTGTAGATCGAATAGGGATGTAAGTCAACGGTGTTGGCTATCTCACTATTCAACCCACTAAGGAATCGGCCATTGTGGCTTCCTCATCCTCCTCAACATTGGCACGGATCATGGAAACCTCCATTTCCTTGTAGTAATCATCGATCGTCATGGATCCTTGGCGGAGTACCCGCAATTTTTGAAGACGTTCACGATGATAATGGTTAGGTACAAATCTTTTTTTCATTATTTTTTTCATCTCACTCCATGTCTCAACCGGAACATCGCTATTCTCCTTCTCGTTGTCACTATTTGATCCCACCGAACATTGCATAATCGAGAAAATTCTAATGCCGCCAACTTTACTTTTTGAGTCTCGCTATATTTATTATAATCAAATACAAACTCGACTCTTTTTTCCCATTCTAAATACTCCTCCGGATTACTAGTCCCCTGAAAGGAGGAATCTTCATCTTGATGTTTCGAATACCATCTTGATGATTATTCCTTCTTGGCCTCTGCACCTGATTAAGCGTAAACTCATCATATTCGTCTGGTATATCATCAGGATCAAGGTCCTGATCAACTTCATGTTCATTATCATGTTCAGTTTCAAAATTAATGCGTCTTCTTGCATTGTTTGTGATCGATGCATTAGCAGCTCTCCGACCATTAGTTTGTCCTCTTGATTCCCTTAACAAGTTTTTCATATCAGTCATTTCTTCCATTAGTCGATTAACTTGTTGACAGACAGATTCAAGTGACAACTTAGAATCTACTCCCTTAGTTGAGGAAGCCTCAACTTTCTGACCGTTCTCACTTGACATTCTTTTAGAAAGAGTAAAAATAAATAAAATTATAAGGCACTTTTCGGTGTCCGGCCTCTTTATTTTTTCTTGATTTTTTTTTTGTTTTTTTTTGCAAACAAAATATAAACAGGGAAAATAAAACCTCACTTACGCTCTTTGTGGGGTGATTGAAAATTCACTCTGGCTTTTCTCTCCCCTCTTATAGACTCACCACACAATTGCCTTTTACCGCTCTTCTCAATTAGAGTATTAAACGATTAAAAAGTGCACAATAATATGTTTGCAATGCTCTGTGAATCACTGTATCCTTAGTCCTCAAATCACAAGAAGAGAAGGCTAGGATGGATTCAAAAGTGAGAAGAAAAGACAAAATAATGGAAGAGATGTGGAAGGGACCAAAGATGTAACAGACTTGGGGCACCTTTTGAGTGACTGACCCTTTATATGACCTTTTTTTTTGTGTTTTTTTTTTGACTCAAAAAAAACTCTGAAGAACTTGGATTAGATCAGATTATCACCTTTTAATCGGTGCCTAAACGATTAGCACTTCAACCGGAGTTCGGTGACAACTTCCCGATTTTACCCGAAATTCAGCCACCGCACTTATTGGCACGTGCAGCCCAAACAAAAACGAATTTCAACAGGAAGAAAAAAGGAAATTTGTAGAACAATGAGTTATGTAGATGATACCCAAAATTCAGTTTTTTTTGGACTTTTATAGGTTGAACAAAAAAATCGTTTCTTGTCAACTAACTCAATCTGTCAAAATTTTCCAGAGTTGTAGCAGTGACTTATTTTGCCGATTGTGATCAAACTATAACGAATATGGAAAAACTCAAAAGATGAAAGTTGTAGAACAGGAAATTGCCTATCACACCACCAATTTTCAATGAATTTGGAATTTGATAACCCACTCAAACAAAATTCGAAAGAAGATCTACTGCTGCAGAATTTCAGAACAGAGTATTCTGTGTTGCAATGCAGTTTTCAGTATGATCTGATTCGAATTTTGAGATACAATAAAAAGAGAAAACGTAGATCTATTGGTGATTTATTTGTGATAAAAATTTCAGATTTTTTTGAGGTTTTATGAGCATAAAACGAATTGAAATAAAAACGGGTGTCAAATCGGCAACACCAAAACAAATGGATTGAACCACTTCTCTGATACCAACTGATGTATACCTTGGACCCCTAACAATGAAATTGTTAAGAACCCTAAGTAATACAATGAATATCCCGAAATAAAAAGGAAAATAGAATTAGATGAAGGAAAAGACTTGAGCAAAAGTAGTTTAACTCAAGGATGAGACTAGAAGAACCAATGGCTATGAAGAAGCCAAGACCCTTCTAATGATCCTTAAACCAAAGACTACAATGAAACACTTTAAGCTATGCTCACAAACTTAAAATGCACTTAACAAAAGTTGTAAAAACTCTAAGAGAAAACTCTCAATATGATTATAATTCAAGGTGTCAAATACATATGGTGTGCCCCTCCTTTTATAGGCTAAGGATGTTGGCATTTTATTTTCTAGAAAATGAAAACAAAATAAGAAAATATAAAATAAAAATGAACCTAGACAACTCCTAAGTCTAGATGAAATAAAGAAAAAGGTAATTCCAAAAATAAAAAAAGATTTTCAAATCACAAATTAGTAAATAATCCCCCAATCAGATTGATTGATTATCTACCAAAAATAAGATGAAGATTTGATTGAACCCTAAACCCTAATGGACACCTCATGCACGAAATTCAAAGTGTAGAGGGCCTTATTGGACTATTATAATATGATAAGAAATAATAAAATACAAATTACAAGCCCAAGAACTAGTAAAAGTAGGCTAAGTGGTGCCAAACCCATATTATAGCCCATTGTGCTTGAAACTTGTGTTCTGTTCACTCCAGCTGCTCTAGCATAGCCCAATCATCATTTTGACCCTCTCGAGCTTGGATTATATTCACCAATAGTGGCTCTTTCAGTGGATCTTCTTCTACCATTGATGCCTTGTCATGCAACTCAACAACAAGCGCATTTAATGCTTCTTTCATCCTTTTGGCTTGGAATCTGGTCACTGGTCCATCTCTTATCTTCAAAGGATCTTTTGTAAGCTCCTTGGATGGTCCTCCATCATAACGAGTTCAAACGGATCAATTGTCCTGAATGCTTCTACCGTAAAATATCTTCGACAGACATTTGACCCAACTTAGAGGCATTTTCTGGGGAAGCGTTCTTCATAAAAGTTGTAGATATTCAAATGAGCTTTCCAACGCATTTTGAATCACGTCAATTGAAGGTCTACAACTCAAGTTATGACTATTTTATCGATAAGCGCCGCAATAGAAACGCCGGGAAAAGTGGAGATATTCTCCCAACTTGATTATATTCTCCCATGTGGTGCATGTGAGGGCATGTGAGGGCATGTGAGGACATGTGAGGACATGTGAGGATTCATCATTACATCCCACATGCTTCTAAATGATATCCCACGCATGTGCTCTTATATATATATATATATATATATATATATATATATATATATATATACTAGTCAATAACCCGTGCATTGCACGGGACCGTCGAACATCAATGCATCGTTTTATAAAAGAACATGATAACTCATAAATGTATGTTTTATTGCAATCAGTAAGCGACAATGAAAGAAAACCAAAATGATATTACTTCTACATAAGTAATAAACTTGATCATACACAATAACATCAATCATAAGTTGACACAATGAAATACTATATAAAACCAACAACGATCAAGCCGCAACGACCAAGTTTTATCATCCACAATGACCAAGCCACCTAATCTCAAGTACCTGAGGAAATAAATTGAAAATTTTGTTACGACGTAAAAAACTATAATGATATCGAAGCAATAACAATATAAACTATTAAATATTAAAAAATTCGGGTTTAAATATAAGTTATTACGACTCTCAGAAAAAATTACGTTGTATGTCTTATCTTTTATGCATGCGTTTGAAAGCATGAGCACAGGCCTCACCCCAATCCACTTTCAGTATGAATGCAGTTTCTGGACGTTCGTTAGAACGTGGCGTTGGTGGAGCGTGTAGCACAAATGTGTAAAAATGACCCAACAATTTATTTATGTACTGATCAAAAAGCTGACGTCCATCATCCTATACCATTGAAACATTTTTTGATTTTATCATATTTCAGCAAGAGAATCAAATCGGGTTCGACAATTAATTGTTAAGCTAAGTGATAATCTTTCATTACCGTTTTCAAACTATTTTGTAGTAACAAAGGCGTAGAGCGGAGAAGAAACTCAGCACCCACACCAGTCAAGCATATTGGCAGACCGCCAGTGGCATCTAATATTTCTGCCTGAATGCGATAACTGCAAAAAAAATTCAGAATGCAATGAGTATGAAAAATATAATTCCCGATCAATAATGACTACAGTGAACGTCTATTTACCGCACTGTACAGAGGACGGTTGCACGGCATCTGGAACATATCTTACTTCCTTGTTCAACATGCACCTCCATATTACATTTATTGCATGACTCATAAAACATATTATCGGTAGATAACATATCAATAGCAGCAAGAATTCGAAAATGTTTCACCTGTCACATTTGGGCATTCGTTATAGTTGATTAGTGACATACAAATATAACAAAAGAAATAGGAGTTTAGTTGTATGAAATATGTAGTACATTAGGCACAAATCGAACTCCCTACTTGTAATTATCTTCGCATTGGCTATCAATACCAAGTTCTTTGGATTTGTGCGCCGATCGTCTTGCCCATGAACCAAACGTTGAGCACAAACATCCCTTGTATACATTACATTGTATTACATGATTATTACATAACGAAAGATAGTACAAATCAATCCACATTTATTATCTAGTAATATCTATATATACTTTGCATTTCGATTATTTGAAATTTACCAATCACTAACGGACGTGCATAAGTACGAGCGGCAATCAAGATAAAACTTTGTGAATTTTGTTGTTTGTAAAACTGTTCTACAAAACAACCGAGCGAGAAAATTAATAATTTTGCAAGTTGAAAAATTACATTCACCACATAATATAGTTACCTTGATAGTTGTTCACGGACAACCCACATGCAAGTATGACTTTGTCTTCACATATATGACTCGCAACATGAAGTGCAAAGTGTCCCCACAATGTCATTCGCATTAGCGTCCGACTATTTTATGAAAGTTGCAGATTAAATCAGGTTAAGTTGTTGTGAGTAACGACAACATTGAGCAACAGATGCAAAAATAAAAAAAAAATTATTAAAACATAAATTGACGCCGACATCAAACTTTTATCACATGAGACTTACGTCTTGTCAATGACCATAAGTTCACGATTTGGGTCGGCGGCTTTAGGATATTGGCAGGGACCAATAGAGACAACAATGCACACAACATCTGCATATTCACATTATAATAAGCTACGGGGTCATGATATAGTACCATTATTATCATCTACATTAATAACGAACATACCAATTAACTGTCGCATTCCGTGCATTTCAGTAGTGATGTTGGAAAGCTTCATCAGTGTGTACTTTTTATATGGAATGCCCTCAGAATCATTCATCATGTCTAAAATCCTCGTGTCCTTGGTGAAAAGAAGTTGCAAGTTCTTTGTGTTCGCAATGTAATACCCCGGCCCAAGAGGGACAACACGTACACCGGTGAAGCAGTATACATTTCCTTCGTGTAAACATGTAGCAAGGTTGTTTAAACTTGTTGAATCGTATATAATCCCTTGCATTAGATATCTCTAAAAAGACCAAGTATTATTCCATCTCTCAAATGACAAACTTAAAAGGGCATTCAACACGTACGATAAATGTACTTACATCTTTATCGATGAATAACATGAATATTCCTCTCGGGCGTAGGTTAACTACCCTCAATAAGCGAACCATGATGTGCCAATCATGGTCGGCATCGGCATTTAAAGAAGATAGAGGTGAATAATGTTGAATGTGTTACGAGCGACAAATTGTCAATTGATGTAAATATATAGTTAAGCAAAATGTCACAAATAAACAATATCCAACAAACTTTATAATTAACAAAACAACACGTGGCATTACATTATCCATGAATCAAAGGTTTTATCGGCGTTACAATCATAAATGAATGCAAAATGAGATATATTTAAAAGGAAAAAAAAATTCTATTGTATTACAATTTTTATGAAAAGAAGGTATTGAAAGAGGAAATATTCATACACGATTACAAAAACCCCTAAAAATCAAACACTTCTCTGTAAACAACATTTTGTGTGTAATCCGATGGGTCGTCACTTTTGTTAACTACCGGTATTTTTAGACCGGAAGGAGCGGTAACACGGGACGGTGCCACATAAAGGCGACCATGAGAAAAAACCGGGTTTGGAAGGTATACACCAACGTTTTTCGAGCGTCGACCTTGACTCTTGTTTATTGTCATTGAAAACGCAACCCTAAGTGGGAACTGTCTTCTTTTTATGGGGAAGGGTGATTGGCTAGTGGTGGGTGTCAATGTGATTCGTGGAATAAGAACCAGATCTCCAATATTAGTCCCTGTCAAAATTCGTGCTTCCAGAACCTTATCACCTAGATGCGTAATTTGTAGGCGTGTCCCGTGCACATTCCTGGCTGATTGATTCGAGATTTCTCGGTAGGATTACAGGAACTCCTTTCTTGAGAGCTAAACAATGGTTTGGAAGTCTGAAAAATCTAAAGAATTTAGGTATTCCGGTGGGTTTAAGTTGTGCTCCATCTCATGTTCTTCGTTGGGAGAAATAGTATCGGCACTCATGTATATGCGGCTAACTCCAGGAATGTTAGACAACATGATTTCATTCAGTTCGTTGACATCGATGTTTTTTGGAGCAAGTATTGCACGATCCGACAGATATGTTGTATCATTGTACCGCTGGGAAAGATTTGGATATGTGAAGGCAATCAACTCATTCAAAGCGGTAGCACTGTTTTTAATCAAAAACTCCTCAGGTATTTTTACCCAATTCGTCTCACCTAGATCAGATATTGATATGGCAGGGGCATTGCCGTCACCAATTGACAAAACCCATTTCGAAAAATCACGGAGGCTGGCCGGCGTGTGGCATTTGATAAACCACTCGACATAACACGCATGTTTCTTGTTAAGTGTAACACCCGGCAATGCCTCCAAATCTTAGACTGAGTGATTATGGCTTGTACCGTGGCTTCCCGTCTTCCTTCAGACACTATAGGCAATGTTTGTCTGAAATCACCACCAAGAACAAACAATTTTCCGCCGAAAGGACGTTGTTCATCAAAACCATCCTGATGTTTCAAAATATCAGAGAATGTCCTGTCAACTGCTTCGAAACCAAATCGGTGCAACATAGGTGCTTCATCCCATATGATCATCGAGGCCTCTCGGATTAATCCAGCTAAATCAGAGTTGTAATTAATATGGCATGTTGAAGTATCATTTGGATTTAAAGGAATCTTGAAGCGTGAATGTGCTGTTCGTCCTCCTGGCAGTAGTAACGCGGCAATTCCAGAAGAAGCAACAGACAATACAATTTGTTTTTTAGATCTAACCCTAGCAATCAAAGCCCTCCACAAATAAGTTTTCCCCGTACCACCACTCCCACAGATGAAGAACAACCCTCCTAATTTATTATCGTAGGAATGAACAATCTCAGTAAATGCTTGTAATTGCTCTTCATTTAAACCGGAATGCAGACGTTCAAACAATTCTGTCTCTGAAGAAACGTCATAATCCAGTTCTTCCCTGATAAGCGCATTCAATGAAACACTGGCTGCATGATGTGAAGGAACTGGCATAGGAGGGAATTCACGTAGGGAGTGACCATTCTTATTCAGTATTTTTTCAACCTCCGATAGGCCAATGTTTTGCATTTCTTCATCACTAACATTAACTGATGAACTTCCAATTCCCCGTCGTAGTGTGTGTTGAATATCTTCTGTAAGACTTCGCCAATGTTTTAACCACAGATTCAAAGGGTCTCTAACCTCTGAGAACAACAACATCGTGCAGAACATGTTTCTCAATTTCACTGAGGATGCCCAATTGCTTGCTTCAGATATAGCCAAATCCCATTCATTGTCATCTTGTAGTAGACCCAAAGCAATGCACGCTGATCTGAACGTTGTATGTGTTTCCCCGTCAACAGTTTTGAGATGATCAAAGCTTTCTGCACCTCGTACTTTGTTAAGCAATATTCGAAGATAATAACGTTCCCCGGAGGTTGGTTGTGCATACGGCAGCCGTCCAATGCACTGGTGAGCTTGTCTCGGGGTCCATGTCTTCCTCGCGTTATTCCACACCCATCTTGTTGGAAACTCAACATAGGTCAGTGTTCGAGCATCGACGTTATTCCTGTTAGTCTCAAACCATTTCGTGAGCATGGTATCATGAAGGTTTTGACGGTTAACAACATCAAATAAGTTATCCCCATTTCGGAAACTAACCCATTGGTGATCGGGTAAATGGTACTGCAATCTTATAACTGAAGGGTATTGCCTTTGAAGCTCAAACTCGTATATTCGCCAGCAAGCCTCGATTGAGGATATGTATCGGCAGTCTAAATACTCCTTCACCTCATTTACCGGATCATCATTGGGATGTACACTACTTTGTTCATGGGTTCTACTGTCAACTATCAACACATTTGCCCGATCAGGACCTTTGGACATGTACTTGTAAATATACTTGGTTAGCTCAGGACGTGCAACCTTTTCAACATTCACATGTCCTTCGATGCACAGCAATAGAATCGGATTGTAAGGAACAACCCATTGATTGGTAAAAGTAAACCCGTTAATGGTAACATACTTCGAAGGATCGTCCCTACGTGTATACGAAACAAAACCATCTTCTGTCATGCTGGTTTCCCGGCAGAACTTCTTAGGGAAATGTTTGGAACATTTCTTATCAACCATACACGGTGCATTCGGGTAAGCAGTCCCACATGGCCCATGAAGCATAAACTTGACAACATATTTGTACAACACAGGGTCGGTTTGTTTATCTGGTATCTCAGCACAAATTAATCTATCGATGTCATATGTCGTAATTGGCTTATCTTCAGCAACGAATGTTAGAGCTATATGTGTGTGGGGTAATCCACGTTTTTGAAATTCAATCACGGAGAAATCTAGAAAGAAGATACAAACATTAACATGAAACGTATGGTAAAAACTTAATAATATGCAAGAGAATAAAAAAGCAAACAACATGTGCATATGTATTACCTGCTTGAACTCTACCAAGCAAATTTTTCTGTTTCAACTCATCCATTAATCGTTTCTGTTTCATACGAAACACCCGTGCAACAATATCAGGACGGTCCTCAGAACGTTGGTTGGGAAACCTTTGTAATTCTTGTGTTACTTCAGTCCACCTTGGATTGCATGTGAAAGTAATGAATAGATCTGGAGCTCCGAAATGCCTACATATTGCCATCGCATCCTGATAGTGTTGCATCATATTTCTGGGTCCTCCGGTAAAGGAGGATGGCAACACTACCCTCTTTCCTACTAATGATGCATCATCGTCTCCGGCGGCAACGACATCTTCAATGCCCTGGTACACATCCCCTCGCAAAGTTGCTTGATTAGTCCAAACATAACGTAGGCTATTATGTTCAATAGCAGCCCAACAATCAACTGTAAACTGTTGAAATAACCTCCCTCCTTGGAGTAGATTTGTGCCTTCACCTTCACGGTGTTGTATCCTGTATGCATAGAACTCACGCCCCGACACAGATTGTCGTTGTCTCGTAGTATTCGCAGATGAATTGATACCAACACGCCATCCATCAGTTCCGTATGGGAACAACAACGGGTATTGCAATGGCATATATGAAGGATGCAACTCTGTGATTCTACGTATATTTCCTTGGTGAGTCGTTATGATAATATCGCGGGTTGCTCCCTCGTTAAGGCCGCCACCTACAATCAAAGCGGCTACCTCGACGACCAAGTGGGTTGTATGTATTGACGACCACCTCTCGTCACTTATGATTCTCAAATCCAATTGAAGCGCGGGGTTGTTACGCGGCTCATCTCGAGCGATTCGAAAGTATGCACATACGGGTTGATATCATCTAACATATTTTTCAACCTTTCAACAATTACCAAGTCAAGGTCCGATGCACGCCCTTCCGTTAACACGTTAACTCGATTTTGTAATTCATTCTCTCGTATCATGAATGTACAATTGTATGTACTTCGCGAGGCTCACCGGGAGGTGGTAAAAGTGAACCTATTCTGGTAATTTTCTCCACTTATCCGGAACGCATACGGTCCACGTGTATTTGTTACGAGTGATCAACCTTTCCTCCCATAGACGTAAAAGAGAACATTGAATTGTAAGATCGATGTGGTGCACCGGCGGGATTCGAAAGCAATCCGTTTAGGTAGGCCGGAGTTTCGGGTAGCCACGGCAAGTCAACATGGCCGTCACCACAACACAGTTGATACCTTGGATTCCTCTTAGAACTACTTTTAACCCTCTCCTCCACCCACATTACGGATTTACATTTGGGACACATGGATGAACGTGGTTCGATTGTCCATCGTAATGCTGGACGCTGCATACGACGTCCAGCGCCTACATACATACATTCGAGTTCATTAAGTTTTTCTTAACAAATCCGATATGCAACTATGTTATGGGTTACGGATTTATGCAACGTAATGACCCAATCTATGCACTCGAGATAGAGCGGTGTTATGTAAAAAATAATGCATCAATGATAATTGTACGTTAACACTTTCAGATTTTTCATATGTAAATCAATACGTAAAATTTCTTAATATAACTAATTATGATTGCAATGAAATACATCAAACCTATTTGTCGAATAGCTTCTGTGTCCAGATGATCCCCCATGATCGGTTCTACATCATTAGCATTGATAGCATCTAGAACATCAAACACGATGTTGTCTATCAATAAACACAGACAATGGTGAACGACATATAGTGTTAATAAATTGGGTGATCAAGAATCAGTGGAAAGATTAACTTCGTTTTGATACCTGCATGTTCAAGTTCGTTTGTATCAGAAACATCTAGTACCGGAGAACGATCTTCTACGATTGGTTGTACATCATAATCATCAATAACTTGAATATCAACCAAATTATTGTCTGGTGACGTACAAAAAAAAAGTGGAACGAAATATAATATTAATGTAGGTAAAAGCGATTTAAAAAAAAATGAAATTATGTAATGTAACAAATGTGTAATAAGAAAATGTTGAAATGAACATAGCAAACCTATAGTTTGGTATGTCTCATAATGTGCAAGAAACGGTGTACGGAGC
The DNA here is from genome assembly GCA_036785695.1 of Gentiana straminea. NCBI lineage: Eukaryota > Viridiplantae > Streptophyta > Magnoliopsida > Gentianales > Gentianaceae > Gentiana > Gentiana straminea. Next base: position 7,366,185 of record JAVUPR010000385.1, on the reverse strand, counting down.
GGACGTTTAGTGATCGCTTCTTCATCGGAGACATCAATAATAATCGGAACATCAATTAAGTTTTCATCGGACGCTGCAAAAAAAATAAAAACAATGTATCTCACAACTTTCATTATATATGTAATCTTCCATAATTTATTGATGATGTACACTAATCTATATATATAATATGTACCTGTGTGTATAAAGAGGTTAAAAACGATCAATTTATCATGATATGCAAGAAGATTACCTAATTGTTTATTTGCCGCCGTCGGAGACATGGGAACAAATTCAATTGGATCGGTGTTAGAGGAATCTGACATACACGTTTAATTGACGAACCAGCGAGACAATCATGTTAGTAGTGCAAACAGTAGATGCCCAAGGAACGTCATATGTAATAAGCAATTAACATAACAGTACACAATTCTACCTTGTTCAGTGGATGATTGAATAGTACTATAATTTGAAGGGCCGGCTTCCGACATGAGGGTCCGTTGTCGTTTTGTTTCAACTGACCTACCGTATGTTGAATCCATACTACCAATGAAACAAATCTACAATAAATTTTTGAAAACCTCTTTGAATGGGAAAAAAAAACCACCATACTATTTAAACATCTCATGAAATTCTTTATATTTCTTTCCTATGCAGATATCCTCGAATTTTTTAAAATTTATAACTGGGAATGTTGATATTTTTTGTTTTTTATTGGTTTTTTTTTCCGATTTTTTATCCGGATTTTTATATAAACGGGAGGGGCACTTTTTTTTAATGTGTTTAATGGAGAGAGTTTTTATTTGGGGGGATCATGGAAATGGGGTGCAATATTTTTGCAATAAATTTATCGATTTTACATTTTGTTTTTATTATTTTCCGGATTAATTAATCTGAATATGGAGAGAGTTAATAGTTTTTATTTTCTAAATAAGGCCATTTTTTAAATCAATAATAATCGGAACATCCATTAAGTTTTTTTTTTCCGATTTTTTATCCGGATTTTTTTATAAACGGGAAGGGCGGTTTTTTTAATGCATTTATTTGGAGAGATCGTAGAAATGGTAGTGCAATATTCCCGTGTAGTTGTTTTATTTTCTCTTAACTCGACTTTCTTTTTCTTATAGGATCGATTGGATTTATTTGTAACAGCCTTAATCCGTCGATCTAGCGTAGTAGTTTCAACCACCTCATTTCGAAATTTGAACTGGAAATGTGATAAGGCTATGAGGAAGGCGGTTACGGTTTTAAAAAAATCAAGGTGATTGATTTTTTATTTTTTTAAACCGTAAAAAAATCAATCACCATTATTTGACTGTCTTGATTACCCTAGTAATGGTTATTCATTTTTTTTTTCAAAAGCGTAATCTATCTTTTTTATTTTTAAGGATTTTTTAACTTATTTTTTTGAAAGTTAAAAATGATTTGTAAATGCGGCAGAATATTTTTTGTCTGAATGCGAAAGAATATTTTTAGTAAATGCGGTAGGCACACATTTTTTTTTAAAAAATGCGGCAGAATACTTTTACTTAATGCATAAATATTTTTCATTAAATTATGTATTTAATTTTAGATTTTTTCAAAATGTAAGCTAATGTAAGAATATTTTGCATTGATTGGAAAAATTAAAGTTATCATTTTTTATATATTACAACTTAATAAGATATTTCGTATTAAATGCAATAAATTCAAGAATATTTGTAATTAATTGGGATGAATAATAATTATGATTGATTCTTATTTTAATCCATTATTATGATATACTATATTAAATTGGTTATATTTCATTAATGTAATGTATTTCTTGATTGTCTATTAATTATGATTGTCTATTAATTATGATTGATTTTTATTTGATAAGTAAAAATATATTGCTTGATTGTCTATTAATTATGATTGATTTTTATATTTATCAATTATTATTATAATCTACACGAAATTATTGTAATTAATTATTTTCTGATTTTATAATCGATTTTTTATACGACGTGTATTGTATCTTCATAATAGCAACATGATATTAAAAATTTAATAAATAAAATAATAGTCTGACATATAAAACTTAACAACTCATATAACTATTATAGCATAAAATGTAAATCAAAATTACTCAGTTTTAATGTTTGGAATTTAAACCTTGATTTGAGGTTCGATTTCCTTATAAAAAAAAAATAAAAAAAAGAGGATAATCTACACGAAATTATTGTAATTATTTGAGATGTATTATAAATATGGTATGATTATTTGATGTTTGGAATTATTTGATGGTTTTGACTACCATATTTGCACGGTAATTATTTGACGGTTTTGATTAACAACTCAATATTGATTCTACCCTACTAAAATTTTCCATTTAACTAATTATTTGACGGTTTTGACTACCATATTTTTTAGGACATATGGGCATAGATAACTACCGAGAAGATTTTTTTAGATAATATATGCAATAACTCGAATTATATGCAATAAAATAAGTTATATTTGATCAAATTAATGAGCAACGAAAACTTTCATTTATTTTTTTATTTTGATGAAAAACCTTTAGTGATAGGTTAACCACTAATTAACCCGCATGTAACATGTATAATTGTACAGATGGATGCGCGTTGAGTTATAGATCGGATGAATACGATTTTAATTTCATATAAACTGAAATTAATATTTATATTTCAGTTTATATGAAAAGCGCACCAAAAAAGAAAAAAAACTCACCAAAAAAGAATAAAAAAAATAAATCAAAAAAGAATGCGGCTGCAAATGTAAAAAAGAAAATTTACCTGGGAAAAAGCGCTGGAAAAATCTTACAATGTGAGCATAAAAAAAATAAATCAAAAAAGAAATAACTCACCAAAAAAGAATACGGCTGCAAATGCAAAAAAGAAAATTTACCTGGGAAAAAGCGATGGAAAAATCTTACAATGTGAGCATAAAAAAAATAAATCAAAAAAGAAAAAAACTCACCAAAAACGAATGCGGCTGCAAATGCAAAAAAGAAAATTTACCTGGGAAAAAGCGCTGGAAAAATGCTGCGGCTGCAAGAAATAAAATGCGGCTGAAAGGGTGGAAAATGCGCTGGCATGTATATGTGGTGGGATGTAAATCGCAAAATTGTTAAATCCCAATATTTTATATAGATATTTTAGCGAGATTTACCGTGATAATGGAGATTTGTTTTAATATTGTTTTTAGCTTCGATTCCCACGTTTTAATATGCGGCAGAATATTTTATGCGGCAGAATATTTTACCTTTAATATTTGATTCCCACATTTTAATATAATTTTTATCTTTGTAATATTTTATTGTGTTTTTTATGGCAACTACCGGGTTTGGGTCGGGTAATTAACGAAAACGGGTTAAATCCCCCTCCTCTATATATTATATATAGAAGATATATATATATATATATATATATATATATATATATATATATATATATATATATATATATTGTATATCTCTCCCTATATATACTCCCCCATTTCCATTCCTTCTTCCTTGCCCCTTTCTTCTCCCTTGCCCCTTTCTTCCCCCATCCCTTCTTCATCTTTTCCCTTCATTTTTCTTTCATTTTGGGGCCTATATATATCTATAGATATATATATATATATATAGTTGTAATGTCGTTATAATGTCGGTGTAATAACCCGACTAGTTATCGTTTTAATATAATTTCGTTTCCGTTTTTTTTCTATTGCTTTCTTTCATTTTTATGCAATTAGTATAAATATACACACACACACACACACACACACATATATATATATATATATATATATATATATATATATATATATATATATATATATATATATATATATATATTATATATATATATCTATATCTATATATATCTTTATATATATCTATACGTATATCTATATAGGTTTGTAGTTATTTTATTTCCGTTTTGTTTTCTTTCGTTTTGTTTCTTTTCTTTCTTGTTATATGTATATATCTATATATACGCATATATATCTATATACTAGTATTTATATATATATGTATGTATTTAGATATATATTTATATTTCGTTGTTATTTTCGTTGTTATGATTAGCTAAAGTAACCACATAGTTTGAATCATGTAAAATTTGGTGAAATCAACCTTTGGAAGATAAAATTGGGAGTGTGTAGTGCTTTTTATTGTTATATCTCACATATTTCACGTCTTAGAACTTGTTATAACGGATTTGGGCTAGATTAGCTACCTAGGTCAAAAATCACACACATCATTCTTGAGAGTTGTTCGAGAGAGAATGGTGTGGGAAAAAGGGTTCTAAGATCGGGAGGTAAAACATACCGGGGTTTTAGGTCGTGAATTCGGTGCCCGCGCTCATCGGTGTTTTATTATCAACATAGTAACTTGAATGTGGTTGTCTAGATTAGTGTAGTTTAGTGTTAGACCCCGGGGTTGAACTATGAAGTGCCGGGTGGTTCTTGAGCCAACGATGACAAGTTGTTTCACGGAGTCTTTCGGGTATACCATGGATTAGGTAAAACTTCGGTTTACTGCTTTGACACATTCGCGTTAAGATGTTTGGTGTAGTACGTTGATGAGTATGAATCGGTAGTAACTTCGACCGAGTAATTTTTGGACTTGTTTCCGTAACGAGGGTTATATCAAGCGTCTCACGACTTAATCATGTTAGGATAATCGGTTTTCTAAAAAGAGAATTAATTAATCTCACATAGGATGTTAAAGGAGAGTTGTTCGATCTTAACATCGAATTAGGAGCACGCACCCGTGAGATTGAATGTGAGAGTTCGTTTGTTATAATGCACACTCCCGGTTTTGTCTATCCTTGGGGTTGAAATTAGCTATTTTGATCATGGTTCGGCTATGTTCTTAAATATATCTTTAAAACCAAGTAGTTAAATTGTCTTTCTTTCTTTTCTATCTTTAGCATCGTTATAGTATAAAAACAATCCAAAAACTTTGATCGCCTAGACTAAGAAACACGTTCACTTTGGTACTCACAACCACGTTTCCCTTGGGATTGACCTCGTACTCCTGTAGCTATCCTAACAATCGACCCGGTACTCTGCTGGTTAGAGAGTTGGTTTACCCACAGTTACGAGTCTTTATAAATATATTTTCGAGGGGTAAATTTAAGCTCATCAACTACCACCCCAGCCTATCCGCAAATTTAATCCTCCTCAACCCGCGCAAATAGAGCTACATCCCACTTTCATTCCCCCAAAAACAATTCAACCCCAGCGGTCAGAAATGGAAGGAAGCAGCCATGCAACTTCACATCCAAGGGGAGATAGGAAATCAGCCCTAGGTCGGTTGGGACCCGTGGTCGACGATCGCGGTGCAGCCCTAGGGCGACCAAGGAATCCTCGACAGGTCCGTACCCGTACAGAGGGACATGGGGACTCGCAAGATCAAGGAGGGCATGTTGCCTTCCCGCCTATTCCCCCAAATCAAGTGGAAATGGGTATAATGAAAAAATAGATAGAGGAGTTGCAAAAAGGCACGGCAGGTGCAAAAGTTGTTCCAACTTAGGGAACAAGTGTACTTCATCCCAGGATTCTGAAAGCGGCGCCAAGAGGGGGAACTCACTACCCTAATTTCATCAATTATCATGGAGCCACGGATCCCCTGGATTGGCTATCCGCATTTCAAAGCAGAATCAGTTTGTGTACATCTAGCGACGAAGCTTGGTGCATAGCTTTTGTGGGATCGATGCAAGACAGGGCAGCATCATGGATCCGCAGTCTTCCTCCGGGCTCGATTTTATCATGGGATGATCTGATCAACAAGTTTATAGCAGAATTTAGATCAGTGGGAGGACCTAAAAAGACACACATCGACCTGCATGAGGTCCGACAAGGCGACAACGAGGGTACTCGCAGCTACTACGAGCGGTTTTATAAGGTGTATGAGCTAACGAGGGGTTTTGCGGACAACGTTGTCATGAGCAGTTTTGAGACAGGACTGAAGCCGGGGTACTTGAAATCTTATTTCGCTCTATCCCCGCCATCAAACTTATAAGAAATGCTGAGCTCAACCAGAAAATATATTGCACAGCGGGAAACGAAGGAGCGTCTTCGTCCAATAAAGGCAAACAGAGGACTGAGCGTAGTCCGCCTAGAGATACCCGTAGAAACAAAGATCGGGATGTTAAAAAGCCCGAGAGATTTAATAAGGAGCACTTCACGCCGCTCAGAATCTCTTATACTCAGATGCTAAATAAAGTAAGAGACGAGATACCTGAGCCCTACCCGATGGTTCCAGATACGCGTCGCGATACGTCCAAATATTGCGGATATCACAGAGATAAGGGTCATACGAATGACGAATGTATCCTGTTCAAACGAGCAATAGAAAAATTACTCGCTCGCGGACATCATGATCACTATAAGCTAGACACCGGTGGGCCAGATAGAAGGGGTCAGCAAGCTCGCCAGTTCGACATGAACATCAGAATGATAACCGAGCCTCCTCCCAGTAACAATCAGATCAAGAGCCGCAGCGGCTCCATTAACAAACATGTGGAGAAACCTGTATTTTTGTGAGGGTACGAGCAACCTCTTGCTTTTACTCGAAGTGAGCTAGTGACTTCGATCAATACAGAGGATATGTGTTTATGCATTTCGATAGTCATCAATCGGGCCTGTATCAACAGAGTAATGGTCGACACAGGAGCTTGCCGCGACATCTTATATTACAACTGTTTCAAAGAATTAGGGTTTGGAGACTCTAATTTGAGGCCACATAATGGCACCCTCGAGGGCTTCACCAACCACAAAATACAAGTCAAGAGGGTCGTCGACTTAGATGTACATGGAGATTATGCACCATTTTGCACTGAGAAGGTGATGTTTCTGGTAGTCGATCTTCATTCCAATTATAACATGATAATTGGGACGCCAGCTTTGCAACAATTTCAGATGGTAACTTCCATTCCACATCAGCGGGCAAAGTTTTATGTTGGGGACAGGATCGGAACGTCGATCATCGAGCCGGCAGCTGTCCTAACATATATACATGAAATGAGGACAGGGAATAAAAGGGCATGAGTCGAGCAGCCACATAACATGGAAAATATCGACATGATCAGGGTCGCTGTCGAGCTTGTGCCAGTTAAAGTAGAATGTGAGACATTGCAAGTTAGAGATGAACCCGATTTTACAGCGGAGGATGAGTTAGTCGAGGTAATCGTCAACGATGAATACCCCGAGAAGAAAGTCGATAGGTGCTAGGCTGAGTCTTTGCGAAAGGGAAGGATTGATAAAATTAATTACTCAAAGAGAATTTGAGTGCATTTACCTGGGAAGTCACGGACATGCGAGGGGTCGAGGCAGACGTCACCCTCCATCATCTTAATGTCGAATCTACCTTCAAGCCGATACAACAGCGAGCGCGCCAGTTCTCAACCGAAAAGGAAGCGGCGGTGAAAGTAGAAGTTGGGAAACTCCTACAAGCGGGGTTTATAAAGGAACTTGCCTATCCTACTTGGCTGGAAAATGTTGTTATGGTTAAAAAGCACAATGGCAAGTGGAGAATGTGCGTCGACTTCACGGACATTAACAAAGCCTGTCCGAAAGATCCTTATTAGCTTTCGTGAATTGATCGGTTAGTAGATTCCATCTCTGGTTTTGAAGTTCTAAGTTTCTTGGATGCATATTCTGGGTATCATCAAGTGCGGATGGCTGAATCCGACAAAGAAAAAACGGCTTTCAGAGCCGCTGGAGGTTTGTATTATTATGAAATGATGCCATTCGGGCTGAAGAATGCGGGTTCGACGTATCAGCGAATGGTCAACAAGTTCTTCAATTCGCAAATAGGCAGAAATATGGAGGCTTACATCGACGATATGGTTGTCAAGTCCGCTGGGGACGGTCACGCCGCTGACCTTCAAGAAACTTTCAACAATGTCCGAAAACACTCAATGAAGCTCAATCCGGCCAAATGTACTTTTGGTGTTCAGGCAGGCAAGTTTCTTGGGTTTATGGTTAGTCGTCGTGGCATTGAGGCTAATCCGGAAAAAATTCAAGCTTTAATCGACATGCAAGAGCCTACAACTATCAAGGAAGTTCAGAGGCTTAATGGCCGCATCATTGCGCTAGTTCGCTTCATCTCAAAATCAGCAGAAAAGTATCTTCCCTTCTTCAAAATTCTCAAAGGCGACAAGACTTTTTTATGGAGCGCGAGTGTTCGCAGGCGTTCCAAGCTCTGAAGGAGTATCTGGGGAAGCCATCTCTTTTGGTTAGCCCTGTAGAGGGAGATATTTTGTTTTTGTACTTGGCGGCTTCGGACCGGGCTGTTGTCGCCGTTCTTGTCAAGGAGGCCGGAACCCTCCAAAATCCCGTCTACTATGTAAGCAAGGCTCTCAGTCCGGTGGAGAGTCGGTATTTTAATATTGAAAAATTAGCCTACTCGCTTGTCATCGCTGCCCACAAACTCAGGGCTTACTTTACTTCACACACAATAATTGTTTTAACGGATAGTCCAATGCGCCAAATACTTCATAAACCGGATCTTTCAGGTCGACTCCTCAGATGGGCTATCGAAATTACTGAGTTCGACATACAATATCAACCTAGAAAAGCAATCAAGGGTCAAACACTGCCGGATTTTATTGTAGAAACAAGTTTCAGCTCGCCACAACCCGGTTCGCCTTTATCACAAGAGCCCGCTGCGACCAGGAGTAAACCCGATCAGTGTTGGTAGTTATATGTCGACGGGGCATCAAATCAAAATGGATGTGGGGCCGGAGTGATTTTAATGGAGCCCGGAACAACGGAGGAAATCGAAAAAGCTTTAAGATTCGAGTTCCCAGCCACGAATAATCAGGCCGAGTACGAAGCAGTTATAGCTGGGATCAAGCTAGCCAAGGAGTTAAACGTGGAAAATGTTGAAGTCTATTGTGATTCCAACTCATCGTCAACCAAATCTCAGGGAACTATGACATGCACTGTGGTATTCTCGAAAAGTATGGTGAGATTGTTCGACGGTTAAAAGCCGGCTTCAACTATTGCGAGTTCATCAGAATTCAGAGAGAGGACAACGAGCGAACAGACTATCTCTCTAAGCTATCACTCAAAGAAGAACTTGCGGACCCTTCAATAATGATAGAGTATCTAGCTGTACCCGCTATAGAGGAAACACAAGTCATGGAAATCGACACACCAGCGCCGACTACATGCTGGATCGACGAGGTTCAGGCTTACATAGAGTCAGGCATCTTACCTAACGGAGCGGATAAAACTCGCGCACTTAAGAAAAGAGCGCCCAGGTATATTATAAACAACGGAATACTCTACAGAAGGTCCGCGACAAAGCCTTTATTGCGATGTGTTCGAGAAGCGGAAAGCAAGACAATCCTTATCGAGCTTCACCAAGAGGTGTGCGGGGGCCACCCCACTAGCCGTTCCTTGGCCCAGAAGGTTATAACCGCAGGGTATTACTGGCCAACAATTCTTAAGGACTCAGAAAAGTTAGTTAGAGAATGTCCGGAGTGTCAAAAACATGCAGACATCCCCCGGATACCATCTCGTCGAACAGAGCATCGTAGTCGCACCTCGGCCTTTCGACATGTGGGGACTCGATCTAATCGGACCTTTTCCACCAGGAAGAGGCGGATGCAAGGTTATCAAAGTGGCTATGGATTACTTTACAAAATGGATCGAAGCAAAACCTATGGTTAAAATAACTGCGAAAGCTGCGGGTTACTTCTGACACGATCAGATTTTTTCACGTTTCGGCTTCCCGCGGGCAGTAGTATCAGATCACGGCCCACAATTCAGGAAGGACTTCTCAAATCTTTGTGAAGAATTCAAAGTTAAAAACTGGCAGTCGTCCGTAGCTTATCCTCAAGGAAACGGCCAAGCGGAGGCCGGCAACAAACAAATAATCAAGATGCTCAAGAAGAGCGTGGATGACAAGGTAAAAGCATGAGGTTGGGTTGACGAGTTACCCGATATACTTTGGGCACTCGGAACCACAATCAAAACACCCACAAGAGAAAACACCTTTTTTCTCTCACTTATGGATCAGAGGCCATGACACCCGTCGAAATGGCTCTACCCAACATCAGGGTCGCCTTATACGACCCAACGAATAATTTGTTGATTAGGCAGATCGACTTGGATCTAGTGGAAGAAAAAATACTAGCGATGTATCAACGACTCATGAACTACAAACAACTCGCTAAACAGCAACACGACAAGCGAATCCGTGACCATTCATTTAAGATTGGGGATTTTGTTCTTCGAAATAGAAAAGCCACGGGTATGGAACCGGATAAAGGCAAGCTAACAGCGAATTGGGAAGGCCCTTATCAAGTCGCGAGGGAGATCAAAAAAGGAACTTATATACTCAGAAATCATCAAGGCTACGAACTTAATAGACCATGGCACGTTGACAACCTCAAAAGGTACTACATGTAATAAATCGGTTAGGGTTATGGCTATCCTCTCGTTTACGACGTAAGTGGTTAAGCTTTCTTGCTTGCTTGTAATCTTCACTCATCTAGCGGGATGAGTCGAAATTAATAAAGCCCGATTTTACATTTTCTCTTTTAGAAATGCATATTATTATGAGTACATACGGGTAGAAAATGCATGGTGTTTGAAAAATTTTCAACAAAATCTTCGGCCAGACTTCAGACTTTGTTAAAAATAGGGGCAATATGTGGAAAAATTTAAAGCAATCATGAGTCTATCGAGCAAGAAAGTTATTTGAGATCAGATTCGAAGGACGGACAGAAAATTAACATAACTCGGACGGGCAGTTATTTCAGATAAGATTCAAAGGGGGCATATCTCGAAGATGAGTCCGCTCAAGATCGACTTGGAATCTTATCTAAAACAAGGGGGCCGGATGCTATTATTATCGGACTCAATTTAGGCAATAAATTCGAGCAAAAGCAACATTAAGCGGACAGAAAACAAACTTGAGAAATTATTATTACAGAAACAAAGTGCAGAAAGAAAAGAGTTATACATATGTGAAATCAAAATAATGTTTGATAAAACAAGAAGTACAAACTTAAGAGTTCTCGAGGCCTCATTTCCTCATTGTGAACATTCTCCTCGCGGAGGGAATGGTGCAGCTGTTAGGAAATCACTAGTTTAACGCGGCGGAATTTAAAATTTGATTTCCTATTTCTAGATCGTTCTTCGTTTAATGCAATAAACACGTTAAGTAGTTTGACGGTTATACCTTAATGATCTACTAGATCGTCGCTTTGACCGTCAACGGAGAGTAGTTCAATGCGCAAGCCGTCCACGCGTCCGGCCTCTATCGCTAATCCACACGAACCCCTTGCCGGAATCCTCCTTGGATTGCTATCAGAAAAACTCCGGCTGCTAGACCGGACCTTTTCTTCCCTCACAAACTCACTATGGAAGGCTCTCTATTTTACACAAGAATTATGAACTCTTTCAATTGTGATGTACAAAAGAGCTTGACACCCACTTCCTTTATATAGAGGAGGTGGCGCCCCATATGATGTGTGGAGGAGAAGAAAACTTTTTTCCAATAAAATAAGGAAAATCAACTAGATTGATTTATCTTTTTAATTATAATTTATTTTGCCAATATTTAATATTGATTATAATTATCTTATTACCATAAATCTATTTTTCTAAAATCAATTAATATCTTATATTAATATTATGGCAATTTTTATTAATTAAAGTGCACAATCCAAGTGTATCTCATACACTTAAAAGTGGCGCCCCATTAGTCAACTAATTGACTTCCGGAATATTCTTTAATTAATATAATTTATATATAATTAATATCTTGTATTTAATTTATTCATAATAAATAAATACCACCATATTAATTTACCACTATAACCTTTATAGTCTAGAGATAAACTTTCCTTATTTGGTTATCAACTATAACCGCATTTTAATCCGACTCGATGTTCATATGTGTGTGACCCGATAGGCTTCCGAATATGTTGGCCGTAGACACAAAGTGCAATTTACTAAAATGCCCTTCATACCTAACGATCACGGGATAGCGTCTAGCAACACACCGTGACCCCCAATCATCGGAAGAGTCAAAAGCAATGACTACTACCTTTCATGTGAAGCAGCGATTACCGTGTAACTTACAATCCTATCGCCGTAATAATATCCATACGATCGTATCTCGAGTGTCAATACATTAACGATCGTATCTTATAATGTGGATATCATGCTCTCTCGGAATAACACATTTACTCCCACTTTGCAAAGATTTTCGAGAGCTAGACATTCCTTATAAGAAGGCCATTTCGGATATTCGATCCCAATCATAGGATACACGATTCCCGGACGACCAATCATGTATACTCCGCATGCTTCAATATCATACCCAATCACTACCGCATGATCGCCCCATGGTTAGGAGAAATCTCAATAGTGTCAAAGCATGACAATCCACACCGTGATGCCATGAAGACTCCGGTCAAAAGGATAATTACACAACCGCCACATAGTGTGACACTTAATGTAAGTGGGTCGATCTAACATACGCATTCTCTAATACACGTCCACGTACGGTCAAGTGTCTCTACACTTCGATAGACGAGATCTATCCCTATCTTCTAAAAGATAGAAGACATCCAATACGTGCTAGTCGATTATACTATCAATGTCCCATTTGATAATATATAAGACTAGAGACATTTAAGTACCAACCTTGTTATAGTGATTAGAGATCTCATCAACCATAATCACTATCATGGTTTCTCTATCACGATTGATACTAGGGACGTTACTATATATACACAACAAATAATATGAAGATAAACAATATATAATAACATAAGTGCTTTTATTAATCATAATAAAGTTATTACATGAACTAAATAGACTGCAAACGACCCGACCCGGTCGGATCCGGTCCAACCCGATTGGGTTTAGGACACCTTTCCAACAATCTCCCACTTTCCCTAAAGCCAATCACCCATATGCCTAAGCCCGTGCAAGTGAACATGTTTCTCTTGCTTAGCTTGAGACAATGCCTTGGTTAACGGATCAACTATGTTATCATCCGTGTGGACTTTCTCTATCTTTACATCTCCTCTATCTACTATCTCTCTAATCAAGTGATAGCGCCGTAGCACATGTTTGGACTTCGATGAGACCTTGGTTCCTTTGATCGAGATATCGCTCCATTATTATCACGGTACGGAGGCACTTTGGACCTTCAATGGAGGGAACCACACCAAGTTCGGTAATGAACTTCTTCATCCAAATCGCTTCCTTTGCCGCCTCCGAGGCTGCTATGTATTCGGCTTCCGTTGTAGAGTCTGCAGTAGTCTCCTGCTTGGAACTCTTCCAGCTCACTGTGTTGAGTATTTTGTGGTAGCAAACTTTATGTTGATTAATTTTCAAAAGTAACGCTCTCTTTGATTAAAGCTTTTATTTACAATATTCCACATAATATTTTACATTATCTCTTTATAAGTGTTCTGAACTGTTTTTTTTATACCTGATAAAAATCTATGTGTGTGACTCGCATTAATCATGTTTTATATGTCACACTAACTTATCCATGAAGTCAAAGACTTACATAATATGGCACTCTTGTTGTGTATCAATTTGCAGGAATTATTAATTAATTAATCCTTTGGCTGATGGACAGTTTGTTAATTAAAGTCTTCCATATTTAACATGTATATTCACCCGGGTCCGATGCTTATGACCCGAGTTTGACCCGGCCTCCTAAACAAAATCCCAGAAACCCTAAATATTGTATACTACCCGACCACTTTCCATTTCACAAAATCTTCCTAGCCGTTTCCGTCTTATTCTCTCCTCCGAAATCCAATCGTCCTTTGATTTCTGCCATTGCATTCACTGCAATTAATTCCCCAAATCATACCCCATTTCTCTGCATATGGAATGTTTGATAGCAACACGAATTCCTCTCTTGTGAAGGCTCTAAAGCTGCGATGGAAAGTTTTATTGCAACCGAATCGTCTGATTAAGGAAGGCATTCAATTCGAATGATTCGCAACCCTCGTTTGATGTTAGAATGGCGTATCAGTATTCAAGATCGAAGTTTGTGCTTCGTATCCCGCCATTTCAGGGAAGTTTCATTATGCTCTCTTCTATTGTTACTATCGTTGTATTAAATTTGATTTGAGCTTGATACTATCCTGATTTTGTGTGAATTTCATTCGTGAAATGTGATATATTGATGATGATTCGAAGCAATTAAGGCTGTGGATTCACAGCTCTTACCTATTGATGAAATGGCTTGTTCACGTGGCCTAAAATCGAGGCCTTAATGTCCGAATCCCTATCTAATTCAGGGAAGTTTCTCACCAAGATTATTTTGTTAATATCTGCATGTTTCATAGATACTCTCTTACTTTGACTTTCAGCTCCATTGTCGCGTATAAGTCTTCAAATGTGTATATGACATAGACTAAAATAAAGCGAGTCTTTGGCAAAATGTTTGGGTCTTTCTTGGCATGGTTAACAGTGGTAATGAGTTAATAGGTCTTGAATATGTAAAATTTGCTTTTGATACAAAGTGGTTGTCCTATAATCTGTATATTTACTATGCTATAATATAAAATGCTTGTCCCTGTATTTCTTGCATTTTATATAAAATATATAATATATATATCATAATGCCAGTTTATTGTGTTGAGAAAACACCATTGTCAATATCAAATGTTTTGTTTACTTCGTGATACGATAATATTAACTTTTAAGTGTCACGTCTGAAGGAAGTAAACCAAAGCACCTTTTGTGACCCGTTTGATATGATACACTGCTGGTGTGATATGGTTCAGTAAGCATGATGATATTTGATCTACTTATCTTATGGTATATTGACTTTGATATAAACGGTTTTGATGATAACCCATTACAGTACAGTATTAATAATAAATGCTAAGTCTGTCAATATGCTGTCTTACAGTCTGAGTCTATGTAAAACTGATGCTGCTTTGATCAGGTTCAGGATTCTACGAGATTTGGGTATTATATGGAAAGATTTGCAGCTCGTGGCTCCTAAGAAAAGTTATGGTGCTGATTCATAGCATTAAAAGCTGAAGATTGCAGCCTTCAGTCGCTTCACTCACCACATGTGCTTATTCGAACCGGTGAATATCTACCCGGATCGAAATGAGTTCAAATGGGTTTCACACTTAAGGCTCTCGACCCCCAAGTCCTATAAATAGTCACTCATATCAACCTTGGACAGCACCAGTAGAATCACATAGCAATCCGACATTTTCATACTTTTCAAAAGTCTTTCTTTTTGGTCGAGTCTGAGAGTGTGGGCAAAGGAGGTTGAGTATCTTGTGGAGATAGTGACTGATCTGAAGCTACTGTATTGGAGGAAGAGCAGTTCATCCAATAGCTCCTGTTTCAGGATCAAGGAAGGTGAAATTCTGAGGTTCTTCTTGTGCAAAAGGTACTCAGAATTGCCCTTTTTGTTGTTAAGTTTTTGCCCCTGTATTGCTTATGATTGATACTGTGTCTTAGTCTCAATTAGTTCACTTGTGTAGTAGTTAATTGAGTCTATTGTGTTTTGATTTCTCCTTGATTCAAGTCTTGGTCTTAGTGTGTGTAAAAGGACATCAGCATCAGTTTCTGAATCTGTAGAATTCTCTTGCTAGAGAAATTCTGTGCAGTGGAAGACTGCCTTCAGATTGCTGAAATTCTGATTAGTGTGGCCTTGTACACACCACAGTCAAGCTTGAAAAAGGACTGATCAAAAGTGTCAGGTTTGAGTAACCTGTTGATCTGTGTTTTATCCCATTGTTTTAGAGTCTGCTGAATCAGTGTTTCCTTACTGATTCAGTGTGGTCCGGTTTGTGTGCTTGGCTGTCTAAATTTGCCTCATATTTTCTGCCTGCACTCCTTCACCTTGCACACTTGCACACTGCTGCATCACATCTGCTTGTTTTTGGAGCACCGAATCTGTTAATCTACTGTGCCTCAATATATCTCTGATTTCATCATCTGTGTTTAACTTAATCTTCTGTTGTTGCATCAGATTTTGTGATTCTCCATCTGCTAAGTTTTATATTTGATCTTGGTGATCTTGTGCATCCGGAACTGAATATCCAATCTGCTATATAGTACTTTTACTGAATCGGTTTTTACACCTTGACACTACTGTGCTGCACTTTGCTGAAACTGTTTGAGAACTTAACCTGCTGCACTTGATCATATCTGTTGAACTTTGGTGGTGCCGTAATCCTGATCTGTGAATACGAGCGCCGTAATCCGCTGCATTTGACTAATCTGAAACCTGCTATCCGCAGAGTGCATCTGTACCCCTGCTGAACCTTTAACCTTGCTGAACCTGTTGCTGAACACCTTGTATTCAGTCTTGAATTCTGCTCTGATAAACTTGCCTTTAGTGTGTTTATCAGCCCAGTAATTCAGCTGAAAGTTCAGCGTATTTTATAAGTCCATTTTCTATTATTATTTGAACTCAAACTGGTACAACTAAGTGTTACTTTTGAATCCTCTGTGTGACCTAGACTTGATAGTTTATTTATATTATGTTGGTATAACTGCTGTATCATATTTGTTTTGTAATCAGAACTTGATCAAACTATTTTTTATATAAATTTTGGTCAACAATTGCAATAGCACTTTCTGATTGGTCCCTTGAGCCTTCTATTGAATTTGTCTCTGCACTTGCAAATCTGCTATATTGCATTATCATATAATTGTAATTGTTTCTCTTTTCTGTTCTGAAAGTTAATTAGTTTTAATCTGAACCATAGTCTTGTGTGATTAATCTGCGGTACTCCTTGTAGCCATGTTTTAGTGACGCTCTATAAACGTCACTAAAAGTTAGAGCTGTTACTTGAATAAGTTTGTATGCTGGTTTGATCTTGAAGTAAACAAGTTTAACTTTGCTATTTGATCAGTTTGCTAAACCTTCATTTGATATTTGTTTAACCTGCATTGTGCTTTTTAATTTGATCACAATAAATTAGATCACATCCTTGATCACTAAGGTTTTTATTACACAAGCGAATAGTTAATTAAGTAAGCTTCCGCACTTAATTGCTAGTACTTGTGTTAAGTTCGAAAAAGAGTTTAAAATTCACCCAACACTCTATTCACCCCCCTCTAGAGTGTGTTTGCACCATTATCGATCCAACACACTGCCCCGCCGTTAAGCGTGAAAACAAATCCAGATTGTGACTTAAAGTCATCCTTGTCAGTTTGGAAACTGGCATCTGTGTAACCTCGTAATACTAAATCATCATTCCCGAAAACCAAGAACATATCCCTAGTACGTCTCAAGTACTTGAGGATATTCTTTACAAGAATCCGGTGACCATCACCTGGATTGGACCGGTACCTACTAGTCATACTAAGAGGGTACAAGACATCCGGTCTTGTGCATAACATGGCATACATGATAGACCCGATTGCCGAAGCATAAGGGACTTTACTCATTTGTGCCCTTTCCTCCTCTCGTCTTAGGACTCATTCCCTTCGACAGGGTAGACCCCGTGCGACATGGGCGCAATCCTTTCTTGGACTACTCCATGCTTGAATCTCTTCGCATCTTGTCTATATAGGTGGATTGCGATAGACCAAGAAACCTTTTAGATCTATCTCTATAGATCTTTATTCCTAGAATATAAGCCGCCTCACCCAAGTCCTTCATTGAGAAGTTCTTGGATAACCAATCTTTGACTCGATTGTAACATTGGCACATCATTCCCTATGAGCAATATGTCATCTACATAAAGCACTAAGAACACAATGGCACTCCCACTAACCTTCTTGTAAACACAGGGCTCATCTTCGTTCTTGATGAAATCAAACTGTTTGATTATCTCATCAAAGCGAAGATTCCAACTCCGAGAAGCTTGCTTTAATCCATAAATGGATCTTGGCGCTTTACACACCATCCCGGCGTCATTGGTTGTGAAACCCTCGAGTTTGTGTCATATACACTTCCTTAGACAGTTCCCGTTAAGGAAAGCCGTTTTCACATCAATCGCGCCGCATTTCGTAATCATGGTATGCGCAATAGCGAGCAAAATTATAATGGATTTTAACATAGCAACAGGCGAAAAGGTTTCGTCATAGTCAACTCCTTGTCTTTGCTTATAACCTTTTGCCACTAGCCTAGCCTTGTAGGTAGTCACGTTACCGTCCATGTCGGTCTTTCTCTTAAAGACCCATTTACACCCTATGGGAACTATTCCCTCGTGTGGATCAACTAAGTTCCAAACTTGGTTGTCTTTCATGGAATCCATTTCGAATTCATGGCTTCCACCATTTCTCTTTTTCATGCCTTAATAGCACTTCCTCATAAGTTCTGTGGTCCTCATCTTCCATGAGATACACGCCGGTATACCTTTCGGGTTCACGGCGTTCCCCGGTGGATCTTCGAGGTGCTAGTGTGTCCACGGTAGAGAATGGTGACGCATCCGTATGTGGCAAGTCCTCTACTTCCATCAACTGATCCGTTATCCGTAAGCGGTTCTCGAATTTCTTCAAGATCAATTTTACTCCCACCGACCCTATCCGAATAAACTCTTTCTCCGTAAAGTGGCCGATCCCCGGCAACAAACACCTTTTGTTCCTCGGATGGTAAAATTGGTATCCTCTAGTTTCTCTAGGATAACCCACAAACAGACATTTGTCAGATCTAGCTTCTAATTTGTCAAGCATCATCCGCTTCACGTAAGTCGGACAACCCCAAGGTTTAAGATAGGCTAGACTCGGTTTCCTCTTATGCCATACCTCGTATGGTGTGGATTCAACCGTCTTTGATGGAACTCGGTTCAGTGTATAGGATGCGGTTTCAAGAGCATACCCTCAAAACGATTTTGGAAGAACTGCATAGCTCATCATGGATCGCACCATGTCTAACAAGGTGCGGTTCCTCCTCTCAGACACGCCATTCATTTGTTGCGTCCCGGGAGGGGTCCATTCAGGTAGAATCCCATTCTCCTTCAAATAGTCTTGAAACTCTCCATCTAGGTATTCTCCACCTCGATCGGATCGAAGTGTTTTGATTTCTCTGCCTAGTTGTTTCTCCACTTCACTTCTGAACTCCTTGAACTTTCAAAGGCTTCATACTTATACTTCATTAAGTATATATAACCATATCGAGAATGGTCATCAGTGAATGTGATAAAATAAGTGTATCCTCCTTTTGCTTGAATTGACATTGGGCCACATACATCAGTATGTACGAGCTCAAGCAATTCATTGGATTTTATCCCTTTGCCACTAATATGTGACTTTGTCATCTTGCCAAGTAAACAAGCTTCGCATGTATCAAACGATTCGTAATCGAATTGATCCAACATTCCATTTTTATAGAGTTTGGAAATGCGATTCTTATTTATATGGCCAAGTCTACAATGCCATTAGTAGGATTCATTCAAGTCATTTATTTTGGCTTTCTTGTTATTTATATTAAGTACGTCAACATTCATATCTAATATGTAGAGACCATTTCTAAGTATGCCAGTACCATAAAAGATTCCATCATGTGAAAAAGAACAACATTTATTCTCAAACGTAAATGAAAAACCATCAACATCTAAGGCAGAAATGGAAATAATGCTCTTCGTAAACAAAATAACAATTACTAAGTTCAAGTACTAGCCCACTGGGCAATGAAAGAAAATAAACTCCTACGGCTAGTGCAGCAACACTTGCTCCATTTCCAACGCGTAGGTCCACCTCTCCTTTCTTCAGATCTCTAGTTCTTCTTAGTCCCTGCATATTCGTACAAATATGAGAACCACATCCAGTATCTAATACCCAGTGGTTAAACTTAGAAGAAGTAATGTTGATCTCAATCATAAATATACCTGAAGTCGAAGCATCAGAATGCTTCTTCTTGGTACTCAAGAAGCCCTTGCAGTTTCTCCTCCAATGTCCGGTCTCACCGCAATGAAAGCAAGCATCCTTGGATTTGTCTTTTGCTATCTTAGGCGTTGACTTAGGTGCAGCCTTTGCCTTCTTGGACATTTTCTGGGCTTTTGGCTTGCCCTTGCTTGAAGTGACCAAAGCAACACTTGCTTTCCCTTCCCCACAAAGGTGCCCTCGAAGTCTTCAACATGTTCAATAACTCCGCAAGGAGCAATCTATCTTGTTCATGTGATAGTTCATCACGAACTGCGAGAATGAGTCAGGTAGAGATTGCAGAATTAAGTCAATACTAAACTCTCGTTCCAACTTATGGCCCAGCTTCCCAAGCCTCTCAATATACCCGATCATTTTAAGCACGTGTGACCCCACAGCAGTCCCAGATGCCATCTTACAACTAAACAGGGCCTTCGAGACCTCGTACCTCTCAGTGCGAGACTGAGAAGCATAAAGTTCCTTCAGGTGGACCATGATAGAGTAGACGTCCATAGACTCATGCTGTTTCTGCAGTTCAGGAGTCATAGAAGCAAGCATGATACATGTAGCATCAGTACTGTCAGAACAGTGCTTGTTGTACTTCTCGACGAAGATCTCAGACCGAACCCTCGGTGGCTTTTCCGGTAGGGCCTTGTCCAAGACATAGCCATTCTTCTCTTGCCTCAAAACGATTTTGAGGTTTCTTTCCCAATCGAGAAAATTAGTTTCGTCAAGCTTGTTTTCGATGATAAAACGAAGGTTCAATTTGTTTGACATTTTCTACAACAATAAATAAAGATAGAATAAGTAAAAGCTCATGTATAAAAAACCCTAAATTTGCACTTAAAAATTTTATAAGGTTTTACTCCCACTAGCCAACTATTCCCTATTGGCTTTCAAGAATTTAATTAATTCTTTAGTGGTTGGGATCCCATCTAGTTACCTTGATCCCCGACGAGGGCCGATCAACCGAGATAATTTCGATAGGTAGGTACTCTTACCGCCGCATCGCATGCGACTCCCGATGGGGTCGACTAGTAAACTCTTTGACGTTTCACATCTCTATGTGATAGTCAACCCCTTGTCTCTAAAATCGACGGTCCCGCCGAGGGCCAATCACCGCAAGATTCTAGTCGAGTCGTAACCCAATATTCATGAGATCTCGTAACGATCATATCTCAATAATAACGATATACCCGTGGTAGGTCAACTCCCGACAAGGGCCGATCAGTTGGATCCGAACAAGGGCTCTTCACCGTCATTATAATATTGGGAGACAATTTTGGCTCGATTTTTGGCGTGGGAATATTTTAAATTAATTCACTTAATTAATTTGGTTCTGTTATGGTCTCATCTACTAAGTGCATATTACTACTATATCATATAAAGTAAAACATACACAACATTCCGCGCATAAAATAACCGGTATGATCATGGACTTTTCCTAGGTGCGGTTTCGAATACAAACTGACGAAACCGCGGGTCACAAACCAAGGGTATCTGCAACCGCCAATAGGATCTTTATTGTTGTACGCCAATGGGTTCTTTATCTCTCCTTGGTCTTCAACTTCTTGCTCCATTCTTGTTACATAATAAATAATTACACCCGCCGCACACGGGAGGGAGCTAACGGGAATGGGATAATTGCAAAAAGTAAACTAGGTCACGTTCTTAATAACGGCCTAGGACAATTTTTTAAAAACCAACATAAAGAAAACATTATCATCTATCCTATTGGTCGAGTCCATAATCAATCGGGTCCATATAATCACATTATATCTACATGTCTAATCCATACAATTTTATCTTATGAAAAAGATTAAATTCTAATTTTAACTACTCATGCGTCTTTATTTTATCACATCAAATAATTAAATAACTTTTAATTAATTATATGACTTAATCGAAACTTAAAATTAAGATTTAATTTTAAATCGATTTTAATTTTAATTAAATTTGAACTGTTCAAAATAAAATTAAAATTACTAAGTCTCCTATTTGTTTCCTTTCCAAAATAAATTTAGCTTAGGCCTGGCCACTTTCCAAAATCAAAATTTTGGAAGTGGCCTAGCTTGCAGCCTTTTACAAATCAAATATTTGAAAAGGCTGCGCCTATTCCAAATCAAATATTTGGAAAAGCCAAATTATTTTAGTCTAGGCGCGCCACTTTCCAAAAATCAAAATTTTGGAAGTGGCCAGCTAGCCTATTCCAAATCAAATATTTGGAAAGGGCCTAGGCCCATTCCAAATCTAATATTTGGAAAGGGCGTAGGCCTATTCCAAATCAAAATTTGAAAAGGCCAATATGCCATATGGTTTCCCAATGGTCCAAACTATTTGAACCATTGGTTGGTCATATGACACAACTAAACAAACGAGATATCTATCCACAATAAATATCACAAAACGAAAAGGGTCGATCTCCCTTATTGGAAGAGGACAGCCGACAAACGGCAACCCTAGGGTTACCGCCGCCGCCGCCGCCGCCGCAGAGGGAGGGGGCGCCGCCAGTCGGCCGACCCCCCATGAACCCTATTTTTTTTTGTTTCAACGTTTCGTGATTTAAATCTTGCATCTATCGATTAAATACTACGCAATTAAATTATGCTTATTGCTTAAGCTCGAAGTCTGGCTCCGATACCACTGTTAGGAAATCACTAGTTTAACGCAACGGAATTTAAAATTTGATTTCCTTTTTCTAGATCGTTCTTCGTTTAATGCAATAAACACGTTAAGTAGTTTGACGGTTATACCTTAATGATCTACTAGATCGTCGCTTTGACCGTCAACGGAGAGTAGTTCAATGCGCAAGCCGTCCACGCGTCCGGCCTCTATCGCTAATCCACACGAACCCCTTGCCGGAATCCTCCTTGGATTGCTATCGAAAAACTCCGGTCGATAGACCGGACCTTTTCTTCCCTCACAAACTCACTATGGAAGGTTCTCTATTTTACACAAGAATTATGAACTCTTGCAATTGTGATGTACAAAAGAGCTTGACACCCACTTCCTTTATATAGAGGAGGTGGCGCCCATATGATGTGTGGAGGAGAAGAAAACCTTTTTCCAATAAAATAAGGAAAATCAACTAGATTGATTTATCTCTTTAATTATAATTTATTTTGCCAATATCCTATATTGATTATAATTATCTTATTACCATAAATCTATTTTTCCAAAATCAATTAAATCTTATATTAATATTATGGCAATCTTTTTTAATTAAAGTGCACAATACAAGTGTATCTCATACACTTAAAAGTGGCGCCCCATTAGTCAACTAATTGACTTCCGAAATATTCTTTAATTAATTTAATTTATATATAATTAATATCTTGTATTTAATTTATTCATAATAAATAAATACCACCATATTAATTTACCACTATAACCTTTATAGTCTAGAGATAAACTTTCCTTATTTGGTTATCAACTATAACCGCATTTTAATCCGACTCGATGTTCATATGTGTGTGACCCGCTAGGCTTCCGAATATGTTGGCCGTAGACACAAAGTGCAATTTACTAAAATGCCCTTCATACCTAACGATCACGGGATAGCGTCTAGCAACACACCGTGACCCCCAATCATCGGAAGAGTCAAAAGCAATGACTACTACCTTTCATGTGAAGCAGTTACCGTGTAACTTACAATCCTATCGCTGTAATAATATCCATACGATCGTATCTCGAGTGTCAATACATTAACGATCGTATCTTATAATCTGGATATCATGCTCTCTCGGACTAACACATTTACTCCCACTTTGCAAAGATTCTCGAGAGCTAGACATTCCTTATAAGAAGGCCATTTCGGATATTCGATCCCAATCATAGGATACGCGATTCCCGGACGACCAATCATGTATACTCCGCATGCTTCAATATCATACCCAATCACTACCGCATGATCGCCCCGTGGTTAGGAGAAATCTCAATAGTGTCAAAGCATGACAATCCACACCGTGATGCCATGAAGACTCCGGTCAAAAGGATAATTACACAACCGCCACATAGTGTGACACTTAATGTAAGTGGGTCGGTCCTAACGTACGCTTTCTCTAATACACGTCCACGTACGGTCCAAGTGTCTCTACACTTCGATAGACGAGATCTATCCCTATCTTCTAAAAGATAGAAGACATCCAATACGTGCTAGTCGATTATACTATCAATGTCCCATTTGATAATATATAAGACTAGAGACATTTAAGTACCAACCTTGTTATAGTGATTAGAGATCTCATCAACCATAATCACTATCATGGTTTCTCTATCACGATTGATACTAGGGACGTTACTATATATACACAACAAATAATATGAAGATAAACAATATATAATAACATAAGTGCTTTTATTAATCATAATAAAGTTATTACATGAACTAAATAGACTGTAAACGACCCGACCCGGTCGGATCCGGTCCAACCCGATTGGGTTTATGACACCTTTCCAACAGCAGCATCTGATCAGCATTGGTCTCAGACTCAATAGGCTCGATAGTCTCTCCACCGGGTTGCTCGACCTCCTCTCCAGCCTGCCCGCCCTCTCCATCAGTTGCGGCTTTCGCCTCGGTAGCCAAGCGCACACGCTCCCTCAGGTTCGCTTCCACCACAGCGGGCACCTCCCAATCCGGATCATACATTGGGATATATCGTTCAAGCTCAACATCCGAAAAAGGTATTTGCGGGTGGAAGTCCTTCAGGTGATCGGAAAAGGGATGGGTGAGAATCCACTTGGTCACCACGGGCTAAGATGCATCTTGCGATGTGATAGAACCCTTGGTCATATCCCATCAGAAAGTTTTTCCCAGCAACAGCCTCGCTTGCGGCCTCAATCCGGCCTTGAACACTTGAGTTTAAATCAGAGAGTTGTTGATTCAAGGCGTCATTTGCTTTCTGAGCCCCATCGATCTGAGTCTGCATATCCTTCATGGTTTGGGCGGCCTCAACATCTTTAGCGGCCAGCTCACGACTCAATTTCTCCAAACGCTCAGAGTTTTCTTGGGCCTCAATCCATGCCTTTTTCTCATTAGCGGCCAGATTTTTCAATTTGTCAATCTCAGCTTCAGCAGCATTCAAGCGAGCACGCAATCCATCTCCCACCTCATTCGCAGCATCCAGAGCTTTCTTAGTATCAGCCAGCTCTTTTCCGACATGGGCGCTCTCAGATATGATGTTTCTGTAGTCATTGACGAACTGCGCCAAACCGGTGTCAACCTAAAGGAAGAAAAATAATCAGCGAGGTCAATATTGACTTAAGAAAAATATGGCAGTAAAGAGAATAAAAAGCAAAGGCAAAGAAAGATGTTTACCATGCTCACCGTGGCGCCATATAAACCCCACAAAGCGTCGATGCTCCCGGGGAAGGTACGGCGGGGATCAGTTTGGTCCGCCATCACAACTCTGTCCGCGATCCCGCGACCTATCTCCAGCTGGATGTCACTAGGGAGACCCCATCTAAAATGCCTCAGTGGGGGTACGTCAGCGATTCCCCTTGAAATTGTCCGCGCCTTGGGCATGTTGAGACGCTGTTGGCGCATGAACTCTTTGTCCAACCATGCGGTGGGACACCCTCTAGGCCCAGTAGGGACTCCAGCAAAGGGCACCACTGTTTTTGTGCCCGCCGAAACTGTCTCGCCGGCTACAGATTTACCTTTGTCAGAGGATTTGGCTTTATCAGCGGCCTCTCTCCTCTGAGAGTCATCGGTTCTGGATTTTTTGGGAAGAGGAACATCTTGCTCACTGCTACCGCCCCTACCGGGTCAGACTCTTCAACAACGTCTCTCTTATTCTTCTCACCCGTCGGCGGCTTCGTCAGGGTGGTCTGCTTTAAGGTTCTGCTCACCGCGGCTTTATCCCCTCCTGGCGGTTGGGTTGATTTCACAACCTAAGATCCTGAGGCTCCAGCCGCCCCCGCCTTTATATCGACCATGGGAAGTGGGGTTTTGACCCCCTTCAACTCAGCGGCTCTTTGTACTTCGCCAGTAGTCTTCCTCCTGGTCAGCTGGCTGCGTTGAGCTAGTGAGTCCATGGTACCTGCGGAAAGCAATATTTTTTAGCGACTAGAAGATATGAAAGAAAACAAGTTACATGAAATAGCAAAAAATAACACTAAGTAAAAATCCTACTCGGTGCCCGCATAGAGGGGTCGCCGCCACAGATAACGCATTGAGAAGGCATGCGCTTGCCGTGATGACACTCCCCATACCAGTCTGGGTCAGTCGGCAATAGGTTAACCACAACTAAGGGTTCGCCAACACCGGCTCCAGAAAGTCCGGCTTGTCTAAGATAGGGCTGGCCAACATCTAGCAGCAGCCTCCAGTTGAACGCTTGGGCTTGTTCTTCACCTTTGCGGGTATAACCCAAATCATCTTTCAACTCGGATATAAACTCATCATCGTCGAATTGGGTTTTTATGCTCGTCAGATGGTCGGTCTTAACCGAATTCACCGGTAGCTTCTGAAACGGCCATCCTACCCGGGACTCTACTTTCATGCATCTCTTGTCCCAATCCGCCACTTTGTCAAGAAGGTCGAATAATAACCGGGGCCGGCCAGTGCTTGATCTACTACGCGGCTGAATTTGACCGGCCCCGCCTTTCCGGGAAAAACCATAAAAATACAACAGCGCCGCCATCGACGGTTCGCGTCCGCTCAACCTGCTGATTATAATGAAGGACATAACCACGTGGACCACTCCCAGACTAAGGTTGCAGGGCATCACCTTCAGCTCCTCCTAAACCTAACAAAAAATGGGTCAAAAGGAGGTCTGAGTCCGGCCGCAAAATGATCATAATGCAACCACAGATAATCTTGTTGCTCCCGACCACAAACCCACGACACATTGGTCACGCCCATACTGACAAAGCGATAGTCCGCGGAGACATCATACGCACCCAGCGCCAGGGTATAATCATCCCGATCTCTAAACTCCCTCCATCGAGTTATGAGATCGCTGTCTGCTCGCTTTTGCTCTGCGAGCTCTCTTTCAACAGCAGCGGACCTCTTCTTAGGCGCCCTCTTCTTCTTTTCGGGTTCATCAGAGGCAGCTTTCCTCTTAGACACGACTACCTTTGAAGACTTTTTTGGCCTCTCCGATACCTCAGCAGCTTCCACGGCTTCCTTGACCTTAGCGCTACGTTTAGCAACTCCAGGATTGATAGCTTTCTCCATCCTAGCGAGTAGTCCGCTTAACGCCATCTGATCGCCATCTTCGACCTCGCCCCCAGTAGTGCCCTCACCGATTACGAGACCTCTGGGTCAGATTCTACATTAATGGGTTCTGGATTTCTCTCAATCTTCTCTTCGACGTCGCTCGAGCTCGCATCCTCCATGCTCGCCTCCTCTGAGCCATAGCCCGCAGCGGCCTTAACCTCTTCGTCTGATTCTGTGTGCTCTGATGACATTATGGAAAAGAAAAAGGGCAAGGTGGATCAGTTCAATCACCCGGATATGGAAATCGGGCCGAGGTGAAAAGTGATCGCACCTCGACACCTCACCTCTCCATCTTCCTTAAACAAAAAACTACCCAGAAAAACCCCCAAAACACAATCCAATTTTACTTCAATTTACCCAGAAAACCCCTAATTTCACCCAGAAAAACCTCTAATTTCACCCAGAAAAACCCTAAAACAACAAACATTCAAATACTCAAGCATTGGCAAACAAACCACAATCAGAGCCTACGCATGCAAGGATATTTCTAGAAAAAGAAACATGAAATCGCAAGAAAGCAGGAAAGGTTGTGCTCATGGTGTTCATCAGGGAGAAATAAGACAAATTGCAGAAACAAAATCAAGACACTATGAACTTCGAACAAAGATTGGACGATATCAAGGCACAATCAAATAAGAAAGACAATAAAAATTTGTGAATCTATACCTGATTAGTAAGAGGAGAAGAAAAAGTGTCGATCTTTGCCTAAAAAGACGTCTGCCGGAACCTGCTTACGAATCGCCGGAGTTTTCTTGCTTTTATCGCCGGAGAAATTATCAGAAAAAAGAAATGGGAAAAGTGGAAGAGTGGGGGGTAATACCTCTATTTATATAAGGAACTTAAGAGGGAAAGACGTTTGGGAAATTCGAAATTTGAATGTAATAATGACTGGAACGGTTACCGATTCTCCTCCGCCAATCAGAGCAAGGGACGGTTCAGTTCAACCGCTATGTCAGAGCACGTGGCTGACGTGATGTTCGTGAACCGATACATCCGTTTATCCTCTCCAACCGTTCAACTCCCCCCTGGCGACCATCAACCTGTCCGAGCATACGACTTCAGGATATCACTGTCTACAAATACTTCTCCAAGCGGCCAACACCTATCAATGACCATTGTGGTCTATTCAACAAACCACCTCTGATAGAATGCTATCATTTAATTAAGTCCGACTGAGCGTTGTCGGCGATTGAGCCTGTCCGCTACAATGCACAGCGTATAATCGGTAATTCGCTACGCGATACTAACACCGATTCAAGCCCGATAGAGCATTGTCGGTGATCAAGCATGTCCGCTACAAATGCACAGCCTACAACTGGTGGTTTTCACCAACACTGGTTCAAGCCCGATAGAACATTATCGGCATACCTCTGTCACGAGCGACAACATAAAGGAGCGGCTCCTAGGTTCTTCTTCAAAGCTTCTACTCTCGCCTCGGCGGACACGCCAGGCACAGAGTAGGGGGGCCATTGATATACCCGAATCAGAAGAGGGCCCTGTTCATCTAGATTGGGCCTATTATCATGGCCCATCAACATAGATATTGGGCCTCTATCTCCTCTATCCGCTGCCGCAAGCTATCTCTTACCCGCTAGTTATAAGCCGGATCCTAGCCGCTAACTATAAGATGGAACCTGTCCGCTGGTCGTAAGCCGGACCCATCCTCTCCGTGTGATTTCCACCCATATGATCAGACTGATTTCAAGACAAGGCAAAGATGAGTCCGCTGGTCGCTGCTTCCTGCTCGCCATGCTTATCAATCCAACTGGCTGATCTTGACAGCTGGCTAGGACACTTGTATTGCATGCATATTTATCTTTAATTATGTATTCTTAACTGTCTTGTCGATGAACTAGTAAACTAACTTAGATCTTAGTCTATAAATATTGGATCACAATGTAATAGAAAGGGCAATCCAAGAATTAATACAAGCAGATACACTCTGCCAATTTGTCGACTAACTCACTTGTTTTTCACAAACACTTATCCGCCACCCATGTTCTTGTCCACCACCATACTCTCACCGGAGAAATCACTCATACTAAGCCTCTTATCCTCAAGATAAACACTGTTACCGCAAATCTGGTGTTCAGCGCAACATCAGACACTTTTCAAAATTTTGATTTTGAAAATGGCAAGGATGGTGCCTTTTGGTTTTGGAAACCAAATGCATCCTTTTGATTAGGAATCAAAAGGGAAAGTAACAAAAGATACTTAATTTTAATTTTGATTTATTTTTGGAATAGTTCTAATTGATTAAAATTGAAATCGTTCAAAATTAACCGTTAATTTTATTTCGATTAAATCATTTAATTAATTAAATGTTAATTAGTTAATTGATTGGATAAAATTATTTTAGTTGATTAAATGTTAATCGATTAATTAAGACGCAAGTTGTTAATTTTTAATTCTATTTTTTTCATAAGATTTTTATTGTATGAATTAGATATTGTGTTGATATAATATGATTATATGGACCCCGGTTGATCATGGACTCGACCAATAGGATAGATATGAATGATTCATTTTCGCTGGTTTAAAATTTGTGCTAGGCCGTTATGAAAAACATGACCTAGTTTATTTTCTGCATTATCTCATTCTTGTTAGCTCCCCACCGTGTGCGGTGGGTGTATTTATTTTATTAGATAAAATTTATGTAACAAGAATGGGGTGGAAGATGGATACCAAAGAAAGACAAAAATAAAGATCCCATTGGAGAATAACGCATTAAAGATCCTATTGGAGGTTGCGGCTACCTTCAGATTGTGACCCGCGGTTTCGTCAGTTTGTATTCGAAACCTCACTTAGGAAAAGTCCACGATCATACTGATTACTTTACGCATTTATTTATTTTGTGCTTGTATTTATTTTATATGATACGATAGATGCATAACTAGGCACGATCTAGATGAATATTTAGGATGTATGTGTATAGAGATAAATATACTTGATGAGACCGTAATTAATTAATTAAGTAAATTAATTTAAAATTACTCCCACAACAAAAATCGAGTTATATTTGTCTCGTAATATTATAATGACGGTGAAGAGCCCTTGTTCGGATCCAATTGATCGGCCCACGTCGGGAGTTGACCTACCTCGGGTATATCGTTATTATCGAGATATGATTGTTATGAGATCTCATGAATATTTGGGTTGCGACTCGACTAAGAATTTTGCGGTGATTGGCCCACGTCAGAACCGTCTGATTTTAGAGACAAGGGGTTGGCTATCACATTGTGATGCTAAGCATCAAAGAGTTGACTAGTCAACCACCAAGAGTCACCTAGAGATGTGATTGGTAAGGTGTTATCTACTTGTCGAATTATCCTGGTTGATAGGCCCACGTCGGGAATCGGGGTAACTAGATGAGATCTTAACCACTAAAGAATTTTGAAAAAATTCTTGAAAGTAGTGGGAGCAAAATCATACACCAAAAAACCATTTTTGATTTTGCGTGTATAGACAATAACACACTTTCTAATGTTGTAGTTTTAAGCAAACTTTTATTTCTATGTTTTTATTCTCGATTGTTAAAAACCAAATCAATGACTGTTACCTTTTGAGAAACGTTCTCAAATAAGGTTAAGTAATTTTTTAATCCTTTTAAAATAAGCAATGACACGAGCAACTACGTTATAGTAGTTAAAGACAAGAAGACTACATATTTGATGTTGTGCTCAAAGACTTTAATTATTACTAATAAAAACGGAAGCTCGGGATATGATTAAATCACTTGAAATGAGTTTCAACGAATTAATCATATATTGGATACAACGCTGTCCAATGGGCCGTTCTGTCATATGATGACAATCAATTCAAAAAATTAGATATGTTGAATGTGAATGACCACAACGAATTTTTGGAAAAGTTATTTTCAAAGTTGTAAGATTTAAGTTTCGACTTAATTCTTTAAATCATTGCTTGAAAGTTAATTGAATAGTTCATGTTTTGAATATGATTCAAAATGATAAATAAACTATCTAATAATCTTTGGATTTTCTTTATGAAAGAAAACTGAAGACATAGCTCTTGTAAGTTTTCTTAAGTCTTATGAAGTCTACACTAAGAAATATTTACGAGTGCTTAAAGGATTAAAAGGAAAGTTAGGGCATATGTATAAATAAGAGAACTTATCGAAATCTCTATCCTAAGCAAGTAAGTTGAGATAAATCTATATAAGCTCAAGTCTACTCTAAGACATATGATATCTTACGAGTATGATTAAGTTAGAAAGATTAAATACAGAATATTCTAAGATATGGAAAGTGAAGCAAACGTTGCAACATTTACTATATAATATTCTGAGTCTAGTAAACAGATAAAGGAACTAAATAAATGTTATTGTGTTCCGGTTCTTATGATGAACACGAGTTCAGTTGTTTGTTAGGATTTAGTAGACAAATTCAATTGTAAGGAATAAATGTTATTCCGATAAAGTTGGTTAGTCATCGAATCTAACATACTAGATTGTTCTCACTGTATAGTCGATATAGATGATGAAATCTGAACCAAAATGTTTGAATGACTGTTATCCTTGATATTTGTGGTTGTTCTAGATATAGACTCTCTGGAAGAGAAACGTGTAATCAAATGTCATTCTGATGATGTCTGAACCATGTGATTATGAATCATGTGGGTAATATGTATCTTATCTTAAGATGACTAAAATACCCTTTTATGAAAAGGTTATAAATTCTAGAAAATTTGTCTAAAGCCTAAACATACTGATGTTTGTTGGCTTATGACAATTAATGCCACGAATGATTGATAATGCTCTAAATGGTACCAATAATTATACCTTTATTCACCCCAAATTCTGCTCAAGAGAGGATAGATAGACTCGTTATTATGTGGAATTTATGTTAAATGCTATGTGAGAGTTTCCAGGATCGTAATTCTGCATCTATGCTATTTTCCCGAAGATTTGGTACTGTTTTGTCTCGTATTCTGTGTTTTATGGGATGTACCGAATCTGGAGCATTGGAGAGTGGATCTGGAGTGGAACAAGTACATTGGGCCAAGTAATTAAAGTCCCAGAAGAAGCCTGCTGAAGAAAAAGGAGAAAAGTAGGTCTGGTAACCCGAAGGCTAGGCCCGGTAAACCGGCGTCTTGTTGGACACGAAATTGATTCTGCCGCATTATCTAAGTCGGTTAGGGTTTTAGAGAGTCATAAGTCGGCCATTGTATTTATATAAGGCCGCATCAACTGAGTATTACATAAATCTTGAATATCTTTGAATATATTACAATTATTATTATGCAATAAAGTTTTCTTGAGCTTTGGAGAGTTTTTTTTTGTTTCCTCCCTTCTCCCATCATCTCTAGCTTGAGTAGATCGAGCTAGATCTCTATTGTTGAAGGTATGAAGCTTTGAACGTTCCTTTATTGTCTTTAATATGGTAGATCTATTCGTATTTATGTGTTTTAGTTAATCTGCATGTTTAACAACCCCATAATTTACTTATTTTAATCGTACTGAGCAATGTAGATCCAGAAATTAGGAAAAGCCGACCCAGTAACCCGGCGGTCGATACCGGTTTACCGAGGCATGTTTTAGAAAACTTAAACTGGGATTCACTACAGCTACGTTGATCGGCAGGAATAATTAAAACGAGTAATAGGTCTGGCCAATCTAGTATTCGTAATTCGTAAATTAACATGAAGGACTATTAGTGAAGTGTTAATTAGGACATAGTCTTGAATGGACCCTAGGAACGTGCTGGTCAATGTCGACAGTTGTCTAGGCGGGTTAGCGGTATGAGTTAGCGCTCAATATCGGCAGTTCTAGTTCTTTATGCGTATGGGCTATTACGGACCAATTAAAGAGGGTAGCTTGCGTATAGATTGTCTACTGCCATTGTCAGAGTAGATAGAAGTAGGAATTGCACCCGTAGCTAATAATGATAATTAAAACGAAGCTCGCGATTAATTTAAGGAAATTATGTGGGGAAGTAAATGTAACGATTAACTAATCCAAGTTAGTAGATCGGTGAGGAGGGAGAGGAATACACTGTTTGTTTTCTTTTATGTTATTGTTGGTCAATGACCGCCTCTGTGTTGCTTCTTAATTAGGTTAGAGTCGTTCATACTTATAGTTGCATTGTCTCTGTGGGATCGACCTTGACTCGCATTTACTATACTACGATGTACCTAGTATTCTTGCTAGTAATATCGACGTTAGTGACTTACATGCGATCAAGATTTTTGGCGTCTTTGTCGGGGACAATGGCCAATTGTAAATATAAACGTTTTAATTCTAATTAAGAAGTCGTTTTTATTTTATTTTATTTTATTTTGAGTCTTGAGTCATTTTGTATCAATCCTGCATTGTTAAACTACCAGAAAAAGAAATTTCAGGGCCGGTTTACTGTGGCTAACCCCCGGGTTACCGAGGCCTGAAAAATCGATTTTTGTACAGTTCCTGTTATTCTGTGTTATTCCCTATTGATTTTAGTTAGTAGGTCCGCAGCAGTTGGGATCACACCCAACTGAAGCGGAAGTTGCTGACCTTTTCCTTGTTTTATTTTGTCTTTTTTGCAGGTAGATCAGAATACCTCAGAAATTCGATCAAATCAGAGTTGAAAAAGAGCAAATAAGTCAAACAAAATGCCTAAAACGATATTGAACATCACACCGATTTCCATGTACCCTGGATCTGAAGCAAGAAAGCATTATGAAACTATAAAGAAACGGTTGGAAAATGAGAAAGAATCAATCAAGCAAGAGCCTGAAGAGAACCTTAAGGAGTACATCATGTATCGTCCAGGTGAGTTCCCTTGTGAGTTAATTGAAATATCATCTTCGGATTACGATTCTGACGATCCTGAATGGGATCCTGACATGGTGTTTTCTGAGCCTGAGGACTACCCAGACTCAGACACTATGGTAAAGTTAGGAGACCCTGGCACGTTCAGACTCCCGATTTCTGTTAATGGTATATCAGTAGGATTAGGTCTCTGCGACTCTGGCTCAAGTTGCAACATTCTACCCTTTTCCCTTTGTCAAAAGATCAAGCTTCCGGTCGTAATGAATCAAACCAAGACCATGACTTTCGTTGATAGAACTAGAGACATGCCTGCTGGTCTACTTAGAAAAAGTGTACAATTAAGGCATGAGGGTTCACATGTCCTATTGACTTCACGGTCATAGATGTACCTGAGGACCCGAGTGCCCCAGTTTTGTTAAGGAAACCTTTCTTAGCAACAAGTAGGGCGGTTATGGATTTTGATAATAGGGAGATTACTCTAAAGTTGAATAATGACGTTGTATCTTTTAAGATCTTAGAACCCTTAGAAAACCGACTAGAAAGTTGCAAGATGACGTATGCTTCGGGAAAGGTGGAAATTATGGAAATTGAGGGGCATAAGAATAGAGAGGTTGTAGTAGAAACCGTTGAGCAAGAATTCATGAGACTAATACTAAGAAAAAGAGAAGAAAAGGACCACGACAAGATGCTCACGAAGCTAGTCCTTCCGTGTTGCGTAGTGAACGAGTTGAGCTAAAAGTGGAAAACGTGGAGTCCTAGGGTCTAAAGCCTAAATCTTGACGCAGAGGCAGACCTAGTACGCAAGCTAAAAGAGAGAGGCATGCTAGGAAGAGAGCTCAAAAAGGTTCTATAAAGGTACAGACCTCTGAAGCGAAAGTTTGGCGAGTTAGAGCTCCAACCCTTGAATGATCGGAGATCTAAAGAAAGTCGAGCTGGCGACTATAAACTCAGAACTATATTCTTTAAACTCTTAGGTATATTAGGAATGAATAAAAGTAGCCAGATGAAGGGACGAGCTTTTTTTCATCCTACCGCACCCTTAGGCTTGAAACCGAATGGCTGTGGAAAGGTTTTTTTTACCTCGTTGCGTATTTTAGTGAAGTAGGTTAGGTTTTGAGTCTGAAATAACAATTGAAGAGTGAAGGTCTAGTCAATTTGAGATCAGAATTGAGCAGAGAGGTTGAGAAAAGTGTGCAGTGAAGGCGGACAAAAAATCTGGGGAAAAAGAACCCCCGGTATTCGAGGGTAACCTCCGGGTCACCGAGGTTGGATTTTCAGATTTCTGAATGTCATGTTATAAAGCTGAAATTTTAGAGACACGTGGAGGACACACGTTGCACCAGATACGGTCAGTCAGCAGAAACCGTCCTATTTCTTCATCTTTTCAAATTTTTCATCCTTTCCCACACTCCACCATAACTCCACCTCAATCCGTCACGGAATTTATTAACACAAAACAAGTAATAATCCGGTTAACCTCAAGTATAAGGATCGTAGTAATAGTGGTTAATGCCGGGTCGATCTTACGGAGAACTGGCGATTGTGGATTCTAGTTTTTATTCCTAACTAACCTATGTCACGATTACTAAACTAAACGGCGGATAAAACTAAACGAAATGAAAATAAAACTTAACTAAAACGTAAAATGGACGAAAGATATGATCTAAAGCCGGGAAGGATATGTTTCGAACCAATTTAAACTAAACTAAATCTAAGATGCAATAGAAAGAACTAACTAAGCTAAGTAATTCAATTTCAAGGGATTTTAAATCAATAATTTACGAGATGAACAAGCAATTGATCCACCTATCCTATCAATATTCGGTTTCAATTCGATTATTTCGTGATTACTAATCAAGTTGTGATTCACCTATTCAAAGGTATGAACCCTAATTTCTCGAGGCAAGTTCGTCTATTAATCTCTATCTTTCGATCTAAAGATTAACGCTCTCAAATCGAGGTGTGAAATCTCTCAATTTCTAACCTAGAAATCTAACCTAATAACTCTCGTTAATTAGATCAAATATCTATCCTTTATCGTGGTGATCTAAAGTCTAACTTGATTTTCATCAATTAAACAATCAATAAAGAAAACATCTCTCGATATAAATTTCGCAATAAACATTATGGAGCATGATAAAAGAAACAACTTGTAATAGATACTCACAAAATAACCACGAAAAGAGACTGAATTGTTGACTCGGACGGCTTCACAACGCTTGTTCAATGGAGGCCTAGCCTCTTAGCATCCTCTTGAAGATCGAATTATTGAAGTAAAAATACATAAAAAGTGTTTAGAACTACTAGAAAACTAAGAACAATGAAATCTCAGCCTCCCCTAGGGTTTAGGGTTTGCAAAAATCGTGTATTGTGAGGAAAAACGCGCTGATATTTATAGAAGATTAAGTCGGTTTCAGCATGTCGGCCGATGGACGCCCGTCTGAAAAGGATGAACGCCCGTCCAGCTTGTGAAATCTTCTTTGAGTCGGGCCGAGTCACGACCAGACGCCCGTCTGCCAGCGTCCACTCCTGCGTCCAAACTTCTTGAATCAACTTCCCATTCCCGGACGCTCGTTCACTTCGGTAGACGCTCGTCCACTTATGGACGCCGATTCGGCTTCCCGGACGCCGATTCGGGATCGAATTTAATCTTGATTTCTTGAACTTTATCTCTTTCTCTCTATCTCGGTCCTTCATTATCTCTTTTATCTTCAATTACCTCGAACTCAATCAACTCTTGAGCATCTTTTGAGCCTCAAACATGCATCTATAACACATAAAAACATCGCAAAATGTAATAACGCTCAAATAATCATAAAAACATAATTAAAACACATAAATCAACCTATTTTGCGATTATCTCTTTTAAAATATCATTTGCTCAATATTTCCATTAAACACACGTTTCTTATGCAAATTAGTACAATTACGGGGAAAAATATCATAGAATATAGCGTTATAAATCGTATAAATTCACCCTTAACAACTCCCCCACACTTAAGCTTTTGCTCGTCCCGAGCAAAACAAAACAAAGATAAAGACTCGAGAAAAGATAGACATCTAAACATATATAATACGTATCCAATAAATCAGAAGTTCACCAGTGTGTGTGCATAGCCATAATAAACTTCCACTAAAGCCGAACTTGAGAAACTCAAAGAAAAACTAGCTAATACCCCCTCGTAGACTAGCAATAAATGAAACTCATAAGATGTACCCTACAAACGTGATATATCCCGAAAAAGATGATCGAATATATCCAGGCCCTTTTTGAAATACTCAGAGGATAATCCCTACAACATATCTGTCAGTTTCTACTGGGGATAAGATAGACGATAACTTAGTCTTATATCCATTCATACTAATATTTTAGTTGATTTAACTTTTTCACTTTCAAACACACATCGAATGAGCTATTGCCCTGTCATAGCGAATAGGATATTCGAGATATACCCTACCTTACTCCAATCATAAGGCGGCTTAAAGCGGCATTTCGTCGTGAGCTTTTAGTCATCATAGTGGAATAGGACATACGCGGTACACCCTACCTCACCCAAATCATAAACCAGCTTTCGACACACACAATTATAATTTAAAACTCAACTTTTCATTTGACAATAGTTACGTGTTACTTATCACATTCAATCCTTCAGATATTCACAGTATATCATACTCCGGATCTAAATAAAAACTATCATAAATCTCAAGATATATACGTAGCACTAAGTACATGACTTATAAGACAATCAAAAATCACTCGTCCAAAAGGGGTATAACTTTATAAGTAGCTCATCATTTACTATGGCTCGTGAAAAATCGATCTCAGGTGAAACATCTAACTTATCAAACATATGATATACAGCTTAAATGACTATAAAAATAACGAACTTCAAATTGAATTGCCTACTCGGGAAAAAACAAAAACAAAAGTGTCGAAAAATTACGAAAATTTTAGCTCATTTTGCATAGAAACATAGAAACATTACGCAATTAAGCAAATGTGTAGATACATATCGAAACATTCCCCTCCCCCACACTTAAAAATCAACATGTCCTCGTATGTTGTGCGGAACGAAAGAAAAGGGAAAAGACTTAGGCGATTTAAATCGAAACTCGAATCGTCGGTCGGGCCGGAGCCTACATAATGACACTTAGAACGCGTAACTAGACAATGTAGCTCGACGAAACCGCTAAAAATATACCTGCACGTCTTAACAAACATGGAACCATCTCGGGGAAAACGGGGAATTATACCAGAACGAAAAGAGATATCAAAAATGAAGATAAAGCAAAAGTTAAAGCATTCAGTACATCCAGAAAGTATAAACACAGTATAAAATGAAGAAAGTACGGGTGCCTTATGGCTTACATGATCCATCGAAAATAAATAGTAGCAACACCAAAAATTACAATGAACCATATAAGTAAAAAGTAGCAGAAAAAATATACAATCACCGTAGCTAGTGCAAATCGAAAAATAGACAAATGAAATCAAGATTGCCCCGGAGCCGGAGTATCATCAGCCGGAGGAGGAACAACAGAATCAGCAGCAGTAGTAGGGTCAGTGGAGGGTACAGCAGCCGTAGACGTCGTCGATGAAGGTGCCGGCCGTGTAACCGGGGCGATGTCCGATCCCGTGGGTCTCTCCTCCGCAACCTCCTCATCATCGGGCTCTTTCTCCGCCTCGAAGCACATCGGCAATAACTGCTCGATCGCATCGGAAAAGATGAACTCCGTATCACTCTCCTTGAAAATCTGCATGTCCCTCGGTTTCTTGCCCTCCACAGTGCACTTCAGCACGTACATCATGTTCTTCTGCGTCTCCTGGATATCAGTCATCCAATCTCGTAGACTATTGGCCATGCTGTACCGAGCCCTCTCCGCAGGAGATAAACTAGACAAGGAGGGAACCGGAGGTGGTGCCGAAGATGGACCAGGCTCCTGGGGTGTCTCCGTCTCAGACTGTCCCGAAGGCTTACCCTTCTCTCTCTGTATTGGCCTCGGGTTCTTGGGCTTGTGATCCGCTCCATACTCAGGCACACCGGCATCGAGGCACAAACCGTGGATCAGGTGAGGGACGATCAAGCTCCGCGTATAAACCTTCTGATTGATCGAGATCTCGTCATACAAAGCTTGTCCCACATTCACATTCAGGCCAAACGTCAACGCATACAACATACCTAGGTCACCAATGTGAAAGTGTGTCAGGTTGTTCTTAGGCAACAACCGACTACGAATGAATCGACACTTTGGACCTTTCAATCCTCCGTCCGGGTCGTGGTGACTAACTCCTTCCGGTCTCCTCCCGGTCTTAATGTCCAAGCCACATCCGGGCACACTCTTAACCGCAACTCCTCCAAAGGATCCTGTCCCAAACTCTGTCTATGCACAATCTCTTCCTTATAATCTCTACCCTCGAAAGCCGCCAACCCATACTTTGCATTGATCACCTCCGGTGTAAACGGAACGTGGACTCCTCGAACCACAACCACCTTCGATTCCAAGTCGGTTTCCGAACAATTGGCATAAAACTCCCGAACCAAGGAACTATTGACCGGGGTAGTTGGAATTGTCATCAAAGCGCCCCATTTCCGATCCTTAAGCAACTTAACGAAATCCGGATCGACCTTTGCCTCTAAGGTGGCCCTTTCTATCAACATCGTCCTCGAGAAATAGTGCTGTTTATACACATCGTGAGCTCTGGGTTCACGAACCTACGAGGTAAGGGCATAGGGGGTACGGTTTTGGCTCTCTTTCTAGGTGGATCGGCCCTAGGTTCAACCGGCACATCTTCCCGGGTAGCTTCTACAACCTCCTCAACCACTAGACGAGGCTCCGCCTTTCGAGCTCTAGGCATCCGTACTAAAGGAATATCGTCGTCCGTCTCGAGTCGAGGTTGGTTCATCTCTTAAGGTTGCCCTAGTTTGGGTGGCTCTAGGGGTTGCTCCCGAATGCTCACACCTCGGTTGGGATCAACTAAGGTTGGGTCGAACTCTTCGCTTCTTCCCGGCCTCCCTAGCAACTTCCTTCCCGTGTCTCTTCACAACTCCCTTCTTATGAACCATTTTCAAGCCTAGTCTACACCAAACAATCCCAATACGCACAAAAGATACCCGTTTAACATCCAAAGCGGGATTTCAAATCAACCAAACCACAACCACAACCATCCATGATCAATAACCAACCCATTCATCATCAACAGCATCACCCAACAAGAGTCAAGAATCAAAAACGAAAGAAAGAAAACAAATAAGATGACACTCAAGTGAACGAGCCGACTCAAAGATCGAACTCAGAAAAACGTGAAGAAAAACGAGAAAAGTTGTTACTAACTTACCGAGTATGATGAGTAGATGCTGATCGAAATGAAGATTAGTCCAAACAAGTCCAAATGGCCTCCAAAAATCGGATTTTTTCTCTTAAAAGTCGGACTACAATGGGTGATGATTCTCTAAAAATATAGCGTGTTGGGAGTTTTGGTTATGAAAATCGAAGAGAGGGTATCAAAAGCGGTCTATAGCACTTGGAATCGCTCAAAATGGTTTAGAATGGAGGAATTTAGGGCAAAAGGAGGAAGAGAAACCGTTTTTCGCGTTTGAATATCCTGAAAAGTGAAGGTTCACTCGAAGGAGGGGTATATATAGACGAGAGGGTGGACGCTCGTCCAACTCAGTGGACGGGCGTCCACGGGAAATCAGATGAACTTGACGGGCGTCCAGTTTAGTAGACGCTCGTCCAAAAGTTTAAATCACATACAGGATTGGAGGGAATAAATCGGACGGGCGTCCGGGCTTAGTGGACGCTCGTCCAAAAATTGGTCATGGCGGACGGGCGTCCGAGTTACGGACGGGCGTCCAAGCGAGAAAATGCACAAAAATCATAAAATTCCCATATAACTCAAATTCAAAATTTCATCTCTTATTAAACTTAAATAAAACTTCAAAACTACAAATAAAAATCAAACGAAGTACATAAAATTTCTAGAAAATAAATAAAAACAAATAGAGAACAGTGGGTTGCCTCCCACCAAGCGCTTTTGTTTTACGTCGTTTGCTCGACGAAACAAACCTAACTAACGCTAGTCTGCATAAATCTCGTCCCAATCCACCAAACGGATGAGACGCCGAAGCATATCAATAGCGGGAGGAAATCATAGTCGTCTTGTACGCCCCGGTCATCTCCGGCTACCTCTAAACCTCTAAAATGTGAAGCACGTAGTACCGGCGCTAGATGCATCGTCGGCATGGGGTCATTTAGGACCGTATATGGACGTCCTATAGCTTCCTGGAGCTCCTCAGTAGTGAAGTCACTACCTCCCGAACAGCGGGGGACAATGAGAACATAGGTGATGGTCTTCGTACGGGTACTAAGCTCAAAATCTACGTGCAAGACTATAGTGCCTCCTGGTCCATCAGCTACTGTAATCAGTGGGATCCGACTAATGATGGGGAACTCCTCCGGAAGAACTCCGTAATCCATATCTAAAAAGCAAACTAACTGACAGATATAAACAGAAAAACTTAGTCAACTAAGACGTTAATAAACTAAAACTTAAATAAATATAATACTAATAGCCTAAACGAAATTTAACTAATATAATAAGGGATATCTAGGATGCCTCACAGTAGCGCTTTTGGTTAATGTCGTTAGCTCGACAACTTTTGAAGTCTAGCCCGGATCGGGCCATTTGACTTTTACGCCGACCACTACCTCGTGTAAGCTCGATCGGTAGTGTGGCCGCGAAACGACACCTAACACATGGGGTTAAATTCTTTATAGCTTTCCGGACACGTTTAAACTTCCCCATGGTTGACTTCTTCGTCTTCGAAGCTTCGATGACATTCTTGTTGACGCTCTTTCCAATATTCTTCCATATCCCAACTACCGGCTAGAACTTCTTCGGATTGACCATCACCGTCATCCTCGGAGAAAAGTTCGGGTGAAAACTCGTCTAATTCTTCGGCTTGTTGTAGCACCACATCCAAGGATATCGAGGAACCGAACAGGTCAAAAGCTTGTCTCTAGGCTCACCAATGTAGTGTTTGCACCTCTGTCCGTTCACTCGAAACGGCTGGTCACCATAACCTCGTAGTTCTAGAACGCCTCCGGGAATAATTTGGAGAATTTCAAAGGGACCGGACCAACGTGTCCTCAACTTCCCGAGAAACAAATGTAACCTAGAATTGTAAAGAAGAACTTGTTCTCCGACTTGAAATTCTCTCCTCTTAATCTTAGCATCGTGGATTAGCTTCATCTTATCCTTACTAATCCTGGCACTTTCGTAAGCACTGGAGTCCGAATTCGTCTAGCTCGTATAGCTGCTTTGTAGTCGATGTTTTCCACAAGATTGGGAATCAAAGTTCGAAACTTTGTAGCCCAATAAGCTCTATGCTCTAACTCGACGGGCGGATGACATGGTTTCCCGTAGACCATTTGATATGGAGATGTACCCATAGGGGTTTTATAGGCGATTCGTAAGCCCAAAGTACATCATCCAATTTCAAACTCCGATCCTTTCTATGTTGTTTACCGTCTTCTCCGGGATTCTTGATGCTTTGGTTGCTCCTTTCAACGACCACTAGTCATCGGATGATATGGTGTGCCGGTTTATGACGGACACCATACTTCTCAAGGACTTTCTCTAGGGGTCGGTTGCGAAATGCGTCCCTTCATCAACGATCAAGGCTCGTGGACATCCAAACCTCACAAAGATATTTTTCTTAAGAAATTTCATGACCGTCTTATGATCATTGTGAGGAGTGGCTTGAGCCTCCACCCATTTAGACACGTAGTCTACGCGGACTAAGATGTATTTATTACCGCAAGATGATGGGAATGGTCCCGTAAAATCGATACCCCACACATCAAAGACTTCGCATTCTAGGATGGGTTTCAAAGGCATGTCAAAACGCCTTGTCAGAGTACCGGTTCTTTGGCACCTATCACAAGATTTACAGAAAGCCTTTGTATCTTTAAAGATCGTAGGCCAATAGAAACCGGATTGAAAGATCTTAGCAACGGTTTTCCACGGACCAAAGTGACCCCCAGTGGGTCCACGTAGCCTTTGCTCAATAATATCCCGTTGCTCGGACTCGGGAACACATCTTCTAAGCAAACCATCTTTACGGATCTTAAAAAGATAAGGTTCATCCCAAACGAAATATTTCAAATCGAGAGAAGAACTTTTTTTCTCTGATAAGACATCTACGGATCGAGATAACGGGCATGAAGGTAGTTTACAATGGAAGAATACCATGGAACATCGGGAGGACAACCGTCTATCAACATAATGTTTTCTAGAGGAAAGTAAAGATCTATATCATACGGATCATCCTTTTCCTCACTTAACATTCTAGAAACGTGATCGACCACTACGTTTTCACCCTTTTTGTCCTTAATTTGGACGTCAAACTCTTGTAGGGTCAATATCCAACGTAGTAAGCGCGGTTTAGCCTCTTTCTTGGTCATCAGATAACGCAAAGCAGCGTGATCAGTCCACACAATCACTTGAGCTCCTAACAAGTAACTACGAAACTTGTCCATAGCAAAAACTACGGCCAAAAGCTCCTTTTCAGTAGTGGTATAGTTAACTTGAGAGGGGTTCAATGTGTGATTGGCGTAATAGATAGGTTGGAATTTCCCTTTGATCTTTTGTCCTAGAACAGCACCAACAGCATAGTTTGATGCGTCGCACATAAGCTCAAACGGTAGGTTCCAATCAGGCGATATAAGAATTGGAGCAGATATTAAACGATCCTTGAGCTCCTCAAACGCTTGCTTGCAGCTCTCATCAAAATTAAACTCAACGTCTTCCTTTAGTAAAGTGGACAGGGGCTTGGCTATCTTGGAGAAGTCCTGAATGAATCTTCTATAGAAACCGACATGTCCAAGAAAACCTCTAACTTCACGTACATTCTTGGGGTAGCTCATCTTCTCGATAGCTTCCACTTTTGCCACTGTCAACTTCTATACCTTTGGTGAGATCTTGTGGCCAAGAACTATTCCCTCATCTACCATGAAATGGCATTTCTCCCAATTAAGTACTAAGTTCTTTTCCACACATCTGGATAACACTTGATCAAGATTGTCGAGGCAATCATCAAAAGGCGACCAAAAACCGAAAAATCGTCCATAAAAATCTCCATACACTTCTCTACAAGCCCGTCAAAGATAGCTAGCATACATCGAAATGTAGTTGGGGCATTGCGAGAGACCAAATGGCATTCGCACGTAAGCGAATGTACCATAAGAAGCGAGTAAAAGTGGTCTTTTCTTGGTCGGTGGGTCAATGGGTATTTGGAAGTATCCCGAATATCCATCTAGGAAA
This sequence comes from Gentiana straminea, assembly GCA_036785695.1. Lineage (NCBI taxonomy): Eukaryota > Viridiplantae > Streptophyta > Magnoliopsida > Gentianales > Gentianaceae > Gentiana > Gentiana straminea. The sequence continues at coordinate 7,322,079 of JAVUPR010000385.1, read as the reverse complement.
CGATAGAATGCGTGTCCCGCCGGACGCTCGAGCATCGATCAATGAATGGAAGGGGAAAGTGATCTTTCATGGTTACCTCATTGAGCTTTCGATAATCGATGCGGACTACGTAACCGGTGACAAGTCTCAATGCAATTTCCTCTCCCTTCTCATTCTTCTCAATTGTAATTCCACCTTTCTTGGGAACTACTTGAGTCGGGGAAACCCATTCACTATCCGCGATGGCATAAATGATTCCCGTGTCCGGGAGTTTGATGATTTCCTTTTTAACGACTTCTTGCATATGAGGGTTGAGCCTCCTCTGGGGGTACATCGTACACATTTTGCACCCTCGTTCGTCTTGATCTTATGCATACGGATGTCCGGAGATATCCCTCGATATCTCTACTTGCCATCCAAAAGCTTTTTCATTTTTCTTCAAGACGTTGATAAGTTTCATTTCCTCTAAACGAGAAAGCTTGGCGAGATATAATCAATGGAAGCTTGTCACCTTCTCTTAAAAACACATACTTAAGATGTTTAGGCAACGGCTTCAACACCAAATCGTAGGGGGGTCTTCTAGACTCGACTTGAGATCTCCACTTTTCAACTCAATGTCACGAGTTTACTCGTGGTCCCACCTGCCAAAGCTTCTCCTTCCAACAATTCTTCCTCAAAATCGGCTGCTAATTGATCTAGATTGACAACACCATGAGTATTTAAATTATCAACCAATCGCTCATATTCGGCTTCTACAGCCATGACTTGCTTATCCATATAATCGGTGAAATCATCCGTCATATAATCAATGGAAAAGCCGGTTGGAGGGCCAGAGGGTACTTGAATGGACTTTAAGACATTGTAACTCACCTCTTGATCACCAACTCGGATAGTCACGTGCCCACCATCGCAATCGATGAGGGCTCTAGCTGTAGATAAGAAAGGTCTTCCAAGAATCAGGGGGACGTTTTCGTCTTTCTCTATATCTAAAACATACCAATCAACTGGAAAGGTAAATCTATCAATCTGAACCAAAACGTCTTTCAGGATCCCTGAAGCTTTCTTAGAAGATCTATCAGCGAATTGTAAACTCATAGTAGTCGGTTCTAGAAGGCTTTGTAAACCGAGCTGTTTGCACACAGACATTGGCATGAGGCTTATAGAGGCACCTAGATCACACAAAGAATTAGGGAAGACTAGACCTCCCATTAATACTGTAAGTACGAATTTGCCAGGGTCACCTCTTTTAATTGGTAAGTCTCCATAATTAATCATGGAGCAATCCTCACCAATTTGCCTTTCCATGCTGCTAACTTCTTTTTCGAAGATACAACATCCTTGATGAATTTTGTATACTTAGGCATCTCAACCAAGACATCGATAGTGGAAGATTTACTGCGTATTTTTCGAAGGTTCGGCACCTTTCCGTACTTTTTGTCCTCACTCAAGGGGATGTTGCTCTTTCTCGGTGGAAATGGAAGCTTCTTAAGGTCATTCTCGAAAAAGATTTTCTTTGAGGATGCACTCACGGCCTTGTCTTCCGGATCCTTCCAACGAACGACTTTTTTCGGTTTCGTGTAGTCGGGGATCGGCCTCACGACTTTCACTTGCTTTTCGGTCCTCGAGGATCGGCCACTTGAGGATTTCCAACTTCTTCACCTCTCAGGGGATCAGCCACCTGAGTTTTCTCTTGCAGTTGAGGGGAGTGTAGGTGCTCAGCTTCCCCTCCTGCCTTATCAACGGCAGGAGGGGCTAGTGGTTTCCCTGGTGGGAAGGACCACTAACTTGAGTACCGCTTCTCAGATTCATTGCACTGGCCTCCTCTTTACCGTATTGAATTGTTGGCACGAGGTCAGTACATGGGCCTTTGTTCAAGTCAGCCTGAGCAACTTGACCACCCTTTGGATTCTTCTCGGTGGCGGGCGGCGGTACCCTGGGGGTCTAGAAGCTAACTGCTCAGCCAGTTGCCCAATTTGTCTCTCAAGATTCTTCATCGATCTACTTTGCTCCTCCAACTTGGCTTCAAGATTGTTAGATTGGGAGGAGCTTTGAGAGTTTTGGAAATTTGAAGAATAGGGTTGGCTAGGCCGACTTTGAAATTGAGAGTTTGAATTGGAAGGCCAATTCTGATTGAATTTTTGCGTAGGATTGGAAAAATTCGAGTTTTGGTTCTGATTAAACCCAGGGTTTCTATTGAAATTCTGATTCGAATTAAAATTCGAATTAGGATTGAAATTTGAAGATGGATTAAACCCTTGGTTTTGAAAATTGCCCTGGCCGAGAAACGATTGAACCTTTGATTGTTACGGCCGTAGAATGCATTCACTTCCGCATTACGTCCGTTCATAGGACGAAATTTAGAAGTGTGCCCCACCTCGTCACAATTCGACATGTGACTTGATTGTCTTGTCCATAATCATGAACAACATTCACTTGATAAGGTGTAGGGGGATTAAATTGGCACGCGGCCATTCATATGGCCGGTCGACGGCCGATTTTCGCGATGCGAGACACGAGGGTTCGTGGAAAAGAAGAAGTTTGATTTATCGGGTTTGGAACTTGAGATGGTGCCATCTCGCACGCGCAAGGCGATCAAACTTTGCAAATTGACTTCCTCAACCTTGGGAGGAGGAGGTGCTTGAATTGCACGATAAGAGGGGGCATAGTTGTACTTTGCGATGTCCTCAAACAATGCCCATCCCTCTTCCGGTGTTTTCTTCAGAAATGCCCCACCAGAAGAACTATTGACCATGCCTTTTGTAAGCTCGGTCAATCCACGAAGAATGTATTGACTTGCCTTTCCGGTGGCAAGCCATGGTGGGGACACTTTCTAAGAAGAGACTTGAATCTCTTCCAACATTCGAAGAAAGATTCATTCTCTTTCGATAGAATGTGAAAATGTCGTTCAAACAACGGGGCGTCTTTGAAGGCGGAAAGTATTGACTTAGAAATTCTCTTTCAAGTTCGGCCCGGTGGTGATAGATTCGAAGAGGGGAGAGAGGTGTACCACTCTTTAGCCTCTCCTTCAAAGAAAATGGGAAAAGTTTCGGCTTGATAGCATCCTCACTTACTCATTGGATGCGTGTAGTACCGCATATCTCTAAGAATGTGTGTAAGTGGGTATGCGGATTCTCTGATTGATAACCATGAAAAATAGATGCATGCTGCATCATCTGAATAAGTCCCGGTTTTAACTCAAAGGTTTGTGCGGTAATGGCATTTGGAATAACAATAGCCGGGTTGACTTTGACTTCGCCTGGCATGGCGTAGTACGCAATGTACGTCTATTATTAGCGGCCATTATCACAAAATCGGTGATTTCTCTTGCTAGTTGATCTTCAAGATCTCGCTCGGCTCTATGCGCGAAATCGCGAACGGAAAATCCGCTGTTTGGCCGGACTACGGTTCGCTCGGGGTCGGGGGTGTATAATAACGGTCCCTTTTGACTCCGAGTTTGCATAAACCGGACCAAAAACAAGTGGTTGAAACCTAAAAACTAAGAAATTGAAAGCCTAAACTAAAAATTAAAAACCTAAGGAAAAGAAAGGGAAAGAAAAGAAAAGGAAACAAAAGTATTGAAGAGAACGGGACCGGACGGACGTCCAAGAGTTTGGACGGGCGTCCGGATGGAATGAGATCGGACGGGCGTTTAGTGGACCAAACGCTCGTACGCACGGCGAAATACTTGGACGGGCGTCCGAAACCTATGGACGCTAGTCCAAGCGAGTAAAAGTGGTTCGGGATCGAAGACTTTCCGGTAAACGGGCGGCCAATTTCCAGACGTCCGTTTAGAAACGGGAAAACAAGAACAGAAAAATTTTGCAGAAAAGAACAGATAAAAGAAGAGAAGAGAAGAGAACTAATCGCAAGAGAACCTTAAACCCTAAGCTAAAACCCTAATTAACTAATTACCTAAACGTTTATCAACTAAAAACGAAATTTAAAACGAAATAAAAACGGGATAAACAAAAACAAACGAGAAAAACGAGAAAAACAAAAACTAGACAACCGTCCGGTTCCCCGGCAACGGCGCCAAAAACTTGTCACGGAATTTATTAACACAAAACAAGTAATAATCCGGTTAACCTCAAGTATAAGGATCGTAGTAATAGTGGTTAATGCCGGGTCGATCTTACGGGAAGCTGGCGATTGTGGATTCTAGTTTTTATTCCTAACTAACCTATGTCACGATTACTAAACTAAACAGCGGATAAAACTAAACGAACCGAAAATAAAACTTAACTAAAACGTAAAACTGGACCAGAAGATATGATCTAAAGCCAGGAAGGATATGTTTCGAACCAATTTAAACTAAACTAAATCTAAGATGCAATAGAAAGAACTAACTAAGCTAAGTAATTCAATTTCAAGGGATTTTAAATCAATAATTTACGAGACGAACAAGCAATTGATCCACCTATCCTATCAATATTCGGTTTCAATTCGATTATTTCGTGATTACTAATCAAGTTGTGATTCACCTATTCAAAGGTATGAACCCTAATTTCTCGGCAAGTTCGTCTATTAATCTCTATCTTTCGATCTAAAGATTAACGCTCTCAAATCGAGGTGTGAAATCTCTCAATTTCTAACCTAGAAATCTAACCTAATAACTCTCGTTAATTAGATCAAATATCTATCCTTTATCATGGTGATCTAAAGTCTAACTTGATTTTCATCAATTAAACAATCAATAAAGCAAACATCTCTCGATATAAATTTCGCAATAAACATTATGGAGCATGATAAAAGAAACAACTTGTAATAGATACTCACAAAATAACCACGAAAAGAGACTGAATTGTTGACTCGGACGGCTTCACAACGCTTGTTCAATGGAGGCCTAGCCTCTTAGCATCCTCTTGAAGATCGAATTATTGAAGTAAAAATACATAAAAAGTGTTTAGAACTACTAGAAAACTAAGAACAATGAAATCTCAGCCGCCCCTAGGGTTTAGGGTTTGCAAAAATCGTGTATTGTGAGGAAAAACGCGCTGATATTTATAGAAGATTAAGTCGGTTTCAGCATGTCGGTCGATGGACGCCCGTCTGAAAAGGATGAACGCCCGTCCAGCTTGTGAAATCTTCTTTGAGTCGGGCCGAGTCACGACCAGACGCCCGTCTGCCAGCGTCCACTCCTGCGTCCAAACTTCCTGAATCAACTTCCCATTCCTGGACGCTCGTTCACTTCAGTTAGACGCTCGTCCACTATGGACGCCAGTTCAGCTTCCTGGACGCCAGTTCAGGATCGAATTTAATCTTGATTTCTTGAACTTTATCTCTTTCTCTCTATCTCATTCCTTCATTATCTCTTTTATCTTCAATTACCTTGAACTCAATCAACTCTTGAGCATCTTTTGAGCCTCAAACATGCATCTATAACACATAAAAACATCGCAAAATGTAATAACGCTCAAATAATCATAAAAACATAATTAAAACACATAAATCAACCTATTTTGCGATTATCTCTTTTAAAATATCATTTGCTCAATATTTCCATTAAACACACGTTTCTTATGCAAATTAGTACAATTACGGGGAAAAATATCATAGAATATAGCGTTATAAATCGTATAAATTCACCCTTAACACAATCCCATCAATCACCTCCTCAAATCCCTCACCCTAATAACTCCTCTACCCACTATCCTACTAAAACCATCCATATTCACTTCTTTCTTCCTATTTAAACCACCCCTTCATCACCAATATCATCACTCTTATCATTCCATTCATCTAATTCTTCCATTTCTTCCTTCTTCATATATTTCGGCCACCATCACCATCATTATCACCCCCAAATCACCACCATAACCAAACCATTTCCTTTCATTTTTCCGAACCCTAAACACGACATCCAACACCCATGTTGCTGATTTGCCTTACTACTGCAACAGTGAAGTGCTGCAGTTCTTTTTCTTCTAATACCAGAGGCACTGTCCTAGAAAAGAATCAGAAAACTTCAGGCCGTTAAACCGTACCCTACCTCCGGTTTACCGAGGGTTATTTTTCAAATCAGCTTCAGTATCAGTCACTATACTCATTCAAGATGGGTCCTAAGTGTCAACGATCAGCTGTTCGTCCCAGTGGCTATTAGACGGAGTATGGAGATGCCAACCCTTTGATTGATGGGGTTGAGCAATTCCTCTCTTTAGCTATCTATGAGTCGTTCAAGGGCCATTGGAACGCAAGGCCAGTGGCTCGAGAACGAGGGGTAGACTTGGACGATTGCGGCTCGATTTTTCCCGGAGCCTTACAAGAACAAGACATATTGGACATGGCAGAGGCACCGGCCCGGTTCAAAGCCACGGTGGTAAGAGAATTCTATGCATATGTTTCGTATAACCCCGGAGCCACATATGCTATGGTTCGCGGTATTAAAGTTGATTTTTTGATCGAGCGGATCAACGCTCATTTTGGGGTAAGACGTCCACCGGTGGGCCCGGATGAGTACACATCCTCGAGCAACACTAAAGATCTCGAGAGGATGGACATGATTGCTGATTTCTTTGGGGTGCAATGGAAGCGCAACCCTGCGGGAGCCCCCACTATCTTCCTAGAGAATGAGTTATCCTAGGACCGGAAGATGGTAAACAGATTTTTTTGTGCCCGCCTTTTACCAACCAAGCACATGGTCTCAGTCACCACCAAGAGGGAGGAATTGATGTTTTATCTGGAGCAGGGATCTCCGATCAACATCGGTCTACTGATGTATAGCCGTATCCACAAGCTTGCTGCCGCTTCTGAGCGCGAGCTGCTACCATACGGTCTGATGATTATATGTTTGCTTTGGAGGACGAGGTGAAGATGCTCGTCAGTGATGATTGAGAAGACCCTGAGCCAAAGCTCAGTTCGCAGTCAGTTTCAAGATTACAAAGACGGGTTGGACGAGCTGAAAGGGAGCGTACTCCGGTCTTGGAGCACCAAGGACTCAGAGAGCCTTGCTTGAGGAGCACTTGCGAGAGATTGTGAGTTTGCACCGCAAGATGGATAGGATTATCGATTACTTTGGCATACCTTCCTCGACCCCGCCACCTAGGACTGCCCTTCGTCATGGAGCCTCATCTTCGGCTGCCGTTGCCTCCAGTTCTGGTCCACCTCCCGGTTTTGAGCCTAGAGATGACTAGGGAGGACTATTCTGATGAGGATTATATTTTTTTTCTTTTTATTGTTGTTTTCCATTTTCTTGTTTTTTTATTTTATTTTATTTTTCCTACTTAGTTGATGTAGCATAATATTTTTAATATAATGATTTTGTCGGCTTAATTTGTTTTGGAGTTGATTATTTTTCTCTTTTACCGCCGCATTTTTATTATACAATTTCTTGTCACCACTATTCTCCTTGGTTTGTTTGAGATTCTTAGCGCAGATTCTTCCCGGATTACTTACGTGAGCCCGATGATTTATATGACGATCCGACTCTTCTTTGGTTCCACCCTTAATCGCAGCTAAGTTCCTTTTCATTTATTTTCCATCTTACACATTGGGGTCACTGTTTCGATTAAGTAGGGGAGAGGGGGTAAGGGAACGTCACTTAGCTTCTTTGCATTATATTCCATGAATTGCGTGATTATCTTGATTCTCTTTGATGCACGATTCACCACTTAGACTTTGATTCGTTTCGACAGAATTTCAAAAAATTATGATATCTTTGATCTTCTCGAGTTAATTGACTTCATCTTTGTTTTACTTTGTACGAGTGAGAGAAAAATGCCCACTTCTGAAGTAGTGGCGTATTAAGCGCATATTCTGTTATGAGCCACCATTTTAAGCACGTATAACTCACTTCCCTTGGTGTGTAGTCGATAACATATTTCTTTGACTAGAGTTGACCATGGCTTCATCACAAATCATGTTCCACCAACACTTATAAAGGCAATGGAATTTCGGATTCGGTAGTTGATCATGAGTGGGGCCGTGAGGTAAGATAAATCAATGAGAGTTTACCCGCCAAGAAAGAGAAATGCATTGAAATATATACATTTATAATCTCTTTGGCAATACTTTAGTCGATGGAGCGTGAGACGCATGACTTTTCCATAGACCGATAAACGTGAGCCTAAGAGTAACATATGCTCGGTTCTCGATCCATCTTGCCAGCTCAATTAATTAATAAATAACATGTTCGAGACTGGTTAGTTTGACTACGGGTTGGCGTAATGTGAGATTGTCTGCATTACTACGAGGTTGTGAAAGTTATTACACACACACATTGGCTCATGACATGAATAGTGTTTAATGCGTTACTAATGGATATGAGTGGCATGATCTTGATATTGACTTTGTGAGGCATGGTTGTTTTTAATTAACTTGTATATTGATCTGAGTGTTGTTTTCTTTTCGCCTTTTTGATCGGGACGATCAAAAGCTAAGTGGGGGGTAGTTCATAACGCTCTAAATGGTACCAATAATTATACCTTTATTCACCCCGAATTCTTCTCAAGAGAGGATAGATAGACTCGTTATTATGTGGAATATATGTTAAATGCTATGTGAGAGTTTCCAGGATCGTAATTCTGCATCAATGCTATTTTCCCGAAGATTTGGTACTGTTTTGTCTCGTTTTCCGTGTTTTATAGGATGTACCGAATCTGGAGCATTGGAGATGAAGCAAGTAGGATCTTAGATCTAAACGAATTAGATCTATGCGCAGCGGATGGATCACGATTCGTATATTATAACACATAAACAAAGGATTTAATTACTACAAGGGGGTTAAGAAAAACGTACCAATATTAAGGAAGAAAAGCTTTAATCTTAGGATGAGAAGCCTTGATCTTCCAATGTGTTCTCCAAACGGTGGTTGGTGGACACCGATTCTTGGAATTGGAACCTCCTTGATATGCAACCGAGAAAAACCCTAAGTTTTTCTCCAACCGGGTGGAGCTAAGGATCAAACTCCTTAGCCTTTTTTTCTTTATGAATTTCGTGTCTTTCTTCTTACCTTAGGGCTCGGCGAGAACTCTCTTTTTATAGACAAAATCCAAGAGAGAAAACCTATACCCAATCGGTTTAACAAAATAAAAGAGATAATTCTAATTATTATTATCCAATAAAAATAAGAGATAATTATAATCTTATAATAAGAAAATACAATTATCCTTATAGTTAAGAGATAAATAATAAATAAATTATTTTCTTTTATTTATCCAATTAATTATTTAACAAATAAATAACTAATTACACAATATGTCATTATCCAAGAAAACTAATTTCTTGGAAAATCCAAGACATATTGGCACCACACTAAGCCCACCAGGCGCATAGAAAATATCTTTTCTGTATATTATATTATTTAGCCCAACTAAATAATATTCATGCATATATATTAATAGGCCCAACCAATTAATTATTTCTGAGGCCCAAACAAACAAGAATATTAGCCCGAATTATAGAAGCCACATTGGGGACCATGGACCTATAACCAGTAGCTCCAATAATTAAATATAATATTCATCGAACAGAATAAATATATATAATTATTAATTCCGGGATTACGCCACCATAAACCCAAAATTGAACTCTACCAATTATAGATATATACTTATACTCAACCCATAGAGTAGTGTTAAGGGTGAATTTATACGATTTATATTGATATATTTTATGATAATTTCCCTCATATTTGTATAATTTGCATAAGAAACGAGTGTTTAATGGATTTATTGAGCAAATGAGTTTTTAAACGGTTTAATCGCAAAAATTGGTTAATTTATGTGTTTTATTGATGATTTTATGTTTATTTGAATATTATTACTCTTTGCGATGTTTTTGATGACGTGTAGATGCATAATTGCGGTTCAAAAGATGATTAAATGAAGATAAGAGTCGGATTTAATTGATGAGAAAGAGATAAGGAAGAAATTGGATAGAAGAAAAGAGATAGAGTTGAAGATTTCGAATTTGGATCCAGCTGAACTGGCGTCCAGAGTGGACGAGCGTCTGGAGAAGTGGACGAGCGTCCAAGATAGGAAAATTGATTTAGAGAGTTTGGACGCTGAGTGGACGGGCGTCTGAAGCAAGTCCAAGGCTCCTCGGACGGGCGTCCAACAAGACGGACGGGCGTCCTTAAGCCGACATCAGCACAACCGCCTCAGTTTTCTATAAATATCAGCGCGTATTTCAACCCTAATCATACATTATTGAGACCTATTGATACACAATCATTAGGAGAAAACCCTAGGCGGCCCCAGCCCCTTTGGGAGGGCCGGGGTTGCGATTTTTCTTGTTTTATATTCGTTTTTCTATTTCGTTTTGCTGCTGTTTTATGCTGAATGCTTGGAGGCTGAGCAATTGCTCAAACCATGTGAATCCGTTTCAGCAGGTTCTTTATTTTCAATCTAGATTTGTTTTGTGAATTTGATTAAAGTTGTATCTTCTCTATGCTTATGTGTTATGCAATCGATATCGAGAGATGTATTGCTTATTGATGTTTACCGTATGACGAGAGTCGGTGTAAACCTTAGATCACCATAGGAAAGATGGGATTTTTAACCTTGACATAACGAGAGTTGATAGGTTAGATTTCTAGGTTGCTAGATTGAGAGATCTTACACCTTGTTTTGATAGCGTCAATCTTATATATCGAGAGATGAGAGATTGATAGGCGAATTATCTACGAGAGTAGGAATTCATACCTTTGATAGGTGAACCACATCTTTAATTAAATCATCACAAGATAACTTTAGAGAGGAAATTTAGGGTTGCGGGATTGGAGGAATATTTGTTTGTTCATTGTTTAATCACCACGATCATCTTCTTGTTTACCGTTTATTTTATAGTTTATAGTTTAGATATCGTTTTCGCTTTTATCCTTCCTGGCTTTGGACTGACAATCCTCTGTCCAGTTTATTTTATCGTTTTAGGTTTTAATAATAATAGTATCAATCTTAGGAAAATTAATGAACTAGATACCTCGATTCCCTGTGATCGACTCCGGTATTAATCGATGTACTACGATCCCTACACTTGGGGAATACCGGATTTATAAATTTATTACTTGTTATTTTTCATTAGATAAATCCGTGACAAGTTTTTGGAGGGAATGATTTGATATGTATCTATACATTTGCTTAATTCGTTATGTTTCTATGCAAAATGAGCTAGAATTTTCAAAATTTTTGTTTTTTTTGTTCTGTCCCGAGTAAGCAAGGCATAATCTATGTTCGTTATTTTTATAGTCATTCAAGCTATATATCATATGTTTGATAGGTTAGTTGTTTCACCTGAGATCTATTTTTCACGAGCCATAGTGAACGATGAGCTAATTTATAAAGCTATACCCCTTTTGACGAGTGATTTCTGATTTTCTCATAAGTCATGTGCTTAGTGCTACGTATATATCTTGAGATTTATGATAGTTTGTATTTAGATCCGGAGTATGTTATACTGTGAATATCTAAGGTTTGAATGTGATAAGTAAAGCGTAACTAAAGTTGTTGAAAAAGTTGAATTGGAAATGAATTAATTGGGTGTGTCGAAAGCTAGTCGATGATTTGAGTGCGATAGGGTATACCACGTATGTCCTATACCACTATGATGACTAAAAGCTCACGACAGTCAGAAGAAGTTGCCTTATGATTGGAGTAAGGTAGGGTATATCTCGAATATCCTATTCTGCTATGAGGGCAAGAGCTCATTCTGATGTGCGTTTAAAAAGTGAACTAGTTAAATCAACTAATGAATTGTTATGAAATGGATATTAGACTAAGTTATCGTCTATCTTATCCCCAGTAGAAACTGACAGATATGCTGTAGGGATTATCCTCTGAGTATTTCAGAAAGGCCCTAGATATTTTTGATCATTCTTTTCGGGATATTTTACGTTTGTAGGGTACATCTTATGAGTGTCATTTATTGCTAGTCTACGAGGGGGTATTAGCTAGTTTTTGCTTTGAGTTTCTCAAGTTTGGATTTAGTGGAAGTTTTCTATGGATTTGCACACACACAGTGGTGAACTTCTGATTTATTGGATCTGTGTTATATTGTCTGAGATGTCTATCTTTCTTCCGAGCCTTGGTTTCGTTTTGTTTTGCTTGAGACGAGCAAAAGCTAAGTGTGGGGAGTTGTTAAGGGTGAATTTATACGATTTATATTGATATATTTTATGATAATTTCCCTCATATTTGTATAATTTGCATAAGAAATGAGTGTTTAATGGATTTATTGAGCAAATGAGTTTTTAAACGGTTTAATTGAAAAAATTGGTTAATTTATGTGTTTCATTGATGATTTTATGTTTATTTGAATATTATTACTCTTTGCGATGTTTTTGATGACGTGTAGATGCATAATTGCGGTTCAAAAGATGATTAAATGAAGATAAGAGTCGGATTTAATTGATGAGAAAGAGATAAGGAAGAAATTGGATAGAAGAAAAGAGATAGAGTTGAAGATTTCGAATTTGGATCCAGCTGAACTGGCGTCCAGAGTGGACGAGCGTCTGGAGAAGTGGACGAGCGTCCAAGACAGGAAAATTGATTCAGAGAGTTTGGACGCTGAGTGGACGGGCGTCTAAAGCAAGTCCAAGGCACCTCGGACGGGCGTCCAACAAGACGGACGGGCGTCCTAAAGCCGACATCAGCACAGCCGCCTCAGTTTTCTATAAATATCAGCGCGTATTTCAACCCTAATCATACATTATTGAGACCTATTGATACACAATCATTAGGAGAAAACCCTAGGCGGCCCCAGCCCCCTTAGGGGAGGCTGGGGTTGCGATTTTTCTTGTTTTATATTCGTTTTTCTATTTCGTTTTGCTGCTGTTTTATGCTGAATGCTTGGAGGTTGAACAATTGCTCAAACCATGTGAATCCGTTTCAGCAGATTCTTTATTTTCAATCTAGATTTGTTTTGTGAATTTGATTAAAGTTGTATCTTCTCTATGCTTATGTGTTATGCAATCGATATCGAGAGATGTATTGCTTATTGATGTTTACCGTATGACGAGAGTCGGTGTAAACCTTAGATCACCATAGGAAAGATGGGATTTTTAACCTTGACATAACGAGAGTTGATAGGTTAGATTTCTAGGTTGCTAGATTGAGAGATCTTACACCTTGTTTTGATAGCGTCAATCTTATATATCGAGAGATGAGAGATTGATAGGCGAATTATCTACGAGAGTAGGAATTCATACCTTTGATAGGTGAACCACATCTTTAATTAAATCATCACAAGATAACTTTAGAGAGGAAATTTAGGGTTGCGGGATTGGAGGAATATTTGTTTGTTCATTGTTTAATCACCACGATCATCTTCTTGTTTACCGTTTATTTTATAGTTTATAGTTTAGATATCGTTTTCGCTTTTATCCTTCCTGGCTTTGGACCGACAATCCTCTCGTCCGCTTTATTTTATCGTTTTAGGTTTTAATAATAATAGTATCAATCTTAGGAAAATTAATGAACTAGATACCTCGATTCCCTGTGATCGACTCCGGTATTAATCGATGTACTACGATCCCTACACTTGGGGAATACCGGATTTATAAATTTAGTACTTGTTATTTTTCATTAGATAAATCCGTGACAAGTTTTTGGAGGGAATGATTTGATATGTATCTATACATTTGCTTAATTCGTTATGTTTCTATGCAAAATGAGCTAGAATTTTCAAAATTTTTGTTTTTTTTGTTCTGTCCCGAGTTAGCAAGGCATAATCTATGTTCGTTATTTTTATAGTCATTCAAGCTATATATCATATGTTTGATAGGTTAGTTGTTTCACCTGAGATCTATTTTTCACGAGCCATAGTGAACGATGAGCTAATTTATAAAGCTATACCCCTTTTGACGAGTGATTTCTGATTTTCTCATAAGTCATGTGCTTAGTGCTACGTATATATCTTGAGATTTATGATAGTTTGTATTTAGATCCGGAGTATGTTATACTGTGAATATCTAAGGTTTGAATGTGATAAGTAAAGCGTAACTAAAGTTGTTGAAAAAGTTGAATTGGAAATGAATTAATTGGGTGTGTCGAAAGCTAGTCGATGATTTGAGTGCGACAGGGTATACCACGTATGTCCTATACCACTATGATGACTAAAAGCTCACGACAGTCAGAAGAAGCTGCCTTATGATTGGAGTAAGGTAGGGTATATCTCGAATATCCTATTCTGCTATGAGGGCAAGAGCTCATTCGATGTGCGTTTAAAAATTGAACTAGTTAAATCAACTAATGAATTGTTATGAAATGGATATAAGACTAAGTTATCGTCTATCTTATCCCCGGTAGTAGAAAGTAAATAGTCGATTTTATAGTGGTTCCGGGTGATGACGATATATGTCGTAGGGATTATCCTCTCGAGTATTTCAGAAAGGCCCTAGATATTTTCGATCATTCTTTTCGGGATATTTTACGTTTGTAGGGTACATCTTATGAGTGTCATTTATTGCTAGTCTACGAGGGGGTATTAGCTAGTTTTTGCTTTGAGTTTCTCAAGTTTGGATTTAGTGGAAGTTTTCTATGGCTTTGCACACACATAGTGGTGAACTTCTGATTTATTGGATCTGTGTTATATTGTCTGAAATGTCTATCTTTCTTCCGAGCCTTGGTTTCGTAATATAAATCATAAAAATCACCGTAAACAAGTAGATAAGCGTCCATTGATATAATCACTACATACGGACTAACCCTCCATAGACTGTCCACTCTGTGTGGGATGTCTCCGTAAACCTGACACAGAATATCTTATCCTTATTTACCATTAACCTCTTGATGATCAATTAGTTCACATATCTGACTAGTGATCAATTAGTCTAATATAAACTCCCGGGATCGATCACTTTCTTAGGGCTAACAAATAAGGGGACTGTCTCTCTACTTCCTACATGAAGGAATGGATTCCATGTCTGTGAAAATCAGAACTACTCACTCATCAGGAGATAGTGCCAATGAGAAGTGGCTAGGAACACATATTTAAGTGAACCGTAACTAACACATCAAACACTACCCCGAGACAAGCAGCACCCTGTGATCACCTCAGGATTAAGGTTGATCCATATATGATCATCTAATGATTTAATAAGATTCCTCGATTACGGAATTATATCGTGAAATTTAGATTAAATCGGTCCAGTCCAATATGAATGCCATCATATATAAATGCCCCACGTAGGTACCCTCTACCGACAGCCCGGATAAGACTATCACACCTTAAGGTGTTTAGGGCGCATTATTGGTGTTTTAATCATGAGACCCTAAACTCTGATTAAGTTCACCACGGACTAACAGTTTAAGTATATCACCATTAACTCAATCCTCACGTGCATGCCATACACCGAGTTAAGCGGTTACATACTGATATACTTAGGGTTTGCAGCAGTGTATTACTTACAAGCACAAAACAAGTAATAAGGTGAGATAAATTCTATCATCCATTATCAAAAAAAATTACACAAATTGTGTTTCAGTCACTACACCTAACAATCTCCCACTTGCACGAAATGACAAGCAATGATTATTTTTAGAGCACACCCTTTCTCATCTTATTCACAACACTCTCCCACTTGCTCTAAAAGCATATGAGATGTATCCCTCAATGCCGTACCCTCCAAGAACTCGACTTGGTACACTGATTAGTTTGGTTGTCGGCTCGAGACGATTTTTAGGATCGAAACGTCGCCGGTCCATCTAATCAGGCGATACTCCCACTTGCACCCGAATATACAAGCATATTATTCGTCGTTCTTCAAAGATACTTGAGGACGTATTAAACTGCTATTCAATGCTCGAATCCGAGATTCGACTACTATTGACTTGTTATAACCTGACTTGCCGTTACCCAAGAGAGACTCTATCCCATTTTCTCTTTATCCGAAAATTTAGAGAGTCATTCCTGAGAGGTAGGGTAGGACTACTCTCGTTGAATGTTGCACCCGTATATGCAAGATCATCTTAACCAATAAGACGGATGGGATAGCCAATGACTCATTCTTGTGAATTTGACAGAATCAAATTCTTAGAATATAGTCCAATTCTCTCATCCAGAGAATCTTGGCATGTCAGTTTCTGACTTCAGATAGAACACTCATGTTGTTTCCAATCATTTATAAACACTAATGCTACTACTTTACCAATATTGATATTCAGTCTACGAAAGACTTATCAATATTCTGGTCAAGTCCACATATTTTAAAACATGTGACTTTAAATGACCGAGAGGTTCTCTTAAATCCACAAAGGATATAAGCCCCGGCAGTCATCCTGCCATTTGTTCTAACCAAGACCCTTCTGTTCCGAATGAATCCAGACTCGGTTTTCGGCAAGAAAGTCTCCGGGAATCACCCCTATTTTCTTGCTTTCTAACAAAATCTAGCAAGACTGAGTGGTGAGAGAGTTCAAGGTCTGGTTAACTCTCTTCTTGTCATGGAATCACCCCTAGACCACTCAGCTTTGCGCTGAAAGTTTAAGCTTTCCTATTCATTTGACTCTTTTCCGTGTAGATCCAATTTCTCCCGCTGGGCCTGAGACACTCAGGTGGTTCTACAAGAGGCTGAAACATAACTGGAGTACCAAAACTCCATTCACAGGGTTAAGGCTTTCAAACCAACCTCTATGATCAGAATTCTATACATCCCACCAAGAGCCATAGGTTATCAATCACCCCAACAGACTCTAAAGTCCACAAAACCACAATGGGTCAACGGTTAAACCATACTCCCACTGCGTTTTGGGTTGATCGACATTCTGATCTAGTAGTATTTATCAGTGTAGTCACCAACAACCGATGTTGGACGTGGCCTGACTAAATCAGATAGTAACTTCCTAGAGTAACCGTACTCCAAGGTTTAAGGTTGTTACTTATAGATTCTATCAGAAGGCTTGTGATAGTTTAACCGTCACTTTCTGATCTCAAGAATCTTATAACCAACCTTCACTCGTCTCATTAAGATATTTCATGAATATTTATATTCTGTGCGTGTGTGCAAAATCTCCAGTCCTACCTTCAAGCACTAAGTGCTAAATGCCTACATTACGGAAGTGGTGTGAACCGAATTCACTCCTTATCCATAAATTCACAAGCATCTTCTAGGTAGACTTCTCGGTTTACTTAATAATGTTAACCGTTATTTTGCAACAATATCTTAACCTAGTTAAGCAGTGTATTGTACCACATAAATAACTATGCAAGGCGAGGCTACGGTTTCTTCCTCAGTGAAAATCACTCCACTTGAAGGCAGGCCGAGCATCAGTCCAAAGACTATGCGATAGCCTATTTCTGAGCATGGAATACTCTTTTCTCTGCTAAAATCAGAGACTCCTCCTCGTATTCTTTCGATAAACTAACCAGCGTTTTGAGTAGTTATCAGACAAAATGTCACCATTCAAAATCTCCCACTAGCTTGTATCTCTCACTAGACCCGAAGATCATTATGAACAAGCTATGTTACCTCTTCAAATCTATTACCCTCTCCCGATTGAAAGGAAACTTAGTCATTGTTCCTTTGAGATAGTGTTCCTAGACTGGGAGATAGGAATCACCCTTAGCCACTCGTCAGGTCTTATCTCTAGGATATATGCACTAATTAATAGATTTTGAAGAATCGTTTATCTTAATACGGAAACCATTTGCCTATAATAGTTTAAGACGTGTTTCATATACCTTTTCAGCATTTCTTAGTGGTTCTGACTTTATCAAACAAAAGTCCGAGTCTCCGATTCGTACTACAAATGTCATATTCACTTTCTATGAGGCAACAATATGTCGAGTTGAAAGTGAATACATTTGTTCCAACGAATCTGAAAACAGAAAAAAAAAATTATGTGATATTCAAGGATAGAATCCTTGTATCACTCCCACTATTCTAGCTGAAACAACTGCCCGTTGTCTACTCTATTAATTGTTAATGCACAGCTTCCTTGTTCTTCCAAAGAACTAAGCTACCGAGTCAAGTTACTCGGTTAAGAAAGTCGCTAAGGATTCATTGGTTAAGTGATCCGAAATCACTTTCCTTATCCTATACTTTCTTTAATTAGTGTTTCGGTTTAGCCTCAAACTTAGTTTAGATGATTAACACTTGTAGACATTCTTTCCCATTCTTGACTTTCCTTAAAAGGAAATAGTCTTGAACTAGCAGTTCGTCTGAGTAGACATTACTCGTGAAATGTGGGATGTCTAATGAAAGCGTCACCCAGTGGGACTAATTTTCTAATAAATCAGATGAACATAAGATAAAAGCTCCCACTAGTTTATTGGTTCCAAATACCGTCTAACTAGCGACACTTTAATTTATGATTCTCCAATTTTTCTATTAGAAAATTTCTCGTGTAGACACTACATAATTAAAATTCACTAGAAGAATTTTATCGTCCCAATCATCTTTCAAACTAACTACAGTCGTCTCTCGTTCAACACGATTGACAACAGTGACATCCTTATTTACGTCACTTAAGTCTTGAAGGCTCAAGAGAAATATCTCTTCCAAAAAATTAATTGCATGTAAGATTAATAAGCACAACGTTCTAGTTACTTACCACTTTTAACAAAGTCGTTACTAGTCAATATAAAACATACACTAGCAGTCTAGTACCCCAAAGAGATATGTAAATAGTTGTAAATAAAAATGACAGAAAATAAATCCAAATTATACACTACTAATTAATTTTAGGAACTATAAACTAAGTACTTATAGTCTATCCTACCGTTCCAAAGACTTAATCTCTTACCTCAGTGCCGCCTTAGGGTAGGTCAAAGATGTTTCGATTAATATTGAAGATCAAATTGAGAATCGAACATCTCATTTGTGATCGTCAATTACCTTTCCTTTTTCAGCCAAGATATTACCAAAAATACCCATAATGAGTGTGAGCTACTATTTCAGATTTTTAGGTAGACCCCGAGTATGCCGCCTTAGGGTCGGTCAGTGACCCGGCGAGTACCCAAAATCCTATCCTTTCGGAGACCAAGCCTTGAATTTTGATAGCGGTGAAGGCCTTCCTTAGGGAGGCCGGTCCCAGGCCGGCACGAGGCGTCACCATTCTCTCACGATGCTTGTGTCAATAGTAGAGGCCGTGGGGTCGGCTGTCGCCTTCCCCGCTCCCACTCAATATTTTGAAAAAAGTGGTGGGTTTACTGATTCCGTTTTTGGACTTGATGTATCTTTAAGGAACAATAAATCATGGGCCTGATGGTGTCGGTTATATGGGCTAGCCCACCCGACCTATTCATTGGAACATATGTTGCCGTCGGACGGGTCAAGCCTAGGGGAGCTCCGTTGAGCCGTAGTGGCTCGTCGGATGGCTCAGCCTTGCCGGACCCCCGTGCAAACGCCACACGTGGAGGGTTAAGTCGATCGATCCGTGGCTCATGACCACCCAACCATGGTTTGACCATTTTCGAACCATATTCGCCCATAATTGTCCAATCCCTTAACATCAAACTTTCACGTAGACACTACGGACAAAAACGAAATCTCGTCTAGGTAAGGTGGAATTCACAGAGAATCCAACACCTTAACCACGAGGTTTCGGGATTTTACTCCCTATGCTTTCGCGAGTGGGATTCACCGAGAATCCATCACTCAACCTCGACGATTGACAAAACCCTTGATCCTCAGTTTTTACCCTAATTAGTTTCTAATTAATATCAAACAATTAATTAAAACTAATTGCGTATTGTACATGCCTAACTAATTCCTCGAATTAATTTCTACATGTATGCATATGGAGTGGAATTCATGATATGATGCATGTCATGTCAATTTTCCGGTTCTACACATACAATCTAAACATGTATACTAGTGCGGAAAATAAACACCGAGATGGACCGTTGGCACCCCCGTATCTAATCTATTAGAAAATAAATAACCAAACCCTAGTTAGGGTTTACTACTTTCTACCATAATCTGCAGCTGTTCAAATTCTTCGATGATCGAGAAGAGAAACGAACTCGGATCGTGACGAAACTTTCCAGATCTGTTCTTCACTCCTCGGGCTTCAATATGGACGGTTGGATCGGAGTTTTGACTTGTCCATTTTCTCCAGTGAGCCTCCTAACTTGCTGCTGAATCTGTCGCTTACAGCAGCGCATCAGTGACTTCCCGAGGCCGATCGGGAATCGAGATAAAACCCGATCGACCTGAAATTTTTATGGCATGTCAATAACTCCATCTTTATTAATCGGACAGGTTGGATTTGCGTTTCAACGGTCCAAACTCTTCCAAAAATTCGAGGAAGTCACAGCTAGGGTTTCTGTGAATCCTGCGTTTTTCTGTTACAGCAGCCACTTTATTGCAACGAACGGATATTGAGACGGACTCCGATCGACCCCAAATTTGGAGGGCTTGTTCTTCAACTTTTAATCTTAATTCTGACCGGAGGGATTGTCGTTTCAATGGCTCAATAAACTGGAAAAACGGAAATACCAAACAGAAACAAAACAGATCTACTTCTAGGAAATTAAAATTGCAACAACAAATAAATTACATAATTTCTGATACTCATATGAACAAATTTTCTTCGTTTATATGAGTTTAAAATAGATCTAAAGGGTAAACAGTGCCAACCCCCAATCCATCTCTTCAACCACAACAACCAATCATTATCTATGCATATAAAAAGTTAAAATTTATCTACATGCAATTCCACTCCTTTAAATCGTTTATTTATGATTATAACTACATAAATCGTGGAACCTTGCTTTGATACCACATGAAGGAAGTAGGATCTTAGATCTAAACGAATTAGATCTATGCGCAGCGGATGGATCACGATTCATATATTATAACACATAAACAAAGGATTTAATTACTACAAGGGGTTAAGAAAAACGTACCAATAGTAAGGAAGAAAAGCTTTAATCTTAGGATGAGAAGCCTTGATCTTCCAATGTGTTCTCCAAACGGTGGTTGGTGGACACCGATTCTTGGAATTGGAACCTCCTTGATATGCAACCGAGAAAAACCCTAAGTTTTTCTCCAACCGGGTGGAGCTAAGGATCGAACTCCTTAGCCTTTTTTCTTTATGAATTTCGTGGCTTTCTTCTTATCTTAGGGCTCGGGGAGAACTCTCTTTTTATAGACAAAATCCAAGAGAGAAAACCTATACCCAATCGGTTTAACAAAATAAAAGAGATAATTCTAATTATTATTATCCAATAAAAATAAGAGATAATTATAATCTTATAATAAGAAAATACAATTATCCTTATAGTTAAGAGATAAATAATAAATAAATTATTTTCTTTTATTTATCCAATTAATTATTTAACAAATAAATAACTAATTACACAATATGTCATTATCCAAGAAAACTAATTTCTTGGAAAATCCAAGACATATTGGCACCACACTAACCCACCAGACGCACAGAAAATGTCTTTTCTGTATATTATATTATTTAGTCCAACTAAATAATATTCATGCATATATATTAATTGGCCCAACCAATTAATTATTTCTGAGGCCCAAACAAACAAGAATATTAGCCCGAATTATAGAAGCCGCATTGGGGACAATGGACCTATAACCAGTAGCTCCAATAATTAAATATAATATTCATCGAACAGAATAAATATATATAAATATTAATTCCGGGATTACGCCACAATAAACCCGAAACTGAACTCTACCAATTATAGATATATACTTATACTCAACCCATAGAGTAGAGAAGCGTCCATTGATATAATCAATACATACGGACTAACCCTTCATAGACTGTCCACTCTGTGTGGGATGTCTCCGTAAACCCGACACGAAATATCTTATCCTTATTTACCATTAACCCCGATGATCAATTAGTTCACATATCGACTAGTGATCAATTAGTCTAATATGAACTCCCGGGATCGATCACTTTCTTAGGGCTAACAAATAAGGGGATCGTGTCTCTACTTCCCGCAGAAGGAATGGATTCCATGTACGTGAAAATCGAACTACTTATTCATCGGGAGATAGTGCCAATGAGAAGAGGCTAGGAACACATATTTAAGTGAACCGTAACTAACACATCAAACACTACCCCGAGACAAGCGAAGACCACGTGATCACCTCGGGATTAAGGTTGATCCATATATGATCATCTAATGATTTAATAAGATTCCTCGATTATGGAATTATATCGAGAAATTCGGATTAAATCGGTCCGATCCTATATGAATGCCATCATATATAAATGCCCCACGTAGGTACCCTCTATCGACAGCCCGGATAAGACTATCACACCCTAAGGTGTTCTGGGAGCATTATTGGTGTTTTAATCATGAGACCCTAAACTCTGATTAAGTTCACCACGGACTAACAGTTTAAGTATATCACTATTAACTCAATCCTCACGTGCATGCCATACACCGAGTTAAGCGGTTACATACTGATATACTTAGGGTTTGCAACAGTGTATTACTTACAAGCACAAAGCAAGTAATAAGGTGAGATAAATTATGTCATCCATTATCAAAAACAATTACACAAATTGTCTTTATGGCACTACACCTAACATGAGAGTGGATCTGGACTAGAAGAAGTACATTGGGCCAAGTAATTAAAGTCCCAGAAGAAGCCTGCTGAAGAAAAAGGAGAAAAGTAGGCCCGGTAACCCAAAGGCTAGGCCCGGTAAACCGACGTCTTGTTGGACACAAAATTGATTCTGCCGCATTATCTAAGTCGGTTAGAGTTTTAGAGAGTCATAAGTCGGCCATTGTATCTATATAAGGCCGCATCAACTGAGTATTACATACATCTTGAATATCTTTGAATATATTACAATTATTATTGTGCAATAAAGTTTTCTTTAGCTTTGGTGAGTTGTTTTCGGTTTCCTCCCTTCTCCCATCATCTCTAGCTTGAGTAGATCGAGCTAGATCTCCATTGTTGAAGGTATGATGAAGCTTTGAACGTTCCTTTATTGTCTTCAATATGGTAGATCTGTTCGTATTTATGTGTTTTAGTTAATCTGCATGTTTAACAACCCCATAATTTACTTATTTTAATCGTACTGAGCGATGTAGATCCAGAAATTAGGAAAAGCCACCCTCGGTAACCCGGCGGTCTATACCGGTTTACCGAGGCATGTTTTAGAAAACCTAAACTGGATTCACTACAGCTACGTTGATCGGCAGGAATAATTAAAACGAGTAATAGGTCTGGCCAATCTAGTATTCGTAATTCGTAAATTAACATGAAGGATTGTTTGTGAAGTGCTAATTAGGACATAGTCTTGAATGGACCCTAGGAACGTGCTGGTCAATGTCGACAGCTGTCTAGGCGGGTTTGCGGTATGAGTTAGCGCTCAATATCGGCAGTTCTAGTTCTTTATGCGTATGGGCTATTACGGACCAATTAAGGAGGGTAGCTTGCGTATAGATTGTCTACTGTCATTGTCGTAGTAGATAGGAGTAGGAATTGCACCCGTAGCTGATAATGATAAATAAAACGATGCTCGTGATTAATTTAAGGAAATTATATGGTGAAGTAAACGTAACGATTAACTAATCCATGTTAGTAGATCGGTGAGGAGAGGAGAGGAATACCATGTTTGTTTTCTTTTATGTTATTGTTGGTCAATGACCGCCTCTATGTCGCTTCTTAATTAGGTTAGAGTCGTTTATACTTATAGTTGCATTGTCTCTGTGGGATCGACTTTGACTCGCATTTACTATACTACGATGTACCTAGTATTCTTGCTAGTAATATCGACGTTAGTGACTTACACGCGATCAATGATATCATTGTTTATTAATCTCTATGACCATTTTTAGAAATAGTTGAATGTACTTAGTGAAGTACAAAAATTCCGAAATCCCAAAAAGTTCGAGCTAGTACGAATATGAGATTGACGAACTGCTTAGGAATTAATCTTCAATTGGATTGAAGTAATTAATACCTAAAGGGTGTTCCAGAAGTTGTTTGAAATGGAATCAGATTCTCCTTTGAAGGATACCATTTGGGATACGCAATCAGATTGTGTTTCTAAAATAAAAAATAGCACTTTATACGATAAGATGTGGTGTAAGCCATGCGAAGTATCCCTTACCTGTTTTGAGGTAGTGCCCTCGTTCGAAACATATACTTAACCAAGTTCTGAAAATAAAGGTTAGATAAATTCCATATCAGATATGGAAGACAATGACATCAAATCCATCTTAACCGATGTTTTAGAGTTGCCGTGAGTCTAGCAAGCAAGCAGTGTCTAAACGGCTTGGAGTCTAGTATGACATATGCAAATATTGTGGGATGTCTTAGCAAGTACGCTAGATATTATTTACTTACCCGCAGAGCAAAACTATTTGTCTCCAAACATGCCGTCTTCTAGAGGAAGTGTCTCCTCCAAAAGAGACAGTGGGAGTAAATGAAATCTCAAAAGTATTTTGAGAACCGAAGGAGATATTCGACCGTCGGAACGTGAGCAGGCGCCCCATAGAGATGAGGTGTAGAACACTGCTCGGCGCACACAAGTATTCTATGAGTCCACAGATAACCACACACCTGAAATGGCTACTGGTATGTTCATCTTGAAGAATGAAGATCTCCCGACCTATGCAAGAATGCTTGAAAGGAAAGATTAAGAGATATGGCTGGAGTCATAATATCTGAAACGGATTCCATGTGTGACAAACGGGTTATGAACCTGGTATGTCTTACCTGAAGGGAATGTCTCTGAAAGGTGTAACATGTCTTTATGAAAGACTAGCACGGAAGGTAATATGATTACTTGTTAAGCTGAAGTGGTGGCTAGAGGCTGTGAGGTGTATGTTAAGGGTGTTTTTATATGTTTTACAAGGCTATATTTTATGATATTTTCCCCCGTATTTGTATAAAATTGCATAAGAAACGAATGTTTAGTAGATTTATTAAGCAAATGAGGTTTTAAACGAGTTAATCGCAAAATTGGTTAATTTTGGTGTTTTAATTGTGATTTTTATGATTATTTGAATGTTATTACATTTTGCGATGTTTTAATGTGTTATAGGTACATGTTTGATGCTCAAATGTTGATCAAAAAGAGATAAGAGTCGAATTTCATTGATGATAAAAATATAATGATGATTGGATTTGATGAAAAGAGATAGAGATGAAGAAATCAAGATAAAGTCGATCCTGGACTGGCGTCCAGCAGCTTGAACTGGCGTCCAGAGTGGACGGGCGTTTGGTCAATTGGACGAGCGTTCAGGAGGAGAAATTTGGTTCAGGATGTTCAGTTTTTGAGTGGACGAGCGTCCAATTTAAAGAAGGACGGGCGTCTGATCCAGCTCGGCCCGACTCGAAGAAGTTTACACAAGCTGGACGGGCGTTCACCCTTTCCAGACGGGCGTCCAGTAGCCGACTTAGTAGAACCGACTTCGAATTCTATATAAAGGCAACGTATTTTCTCCCCAATATCACCATATATTCGAACCCTAAACCCTAGGGGCGGCTAAGCTGCGTTTTTCCTTAGTTTACAAATAGTTTTTACTTAAATACTTTTATGCACTTTTACTATAAACAATTCGAGTTTCGAAGAGGATGTTAAGAGGCTAGACCTCCATTGAACAAGCGTTGTGAAGCCATCCAATCAACAATTCGGTTTTGTTCTTGATTATCTTGTGAGTATTTTAATTCAAGTTGTTTCTTTATCATGTTTTTCATGTTGTTATGCAATTTATATCGAAAGATCGTTGCTTGTTGATTGTTTATGTTGATGAAAATCATGTTAAACTTTAGATCACCATGATAAGGAATAGATCTTAAATCTAATTAACGAGAGTTATTAGGTTAGATTTCTAGGTTAGAAATTGAGAGATTTCACACCTTGATTTGAAAGCATTAATCTTTAGATCGAAAGATAAAAGATTGATAGGAGAACTTGTCTAAGAAATTAGGAGTTCATACCGTGGTTAGGTGAATCACAACTTGGTTAGAAATCACGAGATAATCTAGATCGAAATTGATAGTTGTAGGATAGGTGGATCAATTGTTTGTTCGTTCGTAAATTATTGATTAAAACCCCTTGAATTTGAATTGTTTAGCTTAGTTAGTCTTTTATTGCATATTAGATTTAGTTTAGTTTAAATTGGTTCGCAACTATATTTTCCTGGCTTTAGATCTCGATCTTCTGTCCAGTTTACGTTTGTTATCTTCCGTTTTAGTTATTCACTATTTTATTTTCGTTTCTGTTTAGTATTAGTAATCGTGACATATTTTGATTAGACAAAAACTAGGGTTAACAATCGCTAGTTCCCCGTAAGATCGACCCGGTATCAACCTCTAAACTACGATCCTTATACTTGAGGGAATATCGGATTTATAAATATATTACTTGTTTTTCATTAGATAAATCCGTGAACAGTGTAAACCTTGTAATTAGCTTTATGCTACCAGTTATGCTTAAATCTATTCAGATAATGCTTGTTGTAGCTACGTATCATGACTACATGATAGTGTTGAAAACGTTGGGCCAATGGCTTGATGTTCATAGACGATAACGTGATATGTAAGCTTATGAGATCCTTTTTATGGGCCAATGGCTTGATGTTCTAAATCCATCAATCGGTTTCATTGTATTTTAATTTTGTAACCTTTTTTTTATTTCAATTATAACATTGCTTCAGCTCAATCTCATTTTTCACATGATGGTCTTCTTCGTAGATTTTCATCTAATGGAAGAGGGATAAGAGTATATAGAAGCCAATGTTTAGACTTTGAATTGTATTAATCTACAGCAGGGATAAAAATGGATTAAAAGTAAATTTCTTATCTTATTTTTTTTAATATAAATATAAAATCTTGGGTGTTTTTTTCTTCTTTACTTATTTATTTTAGTTATAATCTTGAGGATTCTATTGTTGCAAAGGTATGTAAAATCAAAATTTTGTTTTGTTTTGTTATGTATGTAAAATTGCAATACAGCAATAGTTTGTCGTGAATCAACAGACCGGATGAATTAAAATGCAATATATAAGTAGTTTTCCGTGAAGCAACAGACGGGAAGAGGGGATGGAGTCGCTCAAGGGTAAAGATTTCACTTTTCACCTATTGTTTTACATAAATTATTTTCATTTTTATATGTGTTTGTTTATTGAATTTCAAATTTACCATTCTACTTAAAAATGTCGAATATGTTGCAGATTGCAGGAATTTTTGGGGAAAAAGCAAGGGTCAAGACTAATATCCTACGGCTTCAGTATCATTGAGTAATTATATGTTTCATTTTTTTATTTGTTCATTAATTTTGTTTGTTTTCTTTTTGGTTTTGTGGTAATGCGTTAATATTGGTTCTCACATGCGTTACTAGCAGACCGATAAATCTTTCATAGGTGTCGGTATTGGTTCTTTATAACATGATCACGAATGATTCTCATCCAAATAGATTCGCAATTTGTTGACGAGAGAAGAGGTTTATTGAAATTCAAATTTACCATTCTACTTAAAAATGTCGAATATGTTGCAGATTGCAGGAATTTTTGGGGAAAAAGCAAGGGTCAAGACTAATATCCTACGGTTTCGGTATCATTGAGTAATTAGATGTTTCATTTTTTTATTTATTCCTTAATTTTGTTTGTTTTCTTTTTTGGTTTTGTGGTAATGCGTTAATATTGGTTCTCACATGTGTTACTAGCAGACCGATAAATCTTTCATAGGTGGGTATTGGTGCTTTATAACATGAACACGAATGATTCTCGTCCAAATAGATTCGCAATTTGTTGACGAGAGAAGAGGTTTATTGAATTTCAAATTTACCATTCTACTTAAAAATGTCGAATATGTTGCAGATTGCAGGAATTTTTGGGGAAAAAGCAAGGGTCAAGACTAATATCCTACGATTTCGGTATCATTGAGTAATTAATTAGATGTTTCATTTTTTTATTTATTCATTAATTTTGTTTGTTTTCTTTTTTGGTTTTATGGTAATGCGTTAATATTGGTTCTCACATTCGTTACTAGCAGGTAGATAAATCTTCATAGGTGTCGGTATTGGTGCTTTATAACATAATCACGAATGATTCTCATCCAAATAGATTCTCAATTGTTGACAAGAGAAGAGGTTGTTTCTCTATTTCTCATTTCCAATTTTTTTCTATTTCTTTTTTATTTTTCATGTATTGATATTTTCTTTTCAATCTATTGTTGTATGATTTTGTTCCAGATTTGTGACGAAGACGAAAGATGTTTTTTTTTTAGTTTTTTATTTTATTGTGATGAAATATTTTTATTTATATATTGCTATAAGATTTTGTTTCAGGATAATGATGATGCTGAAATAGGCATTTTGCCTATTATTATTATTTTTGTTTTGTTGACTACGATGTAATGTTGTTTTTTCAATTGTTGTATGATTTTGTTCCATATTTGTGATGATGTTGAAGACACCGACTATGACATTCAATTGGACAATTGATGTTAGTGTTTTCCATTATCAAATACAATTTACGTCATTTTTATTTTATTTTATTCCAGGTCTATGATGATGAAAGAAGCAACTATGATGTTCAATTCGACAATCCGATGAAAGAAGACAACTAAGTCATTTATTTCACTAAACAATATTTTATCGCTTCATTTGATGTTTTTTCTTCGGCACGTAATTTTTAATTTATTTTTATGAGCGGAGGCACTTTCTTTTCAATTGGTACTTATCGAAGTGTAAAAAATGATGATCATGGAGTTCAGAATGAGGACTTTGGTGTGGATGAGGTACTTTTCAGTGGCGGACGCAGGTTCTCGGGTAAGAAGGGGCTTCAAAAATTTTAAAGAGACAAATAAAAAAATTGAGGATCGGGTTCTAGTTGCGGGGGATTCTACACACCACAATGATGTGTGGATACTTGATTCCGGAGCATCCTACCATATTTGTCCAAACAGAGAGTGGTTCTCTTATGAGCGAGATAGATGGTGGTCAAATCTATATGGCCAACGGCAAGGTCTCGTAAAGTTGTGGGAATTGGCTCGGTAAAGTTAAGGACGAGAGGATGGTAAATTTTGTACACTAAAGGATGTAAGACATGTTCCACGGATGACCAAGAATTTGGTATCTCTCGCCCATCGGACATGACGGCCAAGGGGTTCAATTTCAAGGGTGAAGGTGGACACCGAATGTCTTCAAAGATTCATTGGGTCCTCAAAGGCATCAAGGAGGGGAACCTTGTATATATTACAAGGATCTACTATATCCGCACCGCCGCCGTTGCATCCTCGGCCGTTCACCGCCTCGAGCGGACTCAGGTGTGGCACATGAGACTTGGTCACATGGGTGAAAGAGATATGCATGTCTCTTTCTTCACAGTTTTCTTGGGGGATATGGGCACGCAGATTCTGAACCTTGTCAAGATCGTGTATTTGAAGACATATGGGGTTAAGTTCTGCAAGTGAATAGTGTAGATAATGCAAGACAAGGCATCACTTGATTATATTCATTTCCGATTGGCTTTTGTCCACTGTAGAAGAATCATCGTGGTCACATACTTTATGTCACGTCTATAGATGACCATTCAAGAAATGACTTGGGGGAGAGACGAAGCAGATGCATTCAATAACTTCAAGCAAAGAAGGCCCTAGTGGAGAATCGGTTAGGCAAGAAAATCAAGAAGCTTCGTACGGATAATGGTCCGGAATTGCCGGACGGATTTTGATTCATTTTGTGCGGTGAGGGTATTGCCGGACATCATACCGTAAGGAATACACCTCGCGAATGGTGTAGGCGAAAGGATGAATCAAACTCTACCGGAGAGGGCAAGATGTATGCTTTCTCAAGTTTGGTTTATCAAGGAGATTTTGGGCGAGGTCGTTAAGACGACTTGCTACTTAATCAACGGGAGCCCTCACACAGAATCAATCTCAAGACACCATTTGAGATGTGGTCGGGGAAAGCCTCGCCGACTACTCGGTTCTAAGGGTTTTTGGAAGTACGGCTTACTATCATGAGGAAAGGGAGTGGGCAAACAAGACGCAAGAAAGGAGTGTTTGTAGGGTATGGTGATGGAGTGAAAGGATATAGGATTTGGTCATCGGCGAGTCCGGAGTAATCCTCGGCGGGGATGTTGTGTTTGATGAAAATTCTATGTTAAACTCATCGGTGGGGAGGGCGAAGCAGATAGAAATCTTTGAATCCGATAGTGTTGAGAAACGGTGGAGCTTCGGTGGAGTCTCTGCGATATGCAACAATCGGTGGATCCAAATCAACACTATATGCGATCCGGATAATGAACCGAGAATCCGATCCAAGCCGGTCTGGCGAGACCTCGCAGGCGTCATACAAACACTATATTAGTAGACTTTTTTCGGATTGAGGGGGAGGGGCGGGAGCATTTGCCCTCCTTTAGTTTCTTTATTAGTGTTTTTTGGAAATATTTAATCAACACTTGGGTTAGCGTACATTTTCTCTAATATTGTTTTGATGTTTTCAAGTTGCCGAAAGAACTCATGATTTTCATGGTAACCTCCATTTTTCTCTTGAAGCATTTTGCTTCAATTTTTAGGTTAGATTCTCCATTAGGTTTTTTGTAACGTGTTTTAACCATTATACATCTGCTGAAAAAAGTTCCCTTGCGATTTAACTACGTTTATGTTGTACGAGATTTCCTTATGTTCATTTACAATCTAGGATTTGAATTTTCTATGACAAGTTCTTATATTGTTTTTTCTTATTTTGGCCATTGTTGCACTGTTTTAAATGGAGATAGTTGCATTTTGTCTTTGTTTTGTCCTTTGTTTTTGGACCTTCTTTTATATTTCTTTTCATCGACTCAAATTCCATCAATTTCATGCTCCTCATTTATAGATAGAAGGACAGTCGGTTTAGAACTTCCAAAGTGGAACTATGATGGATCAAATACCCGACAAGTTCATGGAGGAGACAGTGATGCCATATTACATTGAGAACAAAACAAGCACCTGATTTGAAATATACAAAATCATTATGGAGTTAACATTATAGTGTACCGGAATTCAGAAGCTTTAATTGTTGATCAGTGTATGTAATTGGTTGAACTATGGAGACTGTTTTATTTCATTCATTTTACAAGTTTCAAACCTTTTAAACATTAAATTTGATGATATGTTGCTAACTGTTATACCATTTCGTGGGAAATACATACACAACATTTTTTGCTTGAAAGAAGAAATCTTCTCAGATTGTCTTTTTAAAGAAAGGTAGTACATTTTCAAAATAGAAAGGTAGTACTTTCTGAGGATGACAAATTCTAAAGATTGGACTAGGATATGTAATCATTTTTTAAATGATTTATTTATTGTTTGTTAAATTTATACATAATGGGACTAGGCTACTATGTGTAGTCATATTTTTCCGAATGGTTAATTTATTTTATGATTAACTATTTTTTTAGTTGATTACATTTTTTATTTTTTTGCTGATGTCTAAAATCCAAATGTTTTTTCACCCTGGAAACAATAACTACTGTTTCATGTGCTCTTATTGCAATATTTATTTGCCATGCTATAAGTTTTCCCATGAGATAGGCACTTCTTTATGTGAAGTTTTAAATAAGTTTTTTTTCTTTTCTTACCAAGGTACATGTGCATAATGCTCCGGACGACTGGTTATCTTTTAATATAATGTTTAGGCCATACATACAAGATCAAGAATGTGGTATATACTTATTTGGTTCGATGTCATTATATCTTTTTGACTACTAATATTTCATTAACTACTTAGGTGCTACTTAATTCTGGGTGTCTTTTGGTAGGCACAAACAAGATAAAACACCTCAATTATTTCATGACTGTGACACACTTTTTTTTTTATATTTATATTTTATTGTGTAGACGTATGAGACAAAAAATTTAATTTTCTCTTATGATCGCTTACTGATTGCAATTGAATAAATATTTATTTTCTGATTGTACCAGAGACGTTCAATTGTCCCGTGCATTGTACGGTTTTTTGACTAGTATGAATCATATGTAATTTGTCACGTAAAATTGGTTTAGTCAAAATCATGATTTATGTACGCTCAAGTTTTCCTTAAGAAATTTTTTAAGACCCCTCAAAAAAGTTTTCCTTAAGAAATTGACTAATTGTATGTGATAAGATCTTATTTGATTGTATATGGTTTTTGTTTGATGTTTAAATTTTCACTTTTTAAATTTAAAGGAGGAAATAATGATACAAAATATAATGGAAAAAGAGAGAAGAACGATTCGTAAACCAACGTTGCGTGATTTAAAAAAAATGCATTTATTGTGTCATTAAAAAAAAAAATTTACAACCCTTCAAAATAAAATAAAATAAAAAATGCATATAGTGTGTCGCAGTATAAAAGCAAAAACGATAATACTAAATAGGCGGGAATTAAAATTTCCTTTTGCCAAATTTATGCTTTTGCTTTTCCCGCCGTGAAACTAAAAGAAAAAAATAGAGGGAAAAAATCACCTATTCCCCTATAAATATAGTTCCCCTTCAATTAGCTGCCGCATGTGCATTGCCGTTTCATGCTCTTTCCAAGTCTTACAACATTGGTAAATTTTTCCCACACAATTTTTCCATTTTATTAACTGTTGCTTAATTTTTCCATTTAGTTGACTGATTTTTTTTTGTTCAACTCTAAGTATTGTTTCACGGAAAATAACAGGTTTATAGTATTTGATTGATGTATAGAAAATTAAAAGTGCACATCTGTTTTTGTTAGGTCTTTATCTGTATATGTAGAAGTAAAAGGTGTGATGCAGATTATTTCAGCAATTGAATTGAAGGTTTTTTTTTTTTTTTTTTTTTTGGCCAGTTATAGATCGGGAAATCAAATGCTTCAAATAGTGGTAGGTGTAGTTTTATTGCTAACAGATTAATTAATAATCTGTTTTTTTTTTATTTTTAAAATCTTTTTCTGGACAATTTCAGTGAGGGATTGAAATGGCAAGAGAAGAATCTGATACACAGTTATACTACTTGGATGAACATGTGTCAGACAGTGAAGACTCTAATTGTCAATCAAATTTCGAAATTGTAGCCCCCAAAAAGGCTATTGGAAAACAACCATCATCATCATCAATCAAGAAAACAGTGCAAGCATCAAAGTGGAACGAGGAGCATGTGATTGCTTTACTTAAAGCCGTGATCCAATTCCAACGCGAAAAGGGTTCCCCTGAAAACGATAAGGTGGCTTACTACCAATTCATCAAATCGAAGATCTGGGAAGGGGCTACTAGGAAACAGATATACGAGAAGCTTCGAACTTTGAAGAGGAATTTCGAGAAGACCAAAGCTAGACTACAACAACATGGTGGGGTTATCAATGCTTCTCCCCATGACATAAACGTTTTTGAGCTTTCTAAGAAGATGTGGGATTGCGTCGACACACAATTCAATGATCAAAGTGTCCTTGTGCCCAACGGAAAAGGAGAAGAAGAAAGGGATAATCATACTGTTATTAGTGATGATACCTTTGTTGTGCCCAAAGGAAACGGAGAAGGAGAAAAAGGGCCCAAAGGAAACGGAGAAGGAGAAAGAGGGGATCGTATTGCTAGTGTTACTGTTGTGCCCAAAGGAAAAGAAGAAATGAATAATCATACTACTACTAATAGTGATATTGTTGTTGTGGCCAAAGGAAAAGGAGAAGGAGAAAGAGGGGATGGTATTGCTAGTGTTACTGTTGTGCCCAAAGAAAAAGGAAAAGAAGAAATGAATAATCATACTACCACTAATGATGATACTGTTGTTGTGCCCAAAGGAAAAGGAAAAGGAAAAGGAGAAGGGAATAATCATACTACCACTAGTGATGATACTGTTGTTGTTCCCGAAGCAAAAGGAAAAGGAGAAAAAGATAATAATAATAATGATACCACTACTGATGATACTGTTGTTGTGCCTAAAAGAAAACGAGAAGAAGAGGATATTGAATTGTATAATCTGTCGGGATCTGAATTGCGACGTATGGATGAGCGCTTTCGCCGTCAATATCGGCATTTGTATGGTTCAGTGGATGTAAGCAAGGTTGTGGTGTTACACCATTTGTTTATGATTGGGGATGAGAAAGCAAATGAATTGAATGGTATTATGTTTCAATTGAATATTAAAGAAGAGAAATTACGGCGGAAAATGAGGAAGCTCGAGACCTGGCAAGCAGATCTAATTCAGGATACATTAGAAAGTTCCACCAAAGTCTAAGTCTTTTTTTTTTCCTCCCAATAACCAAAAGTGCATAAGAATAAAATAAAAAATAAGTTTTTATGTCTTTATTTTAAAAGTAATTATGGAAGTATGTCTTTTTTTTTTTTTTTTTATTTTAAAGTTTATGGGTGTATCTTTTATTTGAATAAAATCATTGCACACAATCTCCATTCTTCCTTAAATTTCTGATTTATATTTTCTTTCTTTTTTCTCAGTGATATTTGTTATTGTCATTTTTATTATGCTCCTATTTATTTGTTTCCTTTTTCATTTCCCGAAATCATGTTGCACTATCAATTTCATGACACGTGAAATCGGTTGATGTATACATTTATTATATTTGTAACGCCTTATATAAAAATTGTGCAGAAAGGAAAGCCAACTGTTTGGCATTTGCCTAACTCGTGATTACTGGAAATATTACTTTTACATAACAATTACATCATAAAAAGTTAGGTGTGAAAGTAATAAATGACTGAAATAATACTCATTCAGACTAAAAAATTATAATAAAACATGTCACAACGTCCAGAATCATCAATACATTAGCCTTTATCACAACCTTGATATAGCTTGTGGCGTCTCTGAAACATGCTAATAAACAATGCCAAGTCACTGTATGAATAACAGCCATAAATCAACGAGAATTTGTTATTTCAGGTCCCTGTAGGGGTATTTCATGTTAGGTCGGATCAGACCTGACATTTTTTTTTAAATTCCCCCGTTGAAATCCCCACCCCCCCCCCCCCCCCCCCCCCCCCTTCCCCCCCTCAACCTGTTGAAATTTCCCCCCAGCATATTGAATTTACCTCCTAGCATGTTGAAAAGGAAAGCAATGTTGAAATTTAAACATCTTTAAAAATTTCAACAGCTGTATGGGGGGGACTTGAAAAAAATGTGAACTCTGATTTGACCTGATATGAAATAAAGGGTCATACAATGACCTGAAATGATAATTTCTCATAAATCAACTACTAAATCCACAAAATGACATATGTATCTGGGATGCAATCCCGGATCAATATGAAAAATACGGTCAACGACAACTTACTGGATGCAAGCAATAAGGACTTGCTGGTGTCACTTCAGGTTGAACACTAACTGTTTGAATATGTACTTGATTTTCCATCTCAATGGACTTATCTTCAATCAGTCGAAAAAGCTTCGATCTTGCTGAACAAGCTAAAAATTTGAATTATAAGGTGGTATTGAACCTTAGCACAATTTGAATTAATGAAATGAATTTTGAACTCAAAGCCTTAAAAAGAAAGCTTAAAAAAACAAAGAGACTTAAATTGTATTATTATGTACATCAAGTCAACACATTTTTTTTTGGGGTTTGGATTTGGATCCAACACAAAGAATCTGACTCGAGAGGATCCAGGAGCCACTGGGACGACGACAGCCAACCACCGCTATAGCGGCACCGAAAACCCTCAAAATATGTGCCTTGAACTTCCAAATTCATCTGACTTCGATCCGATTGAAATCCACAACGTAAACACGAATTCTAATTTCATTACGATTCTACGTGATTAATTAAACAAATTAAAGAGAACCAATTAGAATTGAACCCAAACAATTGAGACATCAAAATCTTGCAGGTTGTATCTCATCACGGCGTTTAGTGGATGCGGAACCTTAGCCCTCAATCCTTGCTAGATTATGCCTAGATAATAAATAAAAAAA
This sequence comes from Gentiana straminea, assembly GCA_036785695.1. Classification (NCBI taxonomy): domain Eukaryota; kingdom Viridiplantae; phylum Streptophyta; class Magnoliopsida; order Gentianales; family Gentianaceae; genus Gentiana; species Gentiana straminea. The sequence continues at coordinate 7,286,368 of JAVUPR010000385.1, read as the reverse complement.
ACTATGCCTCCGAGAAAACTATTTTCTCTTTTATATATCCAATAAATAAAATACTCACGTGATAAAATAGAAAACTCATTTTCCTATTATTAATCACATTGGGCCTCTTATATAAACAATAATAGAAAACTATTTCTATTATTCTTATTTGTCATATAAATATTAGCGTATTCTATTCAACAAAAAAATAATTTTCTGTTTAATGAAACAAAAAATTGAGAACCAGATTTCACATCGCAACGTGGGAGCCAACCCGGGAGTCTGGGACTATTGACCCATAATCGATACATTCAATAAATTGAATAAAATAATTAACATTTTAAAAGTTTCCGTTCAATCTAATAAACTCGAAATTACGACACCATATATTCGGAATAGAACTATAACGATTACAGATACTCCTTCCGTCCCAATTTGTTTGAGACATTTTGAAACTGACAATATTTAAGGAGACATCAATTAATATGTTGTCTGGTAATTTAAAACTTGACTAATTTACTTTTTGTCATTTTTATATGTAGCACAATTTTCACTTTATTAAATACATTGGGGCAATTTAGGCAATTGAAGCAAAAACTTTGAGTCTAATTAGAGTTATGAGACTTATTTTGTGACAAACATAAATGGAATAAGTCTCAAATAAATTGGGACGGAGGGAGTATTATTTATTCTCAAATATTGAGTGTCAATTGATATATTAATTACATACATACATTGTTACAATATAGGCTGAAAGGAATGTTGAGTGCACAAGTCAGCGATGATATGAAGACACCGGCGGCTGGCGACGGATATGGAAGCCTCACCGCTATTTGATCACTTTCGCATGATGTAAACTAGAAAGCGATTATTCTCGTTATAGGTTGTTATAACCGTTTGTAACTTACTCATGACTAATTCATGAGGTGTGTGAAGTTATAAATACCCCATGATCAGTTGTATTGTAATCACCTTGTTACTTTTACTTGATCAATATTAATTCCGAATTTTTATTTGTTTGTAATTCTACAAACTTTATCATGGTATCAGAGCAGAAATTTGAGAATTTCTTTATGCTTTCCTGCGTTTTCTCTCCAATTGTTTGAAGAATCTTGAGAGTGTTCTTCATTTTTTCTGAGTTTTCAGTTTCTTGAGAGTAAACTGTCATCTCTTTCCCTATTTTTTTATCAGTTCTTGATCAATTTTTTCACTGTCATTGTTGATTTGTGATCAATTCTGGAGTTCTTGATAGCCATGGCATCTAAGAAACAAGAAATAAGTCCCACCGGTCCATTCTATGTTCATCCTAATGAGAATCTTTCTCTGGTTCTTGTTCAGCCATTGATGAATGGCAACAACTATAATCCATGGAAAATGTCCATGGAAATGGTGTTAATCACCAAGAATAAACTTGGCTTCATAAACGGCACAATCAAGAGGCTAGAAGCAGATTCAACAGATTTCCAAGCATGGAGACAATGTGATACAATGGTGAGATCATGGATCTTAAATTCTGTAGAGAACACCATTGCACAAAGTTTGATGTATTTTAAGAATGCACATGCAGTTTGGAAGAATCTTACTGCAAGATTTTCAAATGTTGATGCATTAAGACTTTCAGATCTTTTTGAAGAAATGTATCTACTGAAGCAAGGCACAGATTCTGTCAATCAATATTTCACAAAATTAATGATTCTTTGGGAAGAAATCAAAACCATCAGGCCTGTAAAAATTTGTTCTTGTGATCCTCAATATCACTGCAATGCAATCACCAATCTGATGGATCATAAGGAGGCTGAACATGTCATGAAATTCCTTTACGGATTAAGGGATGAATTTGAGCCAATGGTCTCACATGCAATGTTGATGGTGCCATTTCCGGAAATTCATGATGCCTTTGCAATGGCAATCAAGTTTGAAAGACAGAAGCTGTATGTGGCTAACAAGGCCAAGAATCAAGATTCCATGGTTCTCTTGTCACAAAAGAATGGACAGTGACAAAATCAGATTGTTAGCAGACCTAACTCTGCTGCAAATCCCAGGCCTAAAAATCCGAAAAAGATGCAATGTAGTTTATGTGAATTCAATGGCCATACTGAGGAGACTTGTTACAAGAAGCATGGCTTTCCTCTTGGTTTCAAGTCAAAAAGAGCCAATATGGTAGAAGAGGAACAATCAGCAGAAGAGGATCAGGCACCAAGTAGGTCTGCTGGACCAGAGTTTCCCAATCTTACTGCACCGCAACTTGACAAGTTGATGGCTCTGCTGAGTGATCCTCCAAGGCATGCAGGATTTGCTGTTGGCCAACTTGCTGATGTTGTTACACATTACTCACCTGCTATAGGAACATGTGACCTAAATTTATTAAGATCAATACAATGGATCTTGGACTTTGGTGCCACAGATCACATTGTAGGATCATTAGATCTATTAAGCAATCCTAAACCTTCAACTGGTATAAAAATAAGATTACCTAATGGAAATAATGTCTCTATCACACATATAGGACAAGTGAGGATCAACACTCAACTGGTCCTACATGATGTGTTTTGCATTCCTGTTTTTAAGTATAACATTTTATTTTTACCTTCTTTTATCAATCATACAAAAGGTGCACCTGTCTTTTCTGCTAACAAGTGTGTTTTGTAGGACAAGAACAAGAAAATGATTGGTTCAAATTTTGAGTTACGAGAGAGACCTTATTGTAAGGAAATCAATCGAGTAGCGCAGCGGAAATTCAAAAATTGATTTCCCATTCCAGGATCGTCTTCGTTTAAACAATAAACATATAATAGAGGGGACGGTAATATTACCTTGGTTGATCTAACAGATCGACGCTTTGACCGTCCGGTAGGAGTAGATGTGCGCGAGCCGTCCACGTGTCTAGCCTCTGCCAGTAATCCCCACGAGCACCTCGCTGAAATCCCGCCAAGGATTGCTACTAGAAAAACTCGACTGCTAGGTCGACATTTTCTTTCTCTATAATCTCTCTAAAAAGCTCTCTTATTTTTCTCAAGAATAATTAGCTCTTGGAATTATGGTGTACCAAAAGAGCTAGCCAACCCCTTTCTTATATAGGGTGAGTGGCGCCCCATTACTCCTATTCCCAATAGGAAATGCTTCTTGTGTAAATTAAGGAAAAAGAAAACTCTTTACTAGTAAAATAAGGAAAATATATTTGATTGATTTGTCTCATTAAATATTCAATATCTCATATTAAATATTTCCAAGATATATATTGACAATAACTTATATTGAATATATCTCTTTATTATATTATCATAAATCAATTTACACATGTGTGCAAATCTATATGCATTAATATCTAATATTAATACAAGATATTATTAATTAAATTACGCAATCCAAGTGCATCTAATACACTTAAAAATGGCGCCCCACATTCCCAAAAAACTAGACTTGGGATTTTCCTTAATTAATATAATACTATGATTAACTAATTCACAAAATACATGTATATCATATATACATATATATTTCAAAATATATGTATTTATATACATATTTAATTAATCAACATAATTAATATCTTGTATTATATTTATTCATAATAAATAAATACCATCATATTATTTACCACTATAACTTTTATAGTATGAGATAAATTCTTTCCTTATTTGGTTATCAATTATAACCACATTTTAATCTGACTTGATGTTCATATGTGTGTGACCCGATAGGCTTCCGAATATGTTGGCCGTAGACATAAGGCTCAATTACAAAAATGCCCTTCACATCTAATGATTACGGATAGCGTCTAGCAAGACGTCCATGACCCCCAATCATCAGAAGAGTCAATACGCAATGACTACTGCCTTTCATGTGCTCGGTTAGCATGTAAATAGAATCCTATCGCTGTAATAATATCCATACTATCGTGTCTTGATCGTATCCCATAATATGGATATCAAGCTCTCTTGGAATAACTCATTTACTCCCACTTTGCAAAGATTCACGAGAACTAGACATTCCTTATGGGAAGGCCCTTTCGGATATTCACTCCTACTCATAGGGTACGCGATTCCCGGACGACCAAACATGTATACTCCGCATGCTTCAGTATCACACCCAATCACTACCGTATGATCGCCCCATGGCTAGGGGAAACCTCAATAGTGTCAAAGCATGACAATCCACACCGTGATTCCATGTAGACTCTGGTCCTAAGGATAATTACACAACCGTCACATAGTGTGGCACTTAACAGTGTAAGCGGGTCAGTCTAACGTATGCATTATCTAATATACATCCACGTATAGTTCAAGTATCTCTACACTTCGATAGACAAGATCTATCCCCGCCCTTGAAGACAAAGACATCTAATACGTGCTAACATGTTTGTACTATCAATGCCCTGTTTAATAGTACATAAGCCTAGAGACATTTAAGTATCAAACTTATCAAAGTGAATAGAGATCTCATCAACCATAATCGCCTATCATTGTTTCTCTATCACGGCTTAATACTAAGGACGTTATCATATAACAATTCATAATTAGTTCTTTAAAAGAACAAATATATGACAACAGAAAAGCCATTTATTATATATGTATAATCATAATAGTAGAAATGATCCGACCCGGTCGGATCTAGTCCAACCCGATTGGGTTTAGGACACTATTTCAACATTGGGGACCAAGTTTAGAGGTGAGATTCCCATCTTGCTTGTAAAGATTGAGAGATCCGCGGGAGACCAGCTTTTCAATTTCCTTCTTGAGTTGTTCGATTAGCAAATCGCACTCTATCTGATAGATAAGACGATGCTCTTTTGTGGAATTACATCCTAGGACACTTGCCAGATAAAAGACTGCAAGTCATTAGTTCACAGTTTCTGATGTCAAATTTTGCAATCATGATCTCTGTTATGTCTGCCCTATGGCTAAACTGAAGAAAAATCCCTTTTAAGTATTACTGCTGTAAATTCTATTTTTGACCTTGTTCATATGGACATTTGGGGTCCTACATACTATAAATGGACAAAAATATTTTCTTACGGTTTATAGATGATTTTTCTAGATTTACTTGGGTTTTTCTTATGAGGCATAAATCTGAAGCCTTTGACCTTGTTAAATCTTTGTTAAATTTGTTTCTACTCAGTTTCACAAATTTATTAAAGTAACTAGATCTGAAAATGGTGCATAATTTCAACTTACAGACTTTTATGCTCAGCAGGGTATCATACATCGGACATCCCGTGTAAGTACACCTGAGCAAAATGGCATTGTTGAAAGAAAACATCATCATCTCCTGAATGTTGGAAGAGGTTTGAGGTTCTAGAGTAATCTACCCATTGAATATTGGGGTTTCTGTCTTTTGCATGCTGTAAAATTGATTAATGCCACACCTACACCACTTCTGAAGGAAAGCACTCCACATGAAGTGCTTTATGGCACCAAACCAGACTATTCTGTGTTTAAAGTTTTTGGTTGCTTAGTTTTTTCATGCACACTTCAGCAGTATAGGACAAAATTTGACTCAAGATGTAGGACATGTGTCTATCTTAGGAATTCAACTACATCTAAGGGTGCTATTTGTCACGGATTTATCTATTGCAAAAATAAACAAGTAATAAAATTTGTAAATCCGATATACCTCAAGTGCAAGGATCGTAGTAAAGAGGTTGATACCGGGTCGATCTTACGGGGAACTAACGATTGGTAATCCTAGTATTTGTTTAACTAACTATGTCACGAGAAACTAACCTAAACAAATAATAAAACTAAACAGGGAATAACTAAAACGAAAGATAACAATAAGTGAAACTGGACAGAAGAATAAATCTAAAGCCAGGGAAGATACGGGTTGCGAACAATTTAAACTACAACTAAACCTAAGATGCAATAAAAATATTTAACTAAACTAAACAATTCAGGTTCAAGGGATTTGATCAAGTTATAACAAACAAACGAGCAATTGATCCACCTATCCTATCAACATTCAATTCCAATTCAGATTATTTCGTGATTTCTAACCAAGTTGTGATTCACCTCATCTAAAGTATGAACCCTAATTTCTTAAGTAGTTCGTCTATTAATCTCTATCTTTCGATCTAAGATTAACGCTTTTTCTAACCAAAGATGTGAACTTTAACGTTTCTAATCTAGAAATCTAACCTAATAACTCTCGTTATATAGATCAAATAACTATTCTTTATCATGGTGATCTAACGTTTAGATGATTCTCATCAAATAAATCAATCAACAAAGCAACGATCTTTCGATATGAAATTGCATAAACCATAATAAACATGATAAAAGAAACAACTTGTATTAAAAACTCACAAAATAATTAAGGACGGAACTGAATTGTTGAATCGGACGGCTTCACAACGCTCGTTCAAAAGGCTTTAGCCTCTAAGCATGCTCTTGAAACTTGGAATTGATGAATAAAAGTGCATAAAAACTATCTAAACTAGCCTAGAATTTAGAGTGCATAAACTGAAGAAAAACAGGGTAAAAAAGCAGCCTAAGCCGCCCCTAGGATTAGGGTTTTGAATGATGTGTAATTGGTATCCTTAATGTGGAAAACAATGCGGCTATATATAGAATTTAAAGTCAGTTTCAGCATGTCGGCCGCCGGACGCCCGTCCACTCCTTCCGGACGCTCGTCCGGTCTTCAATATCAACTTCGAATCGGGCCGAGTCTTCATCAGACGCCCGTCCTTCACAAAATTGGACGCTCGTCCACTAAAAATCTGAACATCCTGAACCAAATTTCCCCTCCTGGACGCTCGTTCAATTGACCAAACGCCCGTCCAACTGAACGCCGGCTTCAAGTTCTTTGACGCCATCCAGGATCGACTTAATCTTGATTTCTTCATCTTTATCTCTTTTTTATCATCATTTTAGCATCAAACATGTACCTACAACACATCAAAACATCGCAAAACATAATATCATCCAAATAATCATAAAAACACAATTAAAACACCAAAATTAACCTATTTTGTGAATAACTCATTTAAAATATCATCTACTCAATAATTCCATTAAACTGATGACGGTCAAATTATACCCGTAAAAGTCATCAACATTGACCTTAAATCGAGATTAATAATGTATATTTCATATTAAATCACTCATTTATATTTATTATTTAATGTTAAGTGATTATTAATATGATATTTGGTATTTAGCTGTTTTTATTATTAAAAGATCGATTTATTGTGCGATAAATTCTCGATTTTGTAGATCACGACAAATCGAGAGGATTAATGTCATTCAATCAATGGTCTCAAGATAATAGAGGAAGAAAATCGGAGCATTAAATGAAAGATTAATCGATCAACACGCAAGCGTGCGGTGGGGAACAAGTCGGACAAAGAGACGCGTTTAACAAGTGTAAAAATGGCTCGGTCGACCGAGCCTATCCATTCGGTCGACCGAGAGTGTCGGCTCGGTCACTTACGGGATTTTCGCGTGTATATCTTCTAGATCCTCCCTAGGTCGGTTACAGCCTCTATATAAGCAAGAAGCGATTCTTACGAAATTTGTAAAACACACCTTAGACACCAAAATATACCCTAGAATATCATTCAATAAAATCACTCTATTCATATCTTGATTCAATGTAGTTTATTGAGGGTGTTTCCAGCAATTTAAGGGCTGCATTATGTAAGCCTTTATTTTCTGTTTCTTCTCTTTTAAGTAATTAATCCCTCCCAATTATGCTTTATTGTTTGAGTTAGTTAATTCATAGCTAGATGATGTAGATCTAGGTTATGTCGTTATGGATGTGGCGAAGCCTTGTCTATGAGGATCCCATAACCTACGTCATCTACTTAGTTTCTATCCATGAATCTGCATTGTTTAATTAATGCATATCTATGTTAGTTTATATGAATGCTTTACGAATTACTGTTTAATCTGTTCGTATGATGAAAACGCCGAGAGATACGTTCGGGGATGTAATCTGGGACGAAATTGATTCGGGTGACCGAATGAGTTCACTCGGTCGACCGAGCCCACCTATTCGGTCGACCGAGCCCCGTTTTATCCGTTAAATAGCCACGTCTTTATGGTTAGGTTAACTTAATAGAATTTATTATCTCGGTAGGTATGGCTATGGCTACGTTACTCGCTTAGTTTAATTAAAATGTGTAAAAAGGAAATACCAATATAAAACTCTTGGGTAGGCTCATGAATTGATCTTCGGACGTTCGGCGTTATCTAGGTAGGTTTATATTTGGGGATTGCTAGCACTGATTATACATACGTCGTAGATTAGCATGAGACTATAACTTGGTAATTGCTAGTTGGACGAGAGCTTGAGTAATCGTTTAGGAAGTACGCCTAACCACAGGAATGTTGCTTGGACGAGGTGTACGGTTAATATCGGCATCCTTAGAGTCGTAAGCGTGTGAGTTATATGAGATGGAGGCACCAAAAGGCGAAGTCACGTAACAATACCACAGTGATCTAGTGACCTACCGGTGCTAAGTCAAGTTAAAGAGGATGACTCCCGTAGCCAATCTAAGATAGATACAAACGGATTGACAATTAATAAGTTCGCTTTATTATATAAATTATCTAGGTCCAAGCGATAAAGACTATAATTGGGGAGGTTAATTACGTTGTGTCGAGTCGTGTCTTTACCTTTCTTGTCTTATGTTGGTCGTAGACCGCCTCTATGTCCTTGACATGTTTAATTAATTGTGTGTATATAAGATGATCCACAATTGGTTCCCCGTGGGATCGACCTTGATTCACTATAGCTATACTACGATGGGCCTAGTCCTCTTGCTAGTATTGGTTTATGGTGGTCAAGTATTTTATAACCTGATTGACCCCGATCATAAACACTCGTTTCTTATGCAAATTTATACAAATATGAGGGAAATTATCATAAAATATAGCGTTATAAATCGTATAAATTCACCCTTAACAACTCCCCCACACTTAGCTTTTGCTCGTCCCGAGCAAAACAAAACGAAAATTAAGGCTCGAGACAAAAACAGGCATCTCAGACAATATACCATATATTCAATAAATCAGAAGTTCACCCCTGTGTGTGTGCAAAGCCATAACAAACTGCACTAAATCCAAACTTGAGAAACTCAAAGCAAAACTAGCTAATACCCCCTCGTAGACTAGCAACAAATGATACTCATAAGATGTACCCTACAAATGTAAAATATCCCGAAAAAGAATGATCGAATATATCTAGGGCCCTTCTGAAATACTCAGAGGATAATCCCTACAGCATATCTATCAGTTTCTACTGGGAATAAGATAGACGATAACTTAGTCTCTCATTCATTTCATAACAATTCATATTGCAAGTTGATTTAACTAATTCACTTTTAGACACACATCAGAATGAGCTCTTGCCCTGTCATAGCAGAATAGGATATTCGAGATATACCCTACCTTACTCCAATCATAAGGGAGTTGTTCCAACTGTCGTGAGCTTTTAGTCATCATAGTGGTATAGGACATACGTGGTATACCCTATCGCACTCAAATCATCGACTAGCTTTCGACACACCCAATTACTTCATTATAAACTCAACTTTTTCATTGGACAATAAGTCACGTGTTACTTATCACATTCAAATCTCAGATATTCACAGTATAACATACTCCGGATCTAAATACAAACTATCATAAATCTCAAGATATATACGTAGCACTAAGCACATGACTTATAAGAAAATCAGAAATCACTCGTCCAAAAGGGGTATAACTTTATAAATTAGCTCATCATTCACCATGGCTTGTGAAAAATAGATCTCAGGTGAAACAACTAACTTATCAAACATATGATATATAGCTCGGATGACTATAAAAATAACGAACATTGAATTGAAGTGCCTACTCGGGACAAAACAAAAACAAAAGTGTCGAAATTTTTTGAAAATTCTAGCTCATTTTTAGCTCATTTGACATAGAAACATAACGAATTAAGCAAATGTGTAGATACATATCAAATCATTCCCCTCCCCCACAGTTAAGATCAACATGTCCTCATGTTGTGCAGAATGAAAGAGAAGATAAAAGACTTAGCTGATTTCAATCGATATTCGAACCGATGGTCAGGCCGGAGCCTACGTAGTGACAATTCGAACTCGGAATCATACAATGTAGCTCGACAAAACCGCTAAAAATATACCTGCACTACTCGACAAACACGGAAAAAATCTCTGGGAAAACGGGGAATCATACCAAAGTGAAAGGATATTTTAAAAATGAGGAAAATCAAAAGGTGAAACATTCAATACATCCAAAAGATTAAACAGAGTAGAAATGAAAGTACGGACGCCTTATGGCTTACATAATTCACATAAAAGAAATACGCCTACGGAAACCGACAGATGCGGGTACTAATATCAAAGTCTACGTGCAAAACGATAGTCCCTCCCGGTCCGTCATCTACAGGAATGAGTGGGATCCTCCTAAGGAAAGGTAAATCCTCGGTAGAACTCCGAAATCCATATCTAAAAAGCTCAACTAATTGACAGATACAAACAAAAACTTAATGAGGCTAAAAACTTAAACAACTAGAGTAATAAAAAGTATAAAACAAAAGCAACTAATATAAAAAGGGATATCTAGGATGCCTCCTAGTAGCGCTATTGGTTAATGTCGTTAGCTCGACACTTGTTTAAGCTCACTGGATCGGCCATTTAACTTTTCTCGCCACCCACTACCTCGTGTAAACTTTGATCGCAGTGTGGTACGTAAAACAAGACTTAACACATGGGGTAAAATCTTTGATAGCTTTCCAAATACGTTTAAACCGCCCCATGGTCGACTTCTTCTTCTTCTGATTATTCTGATGACGTTTCAGCTTACGCTCCCTCTCAAACTCTTCCATATCCCAACTACATGCTAGAATTTCTTCAGATCGACCACTACCGTCATCCTCTGAAAACAGGTCGGGTGAAAACTCGACAAATTCTTCGACTTCTTTAGTACCACACCCGAGGATATCGAGGAAACGAACAATCAAAGGCTTTTCCTTGGGTTCACCAATGTAGTGCTTACACCTTTGACCATTTACTCGAAACGGTTGGTCACCATAACCTCGTAGTTCTAGAACGCCTCCAGGGAATAATTTGGAGAATCTCAAAGGGACCGGACCATCGTGTCCTTAACTTTCCAGAAACGGATGTAGTCCGGAATTATACAAAAGAACCCGTTCCCCGACTTGAAATTCTCTCTTCTTAATCTTGGCGTCATGGAGGAGTTTCGTCTTTTCCTTACCGATCCCGGCACTTTCGTAAGCCCGGAGTCCGAATTCGTCTAATTCATGCAACCGTTGCGATCGATGCTTACCACAAGATTGGGAATCAAAGTTTAGAAACTTTGTAGCCCAATAAGCTCTATGCTCTAACTCGACTGGAAGATGACATGGCTTACCATAAACCATTTGATATGGAGATGTACCCATAGGAGTCTTATAGGCGGTTCTGTATGCCCATAGTACATCATCCAATTTCAAACTCCAGTCTTTTCTATGACTATTGACCGTTTTTTCCTGGATTTTCTTAATGCTTTGGTTGCTCCTTTCAACCCGACCACTCGTCATCGGGTTATATGGTGTGCCTGTCTTATGACAAACACCATACTTTTCGAGCACTTTTTCTAAGGGTCGGTTGCAAAAATGCATTCCTTCATCACTGATCAAGGCTCGAGGACATCAAAATCTCACGAAAATGTTTTTCTTTAAGAATTTCATGACCGTCTTATGATCATTGTGAGGAGTGGCTTGAGCCTCCACCCATTTGGACACGTAATCCATGCAGACTAAGATGTATTTGTTACCACAAGATGATGGGAATGGTCCCATAAAATCGATACCCCATACATCAAAGACTTCACATTCTAAGATGGGTTTCAATGGCATGTCAAAACGCCTTGTCAGAGTACCGGTTCTTTGGCATCTATCACACGCTTTACAGAAATCTTCTGTGTCCTTAAAGATCGTGGGCCAATAGAAACCGGATTGGAAGATCTTAGCAACGGTTTTCCAAGGACCAAAGTGACCTCCAGTGGGTCCACTGTGGCACTGCTCAATAATATCGCGCCGCTCGGATTCCGGAACACATCTTCTAAGCGGACCATCTTTACGATCTTAAACAGGTAAGGTTCATCCCAAACGAAAGATTTCAAATCAGAGAAGAACTTTTTCTTCTCCTGATAGGACAATTCTGGATCGAGATATCGGGAATGAAGGTAATTGACAATGGAGGAATACCATGGAACATCTGGAGCGCAGCCATCGATAAGCATAATGTTTTCCAGAGAAAAGTAAATATCTTTATCATCTGGATCACCTTTTTCCTCACTTAACATTCTCGAAACGTGATCCGCCACAACGTTTTCACTGCCCTTTTTGTCTTTAATTTGAACGTCAAACTCTTGTAGGGTCAGTATCCAACGCAGTAGGGCGCGGTTTGGCCTCTTTCTTAGTCATCAGATACCGCAGAGCAGCGTGATCAGTCCACACAACCACTTAAGCTCCTAACAAGTAACTACGAAACTTGTCCATAACAAAGACTACGGCCAATAATTCCTTTTCAGTAGTAGTATAGTTAACTTGAGAAGGATTCAATGTGTGACTGGCGTAATAGATTGGCTGGAACTTCCCTTTGATACTTTGTCCTAAAACAGCACCAACTGCTTAGTTTGATGCGTCGCACATAAGCTCAAAAGGTAGGTTCCAGTCAGGCGATATAAGAATTGGAGCAGAGATTAAACGGTTTTTGAGCTCCTCAAACGCCGCTTGCAGTTTTCATCGAAATCGAACTCAACGTCTTCCTTAAGTAAAGTAGACAGGGGCTTGGCTATCTTGGAGAAGTCTTGAATGAATCTTCTGTAGAAACCGACATGTCCAAGAAAGCCTCTCACTTCACGCACATTCTTTTGATAACTCATCTTCTCGATAGCTTCTACTTTGGCCTGTCTACCTCTATACCTTCGGCGGAGATTTTGTGGCCAAGACCTATTCCCTCATCAACCATGAAATGGCATTTTTCCCAATTGAGCACTAAGTTCTTTTCCACACATCTGGATAACACTTGATCTAGATTGTCAAGACAGTCGTCGAAGGACTGACCAAAGACCGAAAAATCATCCATAAAGATTTCCATACACTTTTCTACTAGCTCGTCAAAGATAGCCAGCATACATCTTTGAAATGTAGCTGGGGCATTGCAGAGACCAAATGGCATTCGCATGTAAGAGAACGTACCATAAGGGCAGGTGAAGGTGGTCTTTTCTTGGTCAGCTGGATCAATGGGTATCTGAAAGAATCCTGAATATCCATCCAGGAAGCAGTAGAACGCGTGTCCCGCCAGACGCTCAAGCATCTGGTCAATGAATGGAAGGGAAAGTGATCTTTCATGGTTACCTCATTGAGCTTTCTATAATCGATGTAGACTCTGTAACCAGTGACAAGTCTCAATGCTATTTCTTCTCCCTTCTCATTCTTCTCAATTGTAATTCCACCTTTCTTGGGGACTACCTGAGTCGGGGAAACCCATTCACTATCGGCTATGGCATAAATGATTCCCATGTCCAGAAGTTTGATGATTTCCTTCTTAACCACCTCTTGCATATGAGGGTTGAGCCTCCTCTGGGGCTGTCTAACACATTTCACACCCTCATTTGTCTTGATCTTGTGCATACAGATGTCCGGAGATATCCCTCTGATATCTCCTACTTGCCATCCAAAGGCTTTCTCATTCTTCCTTAAGACGTTGATTAATTTTCATTTCCTCTAAACGAGACAGCTTGGCAGATATAATCAATGGAAGCTTGTCACCTTCTCTTAAAAACACATACTTAAGATGTTTGGGTAACGGCTTCAACACCAAATCTGTAGGGGGCTCTTCTACACTTGATTTGAGCTCTCCACCTTTCAACTCAACATCGCTGAGTTTACTCTGCGGTCCCACTGCCAAAGCTTCTCCTTTCAACAACTCATCCTTAAATTCGGCTTTCTAACTGCTCTAGACTTACCACACCATGATTATTCAAATTATCAACTAGTCGCTCATACTCATTTGCCACAGCAATGACTTGATTTTCCATCAAATCATCGAAGTCATCAGACGTATCCTCAATGGAAAAACCGGTTGGAGGACCATAGGGTACTTGAATGGATTTGGAGACATTATAGCTTACCTCTTGATCACCAACACGTATCGTCACTCGCCCACCATTGCAGTCAATGAGGGCTCTAGCTGTAGACAGAAAAGGTCTTCCAAGAATCAGGGGGACATTTTCATCTTTTTCAATGTCTAAGACGTACCGGTCAACGGGAAAGGTAAATCTATCGATTTGAACTAGTATGTCTTTTAAGATTCCCGCCGCTTTCTTAGAAGATCTATCGGCGAATTGCAAATTCATGGTAGTGGGTTCTAGAAGATCAATTAAACCCACCGTTTGCACACGTACAATGGCATGAGGCTTATAGATGCACCCGTGTCACACAAAGAGTTAGGGAAGACCAGGCCTCCCATTAACACTCGTAAGCACGAATTTTCCAAGGTCACCTCTCTTGGTTGGTAGGTTTTCATAATTGATCATTGAACAATCCTCACCAATAAGCCTCTCCATGTCCGACAACTTCCTTTTTGAAGAAACAACATCCTTGATGAATTTTGTATACTTAGGCATTTCAACCAAGACCTCGATAATGGAAGATTCACCGAGTATTTTTCAAGAGATTCAAGACCTTTTCATACTTCTTATCTTCACTTAAAGGGATGTTGCTCTTTCTTGGTGGAAATGGAAGCTTTTTCAGATCATTTTCAGAAAAGACTTTCTTTGAAGACGCACTGACCGCTTTGTCTTCCAGATCTTTCCACCGAACAGCTTTTTCAATCTTTTTATTAATCAGGGGATAAGCCTCCTGACTTTCGCTTGATTCTTCATTCCTCAGGGGATCAGCCACCTGAGGACTTCCAGCTTTTTCACCTCTCAGGGGATCAGCCACCTGAGTTTTCTCTTTCGGCCAAGGGGAGTGTAGGTGCTCAACTTCCCCTCCTGCCTTAACAATGGCAGGAGGGGCTAGTGGTTTCCCTGGTGGGAAGGACCACTAAATTGAGTACCACTTCTTAAATTTATTGCACTGGCCTCCTCTCTACCGTATGGAATTGAAGGTACGAGGTCAGTACATTGGCCATTGTTCAAGTCGGTTTGAGCAACTTGACCACCCTTTGGATTCTTCTCAGTGAAACTGGGCAATTGCCCTAGGGGTCTTGAAGCTAACTGCTCAGCCAGTTGCCCGATTTGCCTCTCAAGGTTCTTATTTGTAGTCATCAGGAGTTGGATACTTTTATTTTGCTCCTCCAATTTAGCTTCAAGATTGTTAGATTGGGAGGGGCCTTGAGAGTTTTGGAAATTTTGAGAATAGGGCTGGCTGGGCCGACTTGGGACAGCATGATTAGAATTTGGGGGCCAATTCTGATTGAACCTTTGATTAGAATTGGAGAAATTGGGATTCTGGTTCTGAGGAAAACCAGGGTTTCTATTGAAGTTTTGATTCTGATTGAAATTAGAATTTGGATTGAAACTTGAAGATTGATTAAACCCTTGGTTTTGGAGATTATTCTGACCAGAAAATTGATTAAACCTTTGATTGTTCTGGCAATAGAATGCATTTACTTCAGCAGTCTGCCCGTTCATAGGACAAAATCTAGATGTGTGCCCTACCTCGTCACAATTCTGACATGTGACTAGATTATACTGTCCATGATCATGAACAGCATTCACTTGATAAGGTGCAGGGGGATTGAATTGACACTGGCCAATCATGTGGCCAGCCCGACAACAAACTCTCACAATATAGAACCTGAGGGTTCTGTGGAAAAGAAGAAGCTTGATTCGTCTGATTCGAAACTTGAGAAGTTGCCATCTCGCTTCGCAAAGATGGCGATCAAACTTTGCATGTTAACTTCATCAACCTTAGGAGGAGGAGGTGCTTGAATGGCTTGATAAGAGGGAGCATAGTTGTATTTGGCAATGTCCTCAAACAGTGCCCACCCCTCATCAGGCGTTTTCTTCAAAAACGCCCCACCAGATGAACTATTGACCATGCCTTTTGTAAGCTCGGTCAATCCACTAAAGAAAGTGTTGACTTGCCTTTGCAGTGGCAAGCCATGGTGGGGACACTTTCTAAGCAGAGACTTGAATCTTTTCCAACACTCGAAAAAGGATTCATTCTCTTTCTGATAGAAAGTGAATATGTCGTTTAAACACTGGGCTGTCTTTGAAGGTGGGAAATATTGACTTAAAAATTCTTTTTCAAGTTCAGCCCAGGTGGTAAGCCGAGTTCTCGGGTTTTGGTCCTCCTAGGATCTTTAGTAGAAACTCTTTCTTCTTTTGAAGTTTCAAACCGTAACACGTCACATAGGAATAAGTGGAACCCTTTCAAGTAAATTTTTGGGATCGGAGTCTTAGGCTTACACCCTTAAGTTGAGGGCCTCTTGGTTGATTTCCTTTTTCCTAACATTTTCATTGAAATCTTTCCACTTTCTTTTATACCTCGAAAATCTAAGCCTACTTTTGGCTTGGCCTAAACTTGTAGAGATTTATATTTGACTCAACTCTACAAGTCCTCTACTTTCTCTTTTCACTATTGCTTGGTTTGTGTTTACCAAAATTCTTGACCTTGCTTTGCTCGAGATGGGTTCCACATGAACTCCGTATGCAATTCTATTCTATTCAAGTTCTTCTTACTCGTTTCAATTATTAGTGTTAAAGGTTTCTTATTTTGGCACATAGTTTTCATCATCCTCGTGTTTGGCGTTATCCAACATGAGTGAATGCTTTTGTTCCCATGTTTTCCCTTTAACATAAAACTATTTTCCCCTGCTCCGAAAATTCTGAAAAATTTCAGCTATGTAGATTACTGTATTATCTTCAATTTATCTTTTTACATTGACTTGATAATCGTTATGGATTGTTAACAAAATCCATGTTAATTCTAGACACTCTGTCCAGAAAATCTGCAGCAGCGCTTAGACTTATTCTTCTGTTTTGAACAGGTTAGACACCTTCAAATGACCTAGAATTTTGATATGTTGCAGAAAACACTTTTATCTTCAACTTTATTTTTCGAATCAAATTCAAATTCCTTTTATTTTGACCACAATCTGCGATTCAAGTCAGAGTTTATCAATCTGGAAATTCTGACAGCTTGTGCATTCGGTAGAAATAATTGTTTTTGACCAACTTTTTATCATTCAAAAATTCTAATAATTTTATATCACCTGGTAAACTCCAATATCTAAATCTTTTCTCTTTGGCTCGTGATCAGATTCCTTTTCGTTTGGGCTGTACAAATTGATAATGTCAGGTCCGGAGTAAATATCCTACACGGCAGCCAAAAAGGAATCCTCACCTCTTTGACTCAAGGTTTGGGCTAAGAGAGTAGTAAGTTACGATTGTTATGTCTTAGAAGGTTTTCCGAAGTGATCTTTCCCCATGATAGGTTTCTTTGTAGGATGTCAGTAAAGTTAACATTGTTGTTTCTTTTGGAGTTATAAACAAGAATCAAGATGCGATCTTTCAGTATGCCATGATTGAAGTTCAAACTTTTATGCCCTTTTTTGATCCTGCCTTTCTAGTAATTTATTCTCGTGTAATCCATCACTTGAGATATTTAAGCTCAACAAATCCCATTCACTTGTTGTCATAAATTATCTCGGGAACATATCTCCATAAGCCTTTTCTCACACCTTCTTACCTTTCAAATCAAAGAACAAGTTCTCTCTAACTCTGCATTGTTGCACTCCCATTCTTCCTTTCAAGTACAAATTTTACTGAACCTTTTAATGTCAGAATATTCTTTTTCCTTGTGTTTATTCTCAGCTTCCCCCCTAAGGGTAGTGTCGATTTTGTAATCTTTCCATCTAATGCTACTTGTTCTTACAAGGTATGCATCTCATCTTCTTACCAGTTGGACCTTTAATCCTACCTTGACATCCATCTTTAGTTACTTACCTTTAACTCGCCGGATATACGAAACCCGAAACCGGATCGATCCATAATTGGATCGTCGGATCGATTCACAAGCACCGATTGAGACACTCGATCATGCACAGCGGAAGCTACGAATTAAAATTAATCTACAAGAAGGTTAGTAGATTTACCCCAACCGGAGAGAAGCCGTGATCTTCCGGATTGTATCTCCAAGCGAAGACTGGTGACATCGATCCTCGTAGTGTAACCTCCTCGAATATGCTTAAGAAAAACTCCAAGTTTTTCTTCTCATAATGGCTAGAACAAAAACTAATTTTTCTCTTCTTTTTAATAAATGTGGCAATTTGTGATGTGCTATTGTGTTGGTATGAACTCTTTTTATATAGGAAAATAACTAGTCAAGAGAGAGTTATCATTTTCACAATACAATTACCTATTTCCATAAGGAAAAGATATTTGCCATAAAATAAGAGATAATTCCCATAAAATCAATCTCTTATTTTTCTATTAATTATCTAACAAAAAAATAATTAATTAATTACACATGCGACATAATCTAGGAAAATTTATTTTCCTAATTCCTTTTACATGTGGCGCCACTTTGCCATGAATTTTAATAGAAAATGTCTTTTCTATTTTACATATTATTTACCAATTTAAATAATATTCGCATATTCATGAAATAGACCAACTATTTAATTTATTCTCGAGGTTCCACAAAACGAGAAAATAACTGCGTGTTAGGAGCCAACCCAGGGACCATGGACCTATAACCAGTAGCTACAATAATTTGAATAAAACATTCATCGAACAGAATATTTCTACTCAACTTATTAATTCTGGAATTACGCCACCATAAATCCGAAACTGAACTCTATCGATTATAGATATAACTTATTCTCAAAACGTCGATTCAATAAGTGTCCATTGATATAACCATTACATACAGACTAACCCTCCATAGACTATCCGTAACGAAGCGGGATCATTTCCGTAAACCTTCTTCATTACATCTTATCCTTATTTACCATTAACCCACTAGTGATCAATTAGTTCATAACCAATATGAACTCGGCCGATCGATCAGTTTCTAGGATCAACAAATAGGGGATTGTCTTGCTACTTCCCGCAGGAATGAATGGATTCCATATCTGTGAGACACACACTTCTCACTCATTCTAGAATAGTGCCAACGTGAAAATGATTCGGACCACGCCTCTTAGCAATCATTAACGAACACATCAAACCCTATCTTGAAACAAACAGGAGTATGCAATCACTTCAGGATTAAGGTTAATCCATATATGATCATCTTATGATTTAATAAGATTTCTCAATCACGGAATTATATGAGAAATGCATATTAAATCGGTCTAGTCCTAGATGACTCGGCCCAATATTGTGTGTGAGGCGTGGACACCCTATTTGTTGGGGTGTTGGCCGAAATTTTCCTTATTATTATTATTGGGAAATTTGTTTTCTTGATAATTATAATGTGTGAATAATTATTTATTTGTTGGATAATTATTTAAGGAAAAGAATATTAGATAGTGTCTTTTATATATCCTAATTTATTAGGAAAATATTAGATTTATCTTTTATTGGAATAAGGATTATTATAATTGATTATTCGTTAATTAATTAAATCCTTGGAGGACAATGATTACTCTCCTATATAAAGAGAGTTCTTCCAAGCCTTAAAACATGACATATAATGCGACATATGAAGCTTAGAATTTTCGGCTTCAACACTAGGGTTTCGAGTTGGGATAATCCTCGGGATTATTCCGGTAGCATATCGAGGAGGTCCGGCGGCTTGAAACACCATCCACCTGGTGTTGCTTGGAGACACACGTTGGAAGACTGTGGCTTCTCATCTAGCTTGGATCTTGGATTGAAGATTGTTATTAGAGTTTATTCACCATAAATTGGTAAGCAATCTAACCCCCTCGTAGGTTAGATCTATTTTATTTATGTATTTTAGTTGACTAGATCTAGATCTTGTACCTTCCGCTGCGTAATCGGGTGGATCTTTGATCCATCCGGTGATATTACTTCCTACAAGTGGTATCAGAGCCTTTGATCTATCAATCAAAGTATTTAAATTTTAGATCTAGGAGTGGAAAAAGCTTGTTTAGATTATTTTTTGTTTTTCGTTTGCTTTTTTATATGCATCGAAATTTATTCATGTATGTTGCCTTGTGATTGTGGTGGTTGAAGAGATGTATTGGGGTTGGTATTTTTTACTCGTTAGATCTATTGTAAACTTATATAAATTCGCTTATATGAGTATAGGAAATTTTGTAATTTTTAGTTTCCTAAAAGTAGATCTGTGTTGTTGCTGTTCGGTTTTTTAATTTATTCCCGGAGTTTGAGCCGTTGAAACGACAATCCCTCCGGTCGGAATGAAGAATAAAATTTGAAAAACAGGTCCTCAAAATTTCGTGTCGATCGGACTCCATATCGATGTTCAACTGTTGCGATAAAGTTGCTGCTATGTCGTAAAAGCACTGCAGCCCCAGTTGTCTGTTCGTCGAATTTCTGGAAGAGATTAGACCGTTGAAACAAAGATCCGACCGTTCAGATTGACTATCAAGGAGTTTTGAACAAGCCCTAAATATTTAGGGTCGATCGGGTTTTGTCTTGATGCCCGATCGGCTCCGGGAAGACACTGATGCGCTGCAGTTATAAACAGATGCAGCAGTTGGATCGGCGGCTTGCTGGGATAAATTGGGCCATCAAAACTCGGATCCAACCGTCCATATTGAAGAGGGAGGAGTGAAGAACAGGTCTTTAATGTTTCGTGACGATCAAAGTTCGTTTGGATGTCCGATCATCGATAAAACGCAGCAGCAGCAGATTAGAAAGTAGTTAACCCAACTTGGGGTTTGTTTTTCTTTAATAGGTTAGATACGGGGGTACCAACGATCCATCTCGGTGTTTATTTTTCCGTATTTTTTTCGTGTATGATCGAAATTATGTGATAGAAACTGGAAAATTGCCATGACATGCATCATATCATGAATCCACTCCAATACATACATTTAGCTAGTTTATTTCGAATAAATTAGACATGTATAACTCGTATAATTAGTTAAAAGCTTATTTAATTAATATGTGGTAGTTAATTAATTAAGTAACTAATTATTAAAACCGAAGAACCGAGTTTTGTCAATCGTTACGATTTTAGTGATGGATTCTCGGTGAATCCCACTTAGATAAATCGTTGAGTTTTTGGTGAACCCACCTTAAACAGAAACGAGATTACGCTTTGGGTGACAATTTAGAAATCGGAAAATCTTAGTACATGGGTTCGGAAATGGTCTAACCATGGTTGGGCGAGTTCAACCGAGCTTCGGCTCAATCGACTCCCCTCCACGTGTGATGTACGATACAGTAATTCGACAAGACTTAGCATAGCCGATAAGCCTTCGGGCTTAACGGGGCTTCTCTTGCCGGATTAGCCTGAACTGTCACATATGCTCCAACGAATAAGACGGCGTAGGCTTGCCTATATAACCGACCCTGTTCGGAGTACTTTGATTTCTTGTTTCTTATTGTCAAGACCGAAACCGTAATTAGTAAACCCACCACTTTTTCAAATTATTGAGTGGGAGCGGGGAAGGCGACAGACAACCCCACGGCCTCTACTATAGATGCAAGCACGTGAGAGAAGGGTGACGCCTCGTGCCGCTTTGATTCCGGCCCCCTAAGGATGGTGTTCACCCCTATCAAAATTCAAGGCTTGGTCTCCGAAAGGATAGGATTTCGGGTACTCGTTGGGTCTCTGTCCGACCCTAAAGGCGGCATACTCGGGGCGTACTTTGAAATCTGATATAGTAGGTCACACTCTTTATGGATATTTTCGAAATATCTAGGCTAGAAAAAGGAAGGTAATCAATGATTAAGGCCCGGGATGTCTGATTCTCGTGAGATGTTCGATTCTCGAAGCTTAATCAATGAGAGTGATTGTCTCTGTTTAACCGTCATCGTGCTGATACCGACCCTAAAGGCGGCGGTACGATGCGAGGTTAAATCCTTGGAATGGTAGGATAGCCTTTATTTACTTTTATTATTCCTAAAATAAAAATCTAGTAGTGAAAATTTATTTTTTGAATTTAACTTTCTGTCATATTTCTTTACAACTAAATCTCTAGGCTACTAAACTGTTAATAATAGGACTTCATTAAAAATGTGGAAAGTAACAAGTACGTTGTAAATTATCAAACAATGCATTTAATTTTTCGGAAGAGATTTATTTCCCTTGAACCTTTAAAAACTTAAGTGATATAGTATAGGTATGTCACGGATGTCACTCGTGTTGAACGAGAGACGACCATACTTAGTTTACAAAAGATGATATAGGACTATCAGATAAATTCATTTAGTGAATTTTAAAAGGTGTATTTACACGGCAAAAATTTCTAATTGAAAAATTGGAAAATCATACATAAGGCGTTTTCTGGTTAGACGGTATTTGGAACCGATAAACTAGTGGGAGCCTTAGTCTTATGATTTGTTGTTTTTCTGAATCATTAGAAATGTGTAATACACCGCACATGAGTTTCTCCATTTATCGGAAAAACAAGAATAAAGCGTTGCTAGTTAGACAGTATTTGGAACTGATAAACTAGTGAGAGCTTAGCTCTGAGTGATTTTCTAATCTTTAAAAAATCATAAATACAACGTGTTGCTAGTTAGACGGTATTTGGAACCGATAAATTAATGGGAGCTTTATTATGATCTCTCAAACCATAAATACAAAGTGTTGCTAGTTAGACGGTATTTGGAACCAATAAACTAGTGGGAGTTTTGGTCTTATGATCTGACGATTAGAAAAATCGAATAGTCCAAACTTGTAACACTATCATTAGACATCCGTCTACTCAAACGATCTGCTGGTTCAAGACTATTTCCATTTAAGGAAAGTCGAGAATGGGAAAGAATGTTTATACATGTTAGTCATCTAAACTAAGTAGTTTTAAGGCTAAACCGGAAAAGTAATGAATTGGAAATTAGAGGATAAGGAAAGTGATTTCGGATCACTGACCAATGCATCCTTAGCAATTTTCTCAAAAGCTAATTTCTTTGGAAGAACTAGGTAGCTTTGCATTAAACGATAAATAAAATAGACAACGGGCAGTTATTTCAGATAGACTAGTGGGAGTGACATAAGGAAATGAATCTCGGATTCAATTCTTGAGTATCACAGAAAATTCATTTTCTCGTTTTCAGATTCATTGGAACGAACGTATTCATTTTCAATAGGACAATTTGTTTATCTTATTGACGATAAATATAACATTCGTAGCACGAACCCAAGACTCGGACTTTTGTTTGATAAAGTCAGAACCACTAAGAAATGATGAATAGGTATATGTAACACATCTTAAACAATATAAATGCAAATGGTTTCCATATTTATATAAACATTTCTTTATATACTATTAAGTAGTGCATATTCCCTAACGACAAGATCTGCAGACACTGGCTTAGGGTGATTCCTATCTCCCAGTCAAAGGAACCCTGTCTCAAAGGAACAATGCCTAAGTTTCCTTTCAATAGGGAAATTTTAATAGATTTAAAGAAGTAACATAGCTTGTTCATAACAACCTTCGGGGTCATATGAAAAGTAGAAGCTAGTGGGAGTTTTTCAAGTTGTGACATCTAGTCTGACAACTACTGGAAACTCCGGTAAGTTTATCCAAAATATTTGGAGGAAATCTCTGATTTCACCAGAGAGAGAGTATTCCATACTCAGAAATAGGGTATTGCGTAGTCTTCGGGACTGATGCTCGGCCTGCCTCCCAGTGAAATGTTTTCACTAAGGGATACACCATAAATTTGCCTTATATAGTTATTGATGTGCCACGATACACTGCTTAACTCATTTAAGATACTAGTTGCAAAAATAACGGTTTACATTATCATGTGAAACCGACAAGTCTACCTAGAAGATGCCAAATCATTTGTGGATAAGGAGTGAATTCGGTTCACCCCACTTCCATAAATAGAGGCATTTAGCACTGAGTGCTTGAAGGTAGGACTGGAAATTTTGCGTACACGTTTAGAGCGTGAAATATCTTAATGTATTGAGTAAAGGTTGATTATAAAACTCGTAAAGTCAGAGAATGATTGTTATACTGTCAAACTCGGTCTGATGGAGTCTATAAATCACAACTTTGGATCTTGAAGTATTTGTACTCAAGATGTTACTAACTGATTTGTTCAGTCCACATCCAACACCGGCAGTTGGTGATAACACTAATAAAAACTACTAAACTAGATCAAGATATCGATCCACCCCGAACGTAGTGGGAGTATGGTTTGTCCATTACCCATTGCAGGACCTTGCAGTCTATAGGGTAGATTGATGACCTATAGTCCTTCGTGGGTTGTATAGGATCTTGATCATAGAGGTTGGTTTAAAAGCCATAACCCTGTGAATGGAGTTTGATACTCCAATTCTGTTGAAACTCTTGTAGAACCACCTGAGTATCTCAGGCCCAGTGGGAGTAATTGGATCTACACGGAGAAGAGTCGAATGAATAGGAAAGTTTAACTTTCAACGCAAAGCTGAGTAATTTAGGGGTGATTCCCTAAAAGGTAGAGAGTTAACCGACCGTGATCTCTCTTACCACTCGCCTTGCTTGATTTCGTCGAAAGCGGGAAATATGGGTGATTCCCTAAGACTTCCTTGCCGAACAACGGAATATGAACTCATTCGAACATAAGGTTTTTAGCTAAGAACAAATGATAGATTCGTTACAAAGCAGGAAATATGGGTGATTCC
This sequence comes from Gentiana straminea, assembly GCA_036785695.1. Classification (NCBI taxonomy): domain Eukaryota; kingdom Viridiplantae; phylum Streptophyta; class Magnoliopsida; order Gentianales; family Gentianaceae; genus Gentiana; species Gentiana straminea. The sequence goes on along the minus strand of JAVUPR010000385.1, from coordinate 7,261,642 downwards.
CTAAGACCTTTTTGCGAGACTAACGGTATCTTAATTTATTCGAAAGAACCTTTGGCGGGATGTCTCCATGTACTCATATCCTTTGGGGATTAAAGCAAACCTCTAGGTCATTTCAAAGTCATATATTTTAATATGTGGACTTGACCGAATGTTGATAAGTCTTTCGTAGATCGGCATCAATATTAGTAAAGTAGCATGTAGATTAGTGTTTGTGAATGGTAACACTGAAACTGTTGGAAACAACATGGGTGTGTTATCTGAAGTCAGAGGCTAACATGCCATCGGGCTATTTTCTAAAGAATTTGACTCACTTGAATTCTCAAAAATAAGCAATTGGCAATCCCATTCATCCATCTCAATTGTTAAGATGTTCTTGCATAGAGGAATGCAACATTCAACGATGTAGTCTACCCTACCTCTCAGGAATGCTTGTCTAAACCTGCGAATGAATACTAAATGGGATGTTTAGTGAATCCTCAAGTCTCTTCGGGAGAATGAGGAATAATATGCTAGTATATTCAGGTGCAAACTAGAATATAAGTGATAACACTGATTCTGGCTTTAGGTCAGATTGAGGATGATCGTTAAATTGATCTCGGTCTCAGTGTTTACTCATGTGATAAAGTATTATCCAGTAAGCCGATACTACTTCATTGTAAAAACATTGGAGAGGTAGCTCATAAGGATTTTGCAATTACTAGAGGTCATAAGCATATTGAAATCGTACCACCGGATTAGATGGAAAGGCGAAGTTTCGATCCCAAAGATTGACTCAAGCCGCCAACCTACTCGATCGGTGTACCAAGTCACATGGTATTCGGATTTCTAAGTACGCGCCGGGTCACCGACCTACCTGCGCGCACACTCCCCGTCGTGCTTGGAAGGATGAATTACTAAGATGCGCTTGGAGGGTATGATTCTTGGGGATATGTCTCACTTGTTTTGAGCAAGTGGGAGAATGTTGTAGATATAGATAGAAAGGGTGTGCTCTAAAACAATTAATCCACTAGCCTTTCATGCAAGTGGGAGATTGTTAGGTGTAGTGCCCGAAAGACAATTATATAATTGTTTTAAGATAGAATTAATAATTCATCTTATTATATGCATGTATGCTTATAATTAAGACACTACTGAAAACCCTAAGTACCTCGTTTATGTAATCACATAACTTAGTGTATGGATATACACAAGAGGATTGATTTAGTGAGATGTACTTAAAATTAACTAAGTCCGTAGCGTTTATTAATCTGAGTACGGGTCTCAAGATTAATTTGCTAATAATGCGCCCGTAACACTTTAGGTGTGACGGTCATATCCGGACCGTCGGTAATAGGGTACCTAGTGGGGCATTTATATATGATGATAATTATATAGGGTCGGACCGATTTGATTTGAGTTCTCGATATAATTCCGTGATCGAGAAGTCTTATCGAATCACAAGATGATCATATATGGATTAATCTCAATCCCGAGGTGATCACGCGTACAACCGCTTAGGCTAGGGTAGAGTTTGATGTGTTAGTAAGGATCACTTCGTAGTATGTGGTCCAACACTTCTCGTTGGCTCTATTCTCGGGATGCGTGAGTAGTCCGTGCTATCACGTATATGGAATCCATTCCTTCCCTCGGGAAGTAGACAGAACGCTTCCTTTATTTGTTAATCATAGAAACCGATCAATGGCGTCGCTTCATATTGTATTAGTTATGAACTAATTGATCACTATGGGGTTAATGGTAAATAAGGATAAGATGTTTCGAGAAGGGTCTACGGAGATATCCCGAATCGAAGTGAACAGTCTATGGAGGATTTATCCGTATGTAATGATTATATCAGTGGACGCTTATCGACTCAAAGTTGAGTGTAAGTTTATATGTATATTCAGCAGAGTTCGGTTTTGGGTTTATGATGGTGTAATCCCGGAATTAATAGATTGAATATTGTTGTTCGGTCTGACGGATAATATTATTTAATTTATTGTAGCTACTGAATATGGGTCCATGGTCCCCGATGTGGCTCCTAACATAGCGTATGTTTTCTCATCGTTTCACCTCAATTATAATTAAATAGGATTGGACTATTTAATTGATATGTGGATTAATTATTTAGATGGACTAGATAATTAAATACATGGAAAATACTTTTTTCGTGGACAAGGCCCAATATTGTGTGTGAGGCGTGGACACCCTATTTGTTGGGGTGTTGGCCGAAATTTTCCTTATTATCTTTATTGGGAAATTTGTTTTATAGATAATTATAATGTGTGAATAATTATTTATTTGTTGGATAATTATTTAAGGAAAAGAATATTAGATAGTATCTTTTATATATCCTAATTTATTAGGAAAATATTAGATATATCTTTTATTGGAATAAGGATTATTATAATTTATTATTCGTTAATTAATTAAATCCTTGGAGGACAAGGATTACTCTCCTATATAAAGAGAGTTCTCCCAAGCCTTAAAACATGACATATAATGCGACATACATGAGTGTTTGAAGCTTAGAATTTTTTTCGGCTTCAACACTAGGGTTTCGAGTTGGGATAATCCTCGAGATTATTCCGGTAGCATATCGAGAAGGTCCAGCGGCTTGAAACACCATCCACCTGGTGTTGCTTAGAGACACACGTTGGAAGACTGTGGCTTCTAATCTAGTTTGGATCTTGGATTGAATATTGTTCTTGGAGTTTATTCACCATAAACTGGTAAACAATCTAACCCCCTCGTAGGTTAGATCTATTTTATTTATGTATTTTGGTTGACTAGATCTAGATCTTGTACTTTCCGCTGCGTAATCGGGTGGATCTTTGATCCATCCGGCGATATTACTTCCTACAACTACATCATATATAAATGCCCCACTTAGATAACCAATATCGACGGTCCGGATAAGACGGTCACACCTTTAAGTGTTCAGGGCACATTAATGGTGGTTTAATCAATAGACCCCATATTTTGATTAAGTTCACCACGGGCTAACAATTCAAGTGTATCCCTATAAACTTAATCCTCATGTGTGACACACACTAAGTTATATGGATACATGATACTGTTAGTAATACCATCCACAACGGAAGCGATTTAAGGATCTAGATCTATAAAGTACACGTAATAAAATAACTAAATCTACATCTACAAGGGGGTTGTAGAACATACCTCTTGGTTCTCAAAATCCAAGTAGAAGAGCCACAATAGAAATAACAAACGAAGATGTGAAGAGCACCACGATCTTCCGTACGTGTGATCCAAGCAACTCCCGGTGGAAGGAAATCCTCGTCTCGAATCCTTCCGATATGCTACCCGGAAAAATCTCCAAGATTTTTCCCCTCTCCCCTTGGCCGACAATTTCCTTCTCCTCTCTAAGAGGTGAAGTCGAAAATTATATATGTTGTATGAGTTGGAAGAACTCTCTTTATATAGGAGAGTAATCCTTGTCCTCCAAAGATTTTATTTTGCAAATAAATAAATCCAATAAATAAAAGATAATGCCATAATATTCTAGAACAAATCTAGAATAATATTTATCTTTATTTCTTACCATAAATATTTATCCAATAAATATTTTGTGCACATGTCTTATTAATACACAAGAAAACTAATTCCTTGTTGCCTAAGACATTGCCTTGGCCGAATTTTATTCCTTGTGACCTAGTCACAATAATTTCGGCCACAACACACTTTTTGGGCCAAGATTATGAAAAATATCTTTTTCACATATTTAATTATTTAGCCCAACTAATTTAATAGTCCACTAAACAATTAATTCACATATCGTTTTAATTAAATTCTAATAAGAACTAAATTAATATTATTTGGATTCGACGTCCGAGAATAGCTATGCTATATTGGAGGCACGTCGGGGACCATGGACTAATAATCAACGGCTCCGATAAATCAAATAAATAATTATCTTACAAACAGAATAAGTATATTCGATAAATCAATCACAGGAATATGCCACCATAATCCCGTGACTGCACTCCTCCGATTATGAGATTATATTTATCTCCTCATGAGAATGATAATAAGCGTACATTGATATAATCATTACATATGGATTAATCCTCCATAGACTGTTCATTCTAAATCGGAAAGTTACCGTTAACCCTTTTTAGAACTTCTTATCCTTATTTACCATTAACCCCCTAGTGACCAATTAATTCATACAACTCACTGGTAGCTAATCAGTGTAATATGAACTCCATGGATCGATCAGTTTCTAGGATTAACAAATAAGGGAACTGTCTATCTACTTCCATAAATGGAAGGAATGGATTCCGTATCCGTGATAGCACGGACTACTCACTCAATCCAAGACAATGCCAAGATGAGGTAATTCGGATCACGGACTCGGTGTAATCCTTAACCGTCAAGTCAAACCTCATACCGATTCATGCGCTTGATCGTGATCACTTCGGGATTAAGATATATCCATAAATATGATCATCGATTGATTCGATAAGACTTCTCGATTACGGAATTATATCGTGAACTCTAATCAAATCGGTCCAACCCTATATGATATATCTATCATATATAAATGCCCCACTAGGTTCTCTTAACCGAAAGTCCGGATAAGACAATCACACCTATTGTGTTCGTGCACATTAATAGCACGTTAAAGGAGAGACCCGATACTCTCGATTAACTTCACTACGGGCTAATTGTATTTTAAGTACATCTTCACTAACTCAATCCTCCCGTGTATATCCCATACACTGAGTTAAGTGATTACATAAACGATATACTTTTGGGTTTTCTGTAGTGTAAATACTATTGTCACATCGGATATGAGAATAATAAATATGAATAATAATATCATTTCATTAATTAAATAAAACAATTACAAAAATTGTCTTTCGGGCATTACACCTAACATATACAACTTGGGGTTTTCGGTAGTGTATTACTTATAAGCACGAAGCAAATAATAAGATGAGAATAAATCTGTCATTTATTAATTATAAAAACAATTACATAAATTATCTTTCGGGCGCTACTTCTAACAATCTCCCACTTGCCCGTATAGACAAGCAACAATTGTCTTTCGGGCACTACATCCAACAATCTCTTACTTGCCCGTAAAGACAAGCAACAATTGTTTTTAGAGCACCACGCCCTAATTATTTCTATCCACAACATAACCTTCTAGCAATTTATGCTAAACCAGTTTCAAGCAGAAGGTAGTTTATCCAAAGTGCCTTCCGAACCTATCTAGCCAACCACTTTTGAATTCCTAAACTTCTGATCTCCAATTCAGATTAATGCACCTTGTACCTTTTCAGTTTTAAATCTCTTTCAGACCATTTAGAGCCATTAACCGCCAGACACACCTTTGACATTCCCTCTTTTGTGTTGGCGTTTCTATTACAATTTTGTTACACCGGTTGAAATGTCTATTTTGTTTTAATCTTTTCATTCCCACATGAAGAATGACCTTGAGCAGTTATTCCTTGATAATGTACTATTCCTCTCAAGTAGTGCAACCTTGAAAACTTGAATTGGATCCTCAATGATCTTTCACACTTCCCTTGAAAGTTTAGAATTAATTCATTGAAATCAAGCTTTACCCGACAATTTTTAAGTGTATTTTCCCATTCACTTGAAAGCTTGTTTACCTCTTACTTATTCAAACCTTTGATTTTCTTTCACAATACCTTGAGGAAATTTATTATCCCCTTTCAATCTTGAATTAACCTCTCATTGACTAATTCAAAATTGGACACTCATTAACAAGCTTTATTTCACTTTGAGAAACCTTTTGATGCACTCGTCTTACCCTCTCCTTGAATTCTCAGTTGTTTAGTCTTTCAGGTGCTCGACCTTGCACTCTTGATTTGTCTTCCGTTGTGGGGTGGTTCCTGATGAGCGTAAATTTACCCCTCGAAAATATATTTATAAAGACTCGAAAACCGTGGGTAAACTAACTCTCTAACCAACAGAGTACCGGGTCGATTGTTAGAATAGCTACAGGAGAATGAGGTCGATCCCAAGGGAAAAGTGTTTGTAAGTACCAAAGTGAACGTGCGTCTTAGTCTAGGCGATCAAGTTTTTGGAAGGTTTGTTACTACACGACACTAAAATAATCAAGTCTAAAGAGAGAAAAGAGAGAAAGAAAGTTAAACTACTAGGTTTTAAAGATAGGTTAAAAGACTTAGCCGAACCATGATCAAAATAGCTAATTTCAACCCCAAGGATAGACAAAACCGGGAGTGTGCATTATAACTAACGAACTCTCACATTCAATCTCACGGGTGCGAGCTCCTAATTCGATGTTAAGATCCGAACAACTCTCCTTTAACATCCTATGTGAGGTTAATTAATTCTCTTTTTAGAAAACCGATTATCCTAACATGATTAAGTGTCAGAGACGCTTGATATAACCCTCGTTACGGAAACAAGTCCAAAATTACTCGGTCGAAGTGACTACCGATTCATACTCATCAACGTACTACACCAAACATCTTAACGCGAATGTGTCAAAGCGAAGAACCGAAGCTTTACCTAATCCATGGTCTACCCGAAAGACTCCGTGAAACAACTTGTCATCATTGACTCAAAAACCACCCGGCACTTCATAGTTCAACCCCGGGGTCTAACACTAAACTACACTAATCTAAACTACCACATTCAAGTTACTATGTTGATAATAAAACACCGATGAGCGCGGGCCCGAATTCACGACCTAAAACCCCGGTATGTTTTACCTCCCGATCTTAGAACCATTTTTCCCACACCACTCTCTCTCGAACAACTCTTAAGAATGATGTGTGTGATTTTTGACCTAGGTAGCTAATCTAGTCCAAATCCATTATAACATGTTTTAAGACGTGAAAAGTGCAAGATACAACAAAAAGCACTACACACCCCTTATTTCATCTTCCGATGGTTGATTTCACCAAATTTCACATAATTCGGCTATGTATATATTTAGCTACCCATATAAACGGATTCTCAACATGTCATGGATTAAAATGGCGGGAAATTTTACATAATAGCCTTCTGTCAATTATGGCAGAATTCTATTAAAACCAAATTAAAACCGAAATCCAATCATTTGTCAGATTCTCCTTTATACGGATACTACTATAGATACATATATATATATATAACGAGAATAAAAGAAACAACAATGAAAAAAAACGAAAAACAAGCTTACTATTATAACGGCGATATCAAAAGCTTGATATTACAACTATTTCAGCAACACCGAACTTCTGATAATTCCCTGAGCATTACAACGATACTAATATTACTAAATTTATTTCGGCATAAGGCCTTATTTACAACCGAAAAAAAAAACTAAAGAAAAGAGGAAGGAGATATATATATATATATATATATATATATATATAGGTATATATATAAATATGGTGCACTCGATCTCGCTCTCCGATCAACTCTTTATATAGGCAAAGTTCAAGGGGCCGGACCAGTCCGGGTAAGGGCCGGACCAGTCCGGTGCAATGATTATGTCCACCAATTTGATCACTCAAGCATTTGCATCGTATATATATTTATAATTATAATTATATATAACTTATAAAATTCATATCTCGAGTTCTGGATCTCCAAAATCATGATTCAAGAGGCATCGGAAAGCTCTCGGGAAAATATACAACTTTCATACAGGACTCTTCTTCAGAAAATGTCGTTTTGATGAGCCATTCGTATGTCGTGTCGTTTTCGGGATTTTCCACTAATACGAATTGATTAGCCACTTGACCACCATTTGAGTTGTAGAAGTCCGATTGACTTGATTCAAAATGCGTTGGAAAGATTATTTGAAGATCTACAACTTTCATTAAGGCCACTTCTTCAGAAAATGCCGTTTTGAAGGGCCATTTGTTCGTCGAAGATATACATCGTTAGTGGTACCACTAACCACTGATCCACTTGACCACTTAAGTTAGTGGCACACTCTTTTATCCCTAAAAACACCTCTTTTAGGCCTCAAAATGTGTCGCCACTCGGGATTTTGGTCAACCTATAATTCGCAATAAACCACCAAAATTCCAAACGTAAATCCGACACGACACTCCGGTTACTAAACCGGTACAAAATCTACAAAAACATGATAAAAATACGATATTTTATAAAATAACTACTACTTATATATTTGGATGAATCTAAGGAATTAATGACCTAAAATGATATAAAAGTGCTCAAAATGATATTAGAAACGGGGTAAAAAGTTATAAAAATAACTATGAATTTTTCCCTTATCAACTGAGTATTCCCGCCTGTCACGCGGGTGACCCGGGTTCGATCCCCGGCAACGGCGCCAATTTTGATGAGCGTAAATTTACCCCTCGAAAATATATTTATAAAGACTCGAAAACCGTGGGTAAACTAACTCTCTAACCAGTAGAGTACCGGGTCGATTGTTAGAATAGCTACAGGAGAACGAGGTCGATCCCAAGGGAAAAGTGTTTGTAAGTACCAAAGTGAAAGTGCGTCTTAGTCTAGGCGATCAAGTTTTTGGAAGGTTTGTTACTACACGACACTAAAATAATCAAGTCTAAAGAGAGAAAAGAGAGAAAGAAAGTTAAACTACTAGGTTTTAAAGATAGGTTAAAAGACATAGCCGAACCATGATCAAAATAGCTAATTTCAACCCCAAGGATAGACAAAACCGGGAGTGTGCATTATAACTAACGAACTCTCACATTCAATCTCACGGGTGCGAGCTCCTAATTCTGATGTTAAGATCTGAACAACTCTCCTTTAACATCCTATGTGAGGTTAATTAATTCTCTTTTTAGAAAACCGATTATCCTAACATGATTAAGTGCTGTGAGACGCTTGATATAACCCTCGTTACGGAAACAAGTCCAAAATTACTCGGTCGAAGTGACTACCGATTCATACTCATCAACGTACTACACCAAACATCTTAACGCGAATGTGTCAAAGCAGTAAACCGAAGCTTTACCTAATCCATGGTCTACCCGAAAGACTCCGTGAAACAACTTGTCATCGTTGACTCAAAAACCACCCGGCACTTCATAGTTCAACCCCGGGGTCTAACACTAAACTACACTAATCTAAACTACCACATTCAAGTTACTATGTTGATAATAAAACACCGATGAGCGCGGGCCTGAATTCACGACCTAAAACCCCGGTATGTTTTACCTCCCGATCTTAGAACCATTTTTCCCACACCACTCTCTCTCGAACAACTCTTAAGAATGATGTGTGTGATTTTTTACCTAGGTAGCTAATCTAGTCCAAATCCATTATAACATGTTTTAAGACGTGAAAAGTGCAAGATACAACAAAAAGCACTACACACCCCTTATTTCATCTTCCGATGGTTGATTTCACCAAATTTCACATAATTCGGCTATGTATATATTTAGCTACCCATATAAACGGATTCTCGTCAACATGTCATGGATTAAAATGGCGGGAAATTTTACATAATAGCCTTCTGTCAATTATGGCAGAATTCTATTAAAACCAAATTAAAACCGAAATCCAATCATTTGTCAGATTCTCCTTGATACGGATACTACTATAGATACATATATATATATAACGAGAATAAAAGAAACAACAATGAAAAAAAACGAAAAACAAGCTTACTATTATAACGGCGATATCAAAAGCTTGATATTACAACTATTTCAGCAACACCGAACTTCTGATAATTCCCCGAGCATTACAACGATACTAATATTACTAAATTTATTTCGGCATAAGGCCTTATTTACAACCGAAAAAAAAAAACTAAAGAAAAGAGGAAGGAGATATATATATATATATATATATATATATATATATATATATATATATATATATATATATATATATATATATATATATATATGCACTCGATCCGCTCTCTCGATCAACTCTTTATATAGGCAAAGTTCAAGGGGCCGGACCAGTCCGGGTAAGGGCCGGACCAGTCCGGTGCAATGATTATGTCCACCAATTTGATCACTCAAGCATGTGCATCGTATATATATTTATAATTATAATTATATATAACTTATAAAATTCATATCTCGAGTTCGGATCTCCAAAATCATGATTCAAGAGGCATCGGAAAGCTCTCGGGAAAATCTACAACTTTCATACAGGACTCTTCTTCAGAAAATATCGTTTTGATGAGCCATTCGTATGTCGTGTCGTTTTCGGGATTTTCCACTAATACGAATTGATTAGCCACTTGACCACCATTTGAGTTGTAGAAGTCCGATTGACTTGATTCAAAATGCGTTGGAAAGATTATTTGAAGATCTACAACTTTCATTAAGGCCACTTCTTCAGAAAATGCCGCTTTGAAGGGCCATTTGTTCGTCGAAGATATACATCGTTAGTGGTACCACTAACCACTGATCCACTTGACCACTTAAGTTAGTGGCACACTCTTTTATCCCTAAAAACACCTCTTTTAGGCCTCAAAACGTGTCGCCACTCGGGATTTTGGTCAACCTATAATTCTGCAATAAACCACCAAAATTCCAAACGTAAATCCGACACGACACTCCGGTTACTAAACCGGTACAAAATCTACAAAAACATGATAAAAATACGATATTTTATAAAATAACTACTACTTATATATTTGGATGAATCTAAGGAATTAATGACCTAAAATGATATAAAAGTGCTCAAAATGATATTAGAAACGGGGTAAAAAGTTATAAAAATAACTATGAATTTTTCCCTTATCAATCGAGTATTCCCGCCCGTCACGCGGGTGACCCGGGTTCGATCCCCGGCAACGGCGCCAATTTTGATGAGCGTAAATTTACCCCTCGAAAATATATTTATAAAGACTCGAAAACCGTGGGTAAACTAACTCTCTAACCAAAGCAGTACCGGGTCGATTGTTAGAATAGCTACGGGAGAACGAGGTCGATCCCAAGGGAAAAGTGTTTGTAAGTACCAAAGTGAACGTGCGTCTTAGTCTAGGCGATCAAGTTTTTGGAAGGTTTGTTACTACACGACACTAAAATAATCAAGTCTAAAGAGAGAAAAGAGAGAAAGAAAGTTAAACTACTAGGTTTTAAAGATAGGTTAAAAGACATAGCCGAACCATGATCAAAATAGCTAATTTCAACCCCAAGGATAGACAAAACCGGGAGTGTGCATTATAACTAACGAACTCTCACATTCAATCTCACGGGTGCGAGCTCCTAATTCTGATGTTAAGATCTGAACAACTCTCGTTTAACATCCTATGTGAGGTTAATTAATTCTCTTTTTAGAAAACCGATTATCCTAACATGATTAAGTGCTGTGAGACGCTTGATATAACCCTCGTTACGGAAACAAGTCCAAAATTACTCGGTCGAAGTGACTACCGATTCATACTCATCAACGTACTACACCAAACATCTTAACGCGAATGTGTCAAAGCAAGAAACCGAAGCTTTACCTAATCCATGGTCTACCCGAAAGACTCCGTGAAACAACTTGTCATCGTTGACTCAAAAACCACCCGGCACTTCAAGTTCAACCCCGGGGTCTAACACTAAACTACACTAATCTAAACTACCACATTCAAGTTACTATGTTGATAATAAAACACCGATGAGCGCGGGCCTGAATTCACGACCTAAAACCCCGGTATGTTTTACCTCCCGATCTTAGAACCATTTTTCCCACACCACTCTCTCTCGAACAACTCTTAAGAATGATGTGTGTGATTTTTGACCTAGGTAGCTAATCTAGTCCAAATCCATTATAACATGTTTTAAGACGTGAAAAGTGCAAGATACAACAAAAAGCACTACACACCCCTTATTTCATCTTCCGATGGTTGATTTCACCAAATTTCACATAATTCGGCTATGTATATATTTAGCTACCCATATAAACGGATTCTCGTCAACATGTCATGGATTAAAATGGCGGGAAATTTTACATAATAGCCTTCACACATTATGGCGAGAATTCTATTAAAACCAAATTAAAACCGAAATCCAATCATTTGTCGATTCTCCTTTATACGGATACTACTACGTATACATATATATATATAACGAGAATAAAAGAAACAACAATGAAAAAAAAACGAAAAACAAGCTTACTATTATAACGGCGATATCAAAAGCTTGATATTACAACTATTTCAAAGAACACCGAACTTCGATAATTCCCCGAGCATTACAACGATACTAATATTACTAAATTTATTTCGGCATAAGGCCTTATTTACAACCGAAAAAAAAAAACTAAAGAAAAGAGGAAGGAGATATATATATATATATATATATATATATATATATATATATATATATATATATATATATATATATATATGTATATATATAAATATGGTGCACTCGATCTCGCTTCTCGATCAACTCTTTATATAGGCAAAGTTCAAGGGGCCGGACCAGTCCGGGTAAGGGCCGGACCAGTCCGGTGCAATGATTATGTCCACCAATTTGATCACTCAGCATGTGCATCGTATATATATTTATAATTATAATTATATATAACTTATAAAATTCATATCTCGAGTTCTAGATCTCCAAAAATCATGATTCAAGAGGCATCGGAAATCTCTCGGGAAAATCTACAACTTTCATAGAGGACTCTTCTTCAGAAAATGTCGTTTTGATGAGCCATTCGTATGTCGTGTCGTTTTCGGGATTTTCCACTAATACGAATTGATTAGCCACTTGACCACCATTTGAGTTGTAGAAGTCCGATTGACTTGATTCAAAATGCGTTGGAAAGATTATTTGAAGATCTACAACTTTCATTAAGGCCACTTCTTCAGAAAATGCCGTTTTGAAGGGCCATTTGTTCGTCGAAGATATAAATCGTTAGTGGTACCACTAACCACTGATCCACTTGACCACTTAAGTTAGTGGCACACTCTTTTATCCCTAAAAACACCTCTTTTAGGCCTCAAAACGTGTCGCCACTCGGGATTTTGGTCAACCTATAATTCCGCAATAAACCACCAAAATTTCAAACGTAAATCCGACACGACACTCCGGTTACTAAACCGGTACAAAATCTACAAAAACATGATAAAAATACGATATTTTATAAAATAACTACTACTTATATATTTGGATGAATCTAAGGAATTAATGACCTAAAATGATATAAAAGTGCTCAAAATGATATTAGAAACGGGGTAAAAAGTTATAAAAATAACTATGAATTTTTCCCTTATCAACAACCCCCCACTTAGCTTTTGGTCGTCCTCGAACAAAACAAGCGATAAAACAAAATGAATGAAGGAAAAATTCATGCAAAGATAAGATAATAGGGACAACCAGACGATATAACCATTAGAATTACAACCAGGCGTTAACCTCAATATAAATGTATAACAGAGTGTGTGTGTGACAAGCCTTTTCAATTTCCAATATCCTCTCTTGAATAATTCAAGCAATACGCACAAATATCCATTCAGACAAATCTAATGACTTTCCTAGGTATAGGCGAATAGCTTCCACACAAAGTCCTCCCGTGTACTTATTAGGATAATCCCTAAAGCATATCATTCAGTTTATACTGGGGATAATCAGAAGGTAACTAAGTTTTCAACCATGCTTAACCAAATTGTCATTTTTCTTCTTCTTTTTTTTCACATTTGTAGCATATGCCTTCATTCCCAGCAATAGGACGTTTCGTGATAACCCCTAGCCGGACTACTATCATCGGCGGCTTGCCCTCTTTCCCAAAGAATAGGACGTTTCGTGATAACACCCTAGCCGGACTACTATCATCGGGCGCCGGGAGCTTTTAAACCTCATAGTGATATAGGACGTTTCGTGATAATGCCCTACTGCACTCAAATCATTGGTAGCTACAACCGACATATATATAGTTCATCTTAATTTGGTATTTTTCTTTTCATTCCACTTAACTTATATCCTTTCTATCACATTCAAACCTTCGATATTCACAAGATACGTTCAAAAATTAGGTACTAAGTTACCGCAATTATCTCTAGAATAACCACTAGATACCGAATGGATACGCTTTAAAATTTTCGCTTCAATATCAAAGGCTTACGTGAACAATGAATTCATGTTACACAAATAAATTTGGGGTTAAAATGCACTTACGGTTCACTTTGGTTATATACATCCACATCGATCATTACATCATCAAATCCATGAAATATATACCTTATACAATTTATTTTAATCAACTCATTAATGCTCGAAAAATCAAAAACTAAGGGATTAAACACTTACTGCCATTGCTAGACCAACCACGTCTCTACCCCCCACTTACGAACTTGCATTATCCTTAAAGCATAGTGAATGAGATAGAGATGAAGACTTAACTTATAAACCTGGCAGAAAGATGCTATCGAATCCCGTAACAGCCATGAGAAAGCACAACCCGAATCCCTATACAAAAACAATCAAAGCAAAGCAAACACGGGACATGGTCCACGTGCACAAAAAAAAAATATCGAACAGGGATATGGGAATAATAAGAAAATGGCCCTGTCACGTCAGAAAATTCGATAGACAATATAGATAGAAAATCTCATAAAAGCTTTAGATGGAAAAATAACCTTAACGGGTAAAACACAGAACATCTAAGCATATACGTATCACATGAGCATATATCATAGTCAAATCGCTATTCCTAGATTCATTTTTTATTACACACGCTTTATTAAGGCGGGAAAACTCATCACTATACTACAACGACTAGAAATTTGAAACGTACTAGATCATGAAATGAAATGTGTGAAAAAGTATTGAGTCTTTTATACCCAGATCCTCAAGGGTTCAACAACCTAAGTCCAAGAAATGATGTATTTGAATGTTTTCTTTATACTCCCTCGGGATTTTCGGATAACCACCTAATCGTTCCCTTTTAATGAAATTCAAACCTTCATCTTGAGACTTGGTTGTGCTTTGTGTTCATCTTTCATACAGATTCTACATTTCATTAATACTAGTCTTATTATTATTATTATTATTATTATTATTATTATTATTAACGGGCCGCTCCCGGTAGCGCTTTTGTTTAACGTCGTTGGCTCGACAAGATGAATTAAACGGTGCCAACTTTTTCAAAGTTATACTATTGGCACTGGCCGAGGAAAAGATAGAAAAAGACGAAGGACGGGTTAAATATTAAACGAGTCAAAGTTTATAGTCCGTGACAAGACTTGCATGATTTGTCACAAGGGACAGGATCCTCGAGAGTCACTATCTCTAAAGCTTCATCATAAGGTAACCGTTCATACTTTTTCAACCTTAAGCCGTTTGTGGTAAAAGTACCAAACTTAGGGTGGGTGATCTTGATAGCTCCTGACGGAAATACTTTTGACACTACATAGGGTCCGGACCACCTAGATTTTAACTTCCCTTGGAAAAGATGGAGACGGGTGTTGTAGAATAAGACTTCATCGCCCTCATTAAAAACTCGAACTTTGATCAACTTATCATGGTTGTTGTAGAAAACGGATTATAATAAATAAAACGATCAAAACAAGTTATAAAAATTTATAATCCGGTCGTGGCCTCAAGTGCAAGGTCGTAGCAAAATGGTGTAACCGGAGTCGATCACGGGGAATCGGGGTTGTATCGATTCAAGTTTTAGTTGCAAATGTCACGAGTTTATACTAATTGCGAAACAATGAACAAGAAAAAACGAAAGTGAACAAGGCGATGAACAAGAAAAAAAAAACGCAGAAAAATAATAATTAACAACTAAGGTGAAGGCTTGAACGATTATCCAAATGCAAAGTGATATAAAAGCAAACAAACACGGTTCCACGAATCAAACAAATACCGGTTTCAAACTATTAATCAAATGATTCTATCCCAAGGTTACGATTATTACACCTAACCGAATGCCCAAATCTCTAATTGCTTAGATGATTTTATTCACAATCTTTTATCAAAGATTGATCCTTTAACGTTTTAGGTGGGGATATTTATCAATATCCAAAAATCTAAACCGTTTAAACCACAACTTTCGTTATAATTTGGTTTAAAAGATTCAAACTTTTGCATAGTGACCTAGTGGTTCCATTAATCGTCATCAACGGATTGTCGAATCATACAAATAATCTATCGATCGAAATGTAAAAACGATATGAAAACGATACAAAAGTTCTAACCTTTTTTTTTTGATAGAAATCAATCAATACAATAATCTGAAACCAAAATCCGTTTGAAACGCTTCCCCTAGTTTGCTTGATGAAGAAATTAGCTCCTCATTGTTGAGAAATTTACACCCTAATTGTGTTTTTTGGAATGAAAATATAAAGGGAAAAAAAAAGGAAAAAGTCGGCCCTTCTCTGTTGTGAATTGCGGCTGTGTATGAATATCCCTGATTAGGGTTAAAAGCTGTGGTATTTATAGATATGCTGAAGTCGGTTGCTGCACAAAAGTTCCGGACGCTCGTTTGCAATTTCTGAACTCAAACTTCTAAAATTCATATCTTGAGTTGTAGACCTCCAAAAATTATGATCCGAATGTCATAATTAAGCCCTCGGAAAACTCTACAATTTTCATTAAGGACTCTTCTTCAGAAAACGCCTTTTTGCTTAGCCCG
The DNA here is from genome assembly GCA_036785695.1 of Gentiana straminea. NCBI lineage: Eukaryota > Viridiplantae > Streptophyta > Magnoliopsida > Gentianales > Gentianaceae > Gentiana > Gentiana straminea. The sequence continues at coordinate 7,245,124 of JAVUPR010000385.1, read as the reverse complement.
TCGTATTACGAGTCGTTTTCGGGATTTCCAAAGCTTTAATCCATCTTCATCCTCTTGTATCTCTTTCTTTCCATTTTAATCTTCAATCAAACATCATTGTTTAAGCTCATCCCATCAATTTCATGACATATTTAGGTACCTACAATCACGATAAAGATGTGCAAAATGTAATATCACGGATATAACGGTATTTACCTATAAAATCACGTAAAACTACCACTTTTGCACTTAGACGCTTCTTAAACGCGTTTGCTCAATATTTAGATAAAACCAATGATTTTCTATAAAAACCATTTAAATAACGAGGATATTGTTACGGAAATATTGTAGAATAAACCATAAATTTCACCCTTAACAACTCCCCCACACTTAACCCTTGCTCGTCCCGAGCAAAACAAAACAAAAACCTAGCTCAGAGTCAAAGAATAGGTGGATACCAAATATAGTGCATAGTAACTAAGTAGAAATTCACCCAAGTGTTTGCGTGCAAGAGCCATATCAAACTTCCACTAGATCCCAACTTGAATTGAATTCAAGCAAAACTAGCTAGTATCACACTTAAGTTAAGCATAGATGACGCTCGTATGTGCACGCGAAAAGATAATAGAAAGTAATCAAACCATTTCGACATACTTAGAGGATGATTCCTACAACATATCATAAGAGTTTATACTGGGTATAAAATCATCATTGGCCAAGTCTTGAATTTTTTTTCGAGTTATTATACATTTTTTTCAAATTCACTTTTTAACACACATCAAAAATGAGCTCTTGCCCGTCATAGTAGAATAGGACATTTTGAGATATGCCCTAACTACCCAAATCATAAGGCAGCTTTTCTGACTGTCGTGAGCTATTGGTCGTCATAGTGGTATAGACGTTCGTGATACGCCCTACTTCACTCAAATCATAAACCAGCCTTCCGACACACACATTTATTATTAATTAGCATTACTTATACGAGATTTCGGGCCGGCGCTGGTTCTAAGCCATGAGCTATACAAACCTCCCGAGCATAATGCCTCAAGTAATAAATTATTTATTATTACTACTTCAAGACTTTGGCAATGACTTACTTATCACATTCAAACTCTATGATATTCACAATATGTCATACTTTGAATTTAAATCCAAACTATTACGAAATATAGCACTGAGCACATAGTATAAGCTAATCAAGGAATGCTTAACCTATATGGATCTAACTTTTTTTTTTAAAAAAAAATCAGCTCGTCATCTGATAAGGCACGTGAAATAAGGGTCAGGTGAACCTCTAACTCATCTAGCATACACAATATAAGGCATCCATTAAGTTTAGACATCGAACATAGGCATGTAGTTGTTCACTCGGGATAAAACAAAATTTTCAACTTTTTGTGCATTTTGCATTGAACTTATCATGATATGAGCGAAGGTATATAGGTACACACTTTATCTCCTCCCCCACACTTAAAACACAACATGTCCTCAAGTTGTGCAGAGATAAAGTAAAGTAAAGTACTTAGCTGATTTATAAAGGTCGGATCGTTGAGCAGTGCAGCATGAAAAAGGCAACGATCCCCGTATGTAGAAGGCTTGTATCGCCTAAATAGCTTAAAGTAACCCGCATTACTTGATAGACACACCAAAATATTTGGGGGAAATCGGGGAAGCATGCACGAGATAGTTGTAGAGAAAGGAGAACACAAGGCATAGTATAAACATGTAATTAACAAGGATGCATAGATGAAAGGATGAAACGAGGAAGTACGTAACATCTATGTAATAAGATAGTGCTATATAAGCGCAAATGAAAATATCCACATCAACTAATGTTTAATCAAAGAACAACGGCTTTATTCAAAGAAAACGGGCGTTCGACTTAAACAAAGATGCAAACCAAACACTAACTAAGCAAACACTAACTAACTACTAACTAGTAGAGCGAGGACCAATCTATCAAACGTATGAGACGGCGAAGCACGTCGATGGCAGGTGCCGAGGTCGTAGTCATACCGTAAGTTCCAATCTTCTCCAGCCTAGCTCTATCCCCCGAACATGCTCATCCTCGAGTACCAAGATGAGATCGCCTAGAAACGGGTCATCGAGGATCGTGAATGGCCTCTCTAAGTCATCTTCGATTTCCTCAATGGTCCACTCTCCATCTCCACCGAGAGAGAGATGGTGGCACGACGATAACAAAGGTGAAAGTCCGGACTCGGGTGAGAATATCGATATCCGCATCCAAGACTCGCAAGCCACCCGGACCATCATCCAAGGAAATGGCGTGGATCCGACCGACAAACTCGAACTCGGGCTCGGTCATCCCAAAGAACTCGTGTGTAGGGACTCCATAGGGATAACGATCGTCATCATCGCCCATCTCGCAGTCAACCGAAGCACAAAAATGGACCACGCTCATCGAAGCTAGAAAGAAAAACGGAAAACAACCAAACAAAACAAACGAGAAGAAAAGAAAAAGGAAAAGGATATCTAGTGTGCCTCCTAGTAGCGCTTCCAGCTATTGTCGGCACTCGACAACCATTGTAAGTTCAACCCGGATCGGGCCACTTGACGTTTCGGCCGCTCATTCTATCAAAAGAGCTCTTGTCGCAATGTAACCACGAAAACAACCATGCATGCAGTGGCATCCCGCTCTTCAAACTCTCCCACGCTCCTTTAATCTTTCTAGCCGTTGATTTCCTCCTCCTCCCTTCTTCTTCGTATGCATTTCCTTCCAATACCGCTCCATATCCCAACTTCCAAATAAGACTTCACCGGTGATTCGATAACGGCCTCGGTGAATAAATCTCGGTGCAAACTCTTTAAAGTCATCGACTTCAGATTCACACACTCAAATATGTCGAGGAACCGAACAATCAAAGGTGCCTCCTTTGGTAGACCAATGTAATGTTTGCACCTTTGACCATTTACCTTAAACGGTCGATCACCAATTCCTTTTAGCTCCAACACTCCGCTTGGAAAGACTTGCAAAATCTCGAACGGGCCGGACCACCGTGTCCGTAGCTTTCCAGAAACGATGTAACCTAGAATTGTATAGCAAGACTTGCTCTCCCGCATGGAACTCTCTTTGCTTAATTTTCTTATCATGGAGCAGCTTTCATTCTCGTCCTTACTCACTCGGGCGCTCTCGTAGGCTCCGGAGCCCGAACTCATCTAGCTCATGCATCCGCCGAAGTCCGTGCTCACCACAAGCTTTGGAATCAAAGTTCAAAAACTTCGTCGCCCAATAAGCTTTATGCTCAAGTTCGACCGGCAAATGACATGGCTTTCCATAAACCATTTGATACGGAGATGTACCCATAGGTGTCTTGTAAGCCGTCCCGTAAGCCCACAAGACATCATCCACCCCCGTACTCCGTCCTTCCGATGACCGTTAACCGTCTTTTCTAAGATCTTCTTGAGGCTCGGTTACTACGCTCTACCCGACCACTTGTCATAGGATGGTACGGTGTACCGGTTTTATGCCGAACACCATATTTCTCTAATACTTTGTCCAAAGGGTCGATTACAAAAGTGCGTCCCCTCGTCGCCGATTAAGGCTCTCGGGCAACCAAACCTCACAAAAATGTTTTTCTTTAAGAATTTCATGACCGTTTTATGGTCATTGTGAGGGGTGGCGATAGCCTCCACCCATTTAGACACATAGTCTACACAGTACTCAGATGTATCTATTCCCGTACGAGGACGGGAATGGACCCATAAAGTCAATCCCCCGTACATCGAACACCTCACACTCTAAAATGGGTTTTAACGGCATATCATATCTCCTTGTCAAAGCACCGGTTCTTTGGCACCTATCACAAATTTTACAAAAGGCTTCGTATCCTTAAAAATCGAGGGCCGCAAAAACCGATTGGAATATCTTTGCAACGGTCTTCCAGGGACCAAAGTGGCCGCCGCGGGACCACTATGACATTGTTCAATTATGTCCCGTTGCTCGATTCGGGGACACACCGGCGAAGCAACCCATCTTTACGAGTTTAAAAAGATACGGTTCTTCCCGTACATAATACTTGAGATCGAGAGAAGAATTTCTTCTTCTCCCGATACGAAAACTTGGGATTCGATATCGGGAATGGAGGTAATTAACGATTGAAGAATACCACGGAGGATCGTACGTGCAACTATTCACGTACATAACACTCTCAAAGGGGCAATATAAATCGATGTCTTGTGGATTTTCCTCTACTACGGGCAACACTCTTGATATGTGGTCTCGCTATCGTGTTTTCACTACCCTTGATATCTTTAATATGAACATCAAACTCCCGCAGGGTAAGAATCCAACGCAAGAGTCTCGGTTTTGCATCCTTTTTATTCATCAAATAGCGCAGAGCCGCGTGATCGGTCCGTACAATCACCTTGGCACCCAAGAAATAACTTCGGAACTTGTCCATAGAAAAGACAACAAATAAAAGTTCCTTTTCCGTGGTAGTGTAGTTTGCTTGTGCCGGATTCAGTGGTATGGCTTGCATAGTAGATAGGTTGGAATTTACCATTAAGTCTTTGCCCCAAAACCGCACCAACGGCGTAGTTGGAAGCATCACACATTAATTCGAATGGTAAGTTCCAATCCGGAGAGATCGAATCGGAGCGGAGATCGTGCGATGTTTAAGCTCTTTGAAGGCACACTTGCAATCATTGTCGAAGTTGAAAACGACGTCCTCTTTAAGTAGAGTTGATAGAGGTTTTGAGATCTTGGAGAAATCTTGAATGAATCTCCTATGTGGCCGACGTGACCAAGAAAACTCCTCACTTCTTTCACGTTCTTAGTGGTAGTTCATCTTTTCTATGGCCTCTATTTTGGCCCTATCAACTTCTATGCCCTTAGCTGAAATTTTATGGCCAAGAACAATCCCTTCATCCACCATAAGGTGGCATTTTTCCCAATTGAGGATTAGGTTCTTCTCCACACATCTGTTAAGCACCTTGTCCAGATTAGCAAGACAATCATCGAACGAGTTACCAAACACCGAGAAGTCGTCCATAAAGACCTCCATGCATTTCTCAATTAGCCCGTCAAAAATTGCTAACATGCATCTTTGAAAAGTGGCCGGAGCATTACAGAGGCCGAACGGCATTCGCCTATAAGCGAAAGTACCATACGGGCAGGTGAAGGTCGTCTTTTCCTGATCAACGGGGTTTATAGGGATCTGGAAGTACCCGGAGTATCCGTCCAGGAAACAGTAAAAGGGGTGTCCTGCCAAACGCTCGAGCATTTGGTCAATGAAGGGGAGAGGGAAGTGGTCCTTCATGGTTACTTCGTTCGCTTCCTATAGTCGATACACACACGGTAACCGGTGACTAATCTCAACGCGACTTCTTCTCCCTTGTCATTTTTTTCAACAAAGGATACCACCTTTCTTAGGGACCACCCGCGTGGGGGACACCCAATCACCGCGCCTATTGCATATATGATCCCCATATCAAGCAACTTGATGATTTCTTTCTTCACCACCTCCCGCATGTGGGGATTTAACCGTCTTTGAGGTTGTCTAATATGCTTGGCTCCTTCTTCGATTTTTATCTTGTGCATACAGACGTCGTGAGATATACCTCTCGATATCTCCTACCCGCCACCAAAAGCTTTCTCATTTCTTTTCAAGACGGCCAACAACTTCGCTTCTTCTTCCTCTCGTCGCCTTAGCGGAAACAATTAACGGAAGCCGATCACCCTCTCTCAGAAAACATACTTTAAATGTTTCGGTAACGGTTTTAACTCGAGGTCAATCGGAGGGTCTTCCAAACTAGACTTTAAAACTTTACTTTGCAAATTATTAGAGGAGAGCAACATAGCTTCTAATAAATCTACTTCCTCCGAAGGCGAAAGGTTCTTACTCACTACAACTTCATCTTCGCCTCGCCTCCAAGCTCATTCAAATCTATCCTACCATATTGGTTCGATTATCGATCAAGCGTTCGTATTCGCATTCTACCGCAAGGACTTGCTCTTCTAGAAAATCACCGAAATCATCAAATGATTCCTCGATAGAGTAGCCGGTTGGACATTCGTAAGGTCTTTTAATAGCTTTAGATACACTATAGCTCACTTCTTCATTTCCAACACGCAAAGTTACTTTAGCACCGTCATCACAATCAATGAGGGCTCTAGCAAGAGATTAAAAGGTCGTCCAAGAATCGTGGGTGTATTGGGTTGTTGGATGTCTAAGACATACCAATCCACAGAAAGGTAAATCGATCGACCCGAATCAACAAATCCTTTAAAATCCCCGTTGCTTTCTTGGATGATCCGTCTCGCGAACCGAATACTCATAGTGGTAGTTCCAAAAGATGGTCTAATTGAGCCGTTGACACACATATAAAGGCATAAGACTAATGGAAGCTCCTAAATCACATAAAGAATTAGGAAAGATTAGGCCCCCAATTTGCAAAGTGAGAACAAACCTTCCAGATCACCTTTCTTAACGGTAAATCATCGTAACCTATCATTGAACAATCTTCACCGGTCACCCCGTCCATACCCTCTAATTTCTTCTTAGATGAGACTACATCCTTTATAAATTTCGTGTATCCGGGCATCTCAACAAGAACATCGATAAAGGCAAATTGACTTGAGTGTTCTTTAAGGTTGTTGAGAACCTTTTCGTACTTTTTATCCTCGCATAAAGAAATGTTTTTCTTCCTTGGTGGAAATGGAAGTTTCTTCAATTCTTCTTCGTAAAAAAAATTTCTTAGAAGAGGCACTAACAGCCTTTATCTTCTAAATCCTTCCATCTCACCGTCTTTTCTTCTTCTTACCCGTCGTGGATCCTCCTCCCGACTCACTTCTTCGTATTTCTCGCCGTCCGGTCGCCCACCCGAATTCTTTCTTCGATTTCTATCTCATCTTCCTCTTTTTCTTCACCCGTATTGGGGGATTGGGTCTTCTCAACTTCCCCTCCCACCGAATCGCGGGTAGGAGGGTCTACTCGTTTCCCCGGTTCTCGTTGAATGCGGTGGTTTCCTTGAAGTTGAGTGCCGGATCTTAAATTCATGGCACTAGTTTCCTCCCTACCATAAGGGGTGGTTGGTGTCGATCGCACACCGGTTTGGGTTCAAATCGCCTTGGGCCACTTGGCGCCCTTTGGATTTCTTTCGTGAAACCGGCGTATGACCCCGAGGTCGTGAAGCTAGCCGCTCGCCTAATCGTCCCAACCGCCTCTCCGCATTTTTAATAGTTTTTTGTTGTTCCTCAAAATCGATCCGGTAGAGCATCATTGGACCCGTATGGCCCTTGATGATTTTGAAATCCGGGAGGATGTTGATTAGACCGGTTTTGATAAGGAGAATTGGTGTTGGCGTGCCATGCCTGATTGAACCTCTGTTGAAAATTCGAACTCTGATTCGGGTTTTGAGAGTAATTTCGATTGGAATTTTGATAGTTCGAGTTGGAATTTTGATTCTGATTATAACCAGAGTTTTGATTAAAATTTCGGTTTTGGTTATAACCCTGATTCTGAAAGTTATTCTGGCCAGAAAATTGATTTGGGAATCGTTGGTTTTGCTGACCAGAAAAAGCATTGACTTCATCATTTTCCCCGTTTTGGGGACAAGCTAGAGAAGTGTGGCCCTTTAGACCACAAGTCCGGCAAATAATCGGAGTGTACCGTCTCATACTTTGGACAAAGCATTGACTTGGTAATTCGCATGGGGATTGAATTGACATTGGTCAATCACGTGACCAATCCGGCAACAAGAGTCGCAGCATGCAACTTGAGCGTTCGTTGATAAGGAGGAGTAGGTGTGATTTGTTTTTGGGACAGAGTAAGAGCGGCCACCCGCGCCGCAAAGATGGCGATCACCCGATTCCGAGAATTGACTTCCTCAATCTTTGGAACGTACGGGGCCGTAATTGCCCGATATGAAGGAGCATAGTTATATCTAGCTATATCTTCAAATAAAGCCCAACCTTCGTCGGGTGTCTTCTTCGAAAAAGCTCCTCCGATGAACTATTCACCATCCCTTTGGTTAGTTCACCAAACCACTAAAGAAAGTGTTGACTTGACGTTGTAGATCTAGGCCATGATGGGGGCAACGACGCAAAAGAGATTTGAAACGCTTCCAAGCATCGAAGAATGACTCATCCATTTTCTCGTTGGAAGGTGAAAATGTCACCGTGCATTGGCCGCCTTTTGAGGGTGGAAAATACCGACTTAGGAACTCCTTCTCGAGTCCCGCCCAAGTGGTAATAGATCGAGGGGTTAAAGAGTTATACCACTCTTTTGCTTCTCCTCGCAGAGAAAGGGAAAAGCTTTAATTTTATAGCATCCTCGAAACTCCTTGAATGCGGGTCGTGTCACGCATCTCCAGGAAGGCGTAGACATGATTATGCGGATTTTCGAAGGTAGACCATAAAAGATAGATGCATGCCGAAGCATCCGAATAAGACCAGGTCTCGCCGAAGTGGTCCGTCGCGATTTCGTGCAAGGCTACAAAGGGTTTACCGTGATGGCTCCCGGCATAGCATAATCTGCTAATGACCGTCTATTGTCGCCATTGTGATAACGGTTTCTTCAAGTTCTTCCTTGCAAGCTTCTTCAAGGTTTTCTATCGAGTGACCACCTAAAGAGATTTGCCTCCTTTTTCGGTTTGGACGAACAATAGTACGTTCGATCTCCGGATTGAAAATTAAAGGTCCTGATTTACTTCGTGTAAGCATACACTGAAGTGACAATCGAGGAGCGGCAAAGAGGGGCAGGGGGTTTTTTTTTTTTTTTTTTTGATAGCTACAAAAATTTCACGGGTGTGAAAATTTTCACACCTGGATGTCATATTTTCGTCCCTTTTTTTTTTTTTTTTTTTTTTTTGATAGCTACAAAATTTCACGGGTGTGAAAATTTTCACACCCGGATTTTTTTTTTTTTTTTTTTTTTTTTTTTTTTTAATCAAAAGATGAACAAGAACAGATTTTCAGAAACAAAAATCTTGCCTATACCGGGTAAGAGCATGCAGAGAGCTTTTTTTTTTTTTTTTTTTTTTTTTTTTTTTTTTCGGTTCACTAACGTAAAAACTAAATTAAGGTATTAAAATCGTGGACGTGTGATCAAATTAATCTAAGGCTATTCTAACAACTAAAACAAAAATAGAAACACACAACCGTTGCCAATTCCCCGGCAACGGCGCCAAAAACTTGTTGTAGAAAACGGATTATAATAAATAAAACGATCAAAACAAGTTATAAAAATTTATAATCCGGTCGTGGCCTCAAGTGCAAGGTCGTAGCAAAATGGTGTAACCGGAGTCGATCACGGGGAATTAGGGGTTGTATCGATTCAAGTTTTAGTTGCAAATGTCACGAGTTTATACTAATTGCGAAACAATGAACAAGAAAAAACGAAAGTGAACAAGGCGATGAACAAGAAAAACGTAGAAAAATAATAATTAACAACTAGGGTGAAGGCTTGAACGATTATCCAAATGCAAGTTGATATAAAAGCAAACAAACACGGTTCCACGAATCAAACAAATACCGGTTTCAAACTATTAATCAAATGATTCTATCCCAAGGTTACGATTATTACACCTAACCGAATGCCCAAATCTCTAATTGCTTAGATGATTTTATTCACAATCTTTTATCAAAGATTGATCCTTTAACGTTCTTAGGTGGGGATATTTATCAATATCCAAAAATCTAAACCGTTTAAACCACAACTTTCGTTATAATTTGGTTTAAAAGATTCAAACTTTTGCATAGTGACCTAGTGGTTCCATTAATCGTCATCAACGGATTGTCGAATCATACAAATAATCTATCGATCGAAATGTAAAAACGATATGAAAACGATACAAAAGTTCTAACCTTTTTTTTGATAGAAATCAATCAATACAATAATCAAACCAAAATCCGTTTGAAACGCTTCCCCTAGTTTGCTTGATGAAGAAATTAGCTCCTCATTGTTGAGAAATTTACACCCTAATTATGTTTTTTGGAATGAAAATATAAAGGGAAAAAAAAAGGAAAAAGTCGGCCCTTCTCTCGTTGTGAATTGCGGCTGTGTATGAATATCCCTCATTAGGGTTAAAAGCTGTGGTATTTATAGATATGTCAAGTCGGTTGCCGCACAAAAGTTCCGGACGCCCGTTTGCTTCTTTCTTGAACTCAAACTTCTAAAATTCATATCTTGAGTTGTAGACCTCCAAAAATTATGATCCGAACGTCATAATTAAGCTCTCGGAAAACTCTACAATTTTCATTAAGGACTCTTCTTCAGAAAACGCCTTTTTGCTTAGCCCGTCGTATTACGAGTCGTTTTCGGGATTTCCAAAGCTTTAATCCATCTTCATCCTCTTGTATCTCTTTCTTTCCATTTTAATCTTCAATCAAACATCATTGTTTAAGCTCATCCCATCAATTTTCATGACATATTTAGGTACCTACAATCACGATAAAGATGTGCAAAATGTAATATCACGGATATAACGGTATTTACCTATAAAATCACGTAAAACTACCACTTTTGCACTTAGACGCTTCTTATACGCGTTTGCTCAATATTTAGATAAAACCAATGATTTTCTATAAAAACCATTTAAATAACGAGGATATTGTTACGGAAATATTGTAGAATAAACCATAAATTTCACCCTTAACAGTCCTTTCCAAGATACGCTTAATAACCCTATTTGTGACCTCAACTTGGCCACTCGTTTGGGGATGGTAAGCGGTTCCGAGTTTGTGCTCCTCCCCATACTTTTCTAAGAGTTTATCAAATGGCTTGTTGGCAAAATGGCTACCATTGTCACTAATTATAGCTCGGGGCACCCCAAACCTACAAAAGATGTATCTTTTAAGAAAACGGATAACAACCTTCCTATCGTTGGTAGGTGAGGCTAAGGCCTCAACCCATTTTGACACATAATCGCAAGCAACTAGATGTATTTGTTACCACACGAGGATGGATAGGGTCCCATGAAATCAATGCCCCAAACATCGAAGACTTCACAAATGATTATTGGATTTTGAGGCATCTCATTCCTCTTAGAAATACGACCGGATCTTTGACAAGCGTCACATGATTTCACATAAGCATGTGCATCTCGAAATAGAGTGGGCCAATATAGCCCACTTTGTAATACTTTCAAAGCGTTCTCTCCCCCGAAAAGTGGCCCCCGGCCTCTTTATCATGACAAAACGAAAGTGCGCTTACGATCTCACTGTCGGGGATGCACCTTCTCAGGATGCCATCCGGGCACAATCGATACAAATATGGATCCTCCCACACATACTTACCCACTTCACTAAGAAACTTACGTCTTTGATTCGAATCAAAATTAGGATCTACGAAACCACACTCATGGTAGTTGACAAACGGTGCAAACCACGGGCTACCTTCATTACCAATTTTTAGAAAGTTTCCTTTCTTAACTGATAGGATGGTGTCGATAGCATAAAGTTGCTCATGAGGGAAAACATCATTTATCTCTCTTTGTGCTTTAAACAACTCCTCACTAAGCTCTAAACGACTTAAGTGGTCCGCTACAACATTCTCACACCCTTTTCTATCACGAATCTCAAGGTTAAACTCTTGTAAGAGCAAGATCCACCTCAAAAGGCGGGGTTTGGCATCTTGTTTGGCAAAGAGGTACCGCAAGGCGGCATGATCCGTATGGACAACTACACGAGAACCAATAAGATAAGATCGAAATTTATCAAACGCAAAGACAACGCTAAAAGTTCTTTTTCCGTGGTGGTGTAGTTTTGTTGGGCGGATTCAAGGTATAACTCGCATAGGCAATGGGCTTGAAAATTTTATCAATCTTTTGACCGAGCACCACACCAACCGCGGTGTCACTCGCGTCACACATCAATTCAAACTCTTGGTCCCATTTTGGAGCAACTAAGATCGGAGCGGATACAAGCAATTGCTTGAGCAACGTGAATGCCTTAATGCAAGCTTGGTTGAAATCGAATGGGACGTCTTTTCCAAGAAGAAGAGTAAGAGGACGGGCTATTTTCGAAAAATCTTTGATGAACCTACGATAGAACCCCACGTGACCTAGGAAACCTCTAAGAGTTTTTAGGTTGTTGGGTGGAGGAAGTTTATCTATCGCCTCAACCTTAGCCCAATCGACTTCTATACCTTACTAGATATCTTATGACCTAAGACTATCCCCTCCGTAACCATCAAATGACACTTCTCCCAATTTAACACTAAGTTCGTCTCCTCACATCTACCCAACACTTTCTCTAAATTGTCGAGACACTCATCAAAGGAATCACCAAATACGCTAAAATCATCCATGAAAACTTCTAAAAAAATTTCAATCATATCCGCAAAAATGGCAACCATACATCGTTGGAAAGTCGCGGGTGCATTACACAACCCGAACGGCATCCTATGGAAAGCAAAAGTGCCATAAGGACAAGTATAGGTGGTCTTCTCTTGGTCTTCTAAGGAAGCATGTATTTGATAATATCCACTAAACCCATCAAGAAAACAATAAAAAGCATGACCACTCAATCTTTCAAGCATTTGATCAATAAAGGGAAGGGGAAATGGTCTTTTCGAGTTTGATCATTCAACTTACGGTAATCAGTGCAAATTCTGTGACCACTTACCAACCGCATAGGCACCGCCTCACCTTTTTCATTGATTTGAATAGTCATACCTCCCTTCTTCGGCACCACTTGAGTGGGACTCACCCACTTGCTATCGAAATGGCATATATGATCCCAAGCTTCAACATGGTGACCACATCCTTCTTCACCACCTCTTGGAGATGTGGATTAAGTCTTCTTTGAGGTTGTCTTACCGGCTTTGCCTCATCTTCTAATATGATCTTGTGTTGGCAAATTGTGGGGCTTATACCCTTGAGATCACACATCTTCCACCCAAAAGCACACTTGTGCTTTTTAAGCATGTTTACCAATTGTTCTTCCTTCAAGGATGTTAGTGTAGCAGAAATAATCAAAGGAAGTAATTCATCATTTTCAAGAAAAACATACTTCAAGTGGGGTGGAAGTGGCTTCATCTTCAAATCTTTGGGTGGGTCTTCAATTGATGGTTTGTCTAGGTCCCCTTCGAGACCAAGATCGATCTTTTCACACCATTGCTTGCCCATGAAAGCTGTCTCTTCAAGATCCAACTCTTTATTCTCATCCATCACCTTGCTTTCTCTTACTATACATTCATTGGATTTGTCTTTATACTCCTGCATGTCAATATATTCCGAAACACAAGCATCTACAATATCAATGGAAAAACAGTCATCGGTACTCTCTATCGGGTGTTTCATAGACTTATACACATTCACCGTGATCGTTTCTTCTCCAACTCTCAAAATTATCTCTCCACTAGCAACATCTATCAAGGTCCTTCCGGTGTTTAAAAAGGGACGTCCTAACAACAAGGGTGTTTTGGAGTCCATCTCCATGTCTAAAACCACAAAATCCACCGGAAAGGCAAACTTATCAACTTGCACAATCACATCCTCTATCACACCCATAGGTTCTCTAATGGACCTATCCGCCATTTGAAGGGTCATCCCCGTTGGTTCCAACTCTCCTAGGTCAAGACTTTCATATATAGCACGGGGCATCAAGCTTACACTAGCCCCCAAATCGCATAAAACACTAGGAAAATGAGTCGTACCAATTGTGACTGGAATAGTAAAACTACCTTTGTCTCTAACCTTCGGGGGAATTCTAGATTTAGCATTGAAAATAGCGGAACATTCTTCATTTAAGCACACGACTTCTTCCAATTTATTCTTGTTAGCTAGCAAACCCTTTAAGAACTTACAATAAGAGGGCATGTTTGCAAGTGCTTCAAGAAAAGGGATATTTAAATCAATTTTCCGCAAAATTTCAATGAAACGAGTTTGTGCTTTGTTCAAACAACTTTGCCTATGATTTTTGGGGGGAAGAGGGAGAGTGCTCAAATCAAAATCAGGAGGAGGAGGAATTATACCTTTTTTACCTTTCGCTCGTGGGGAAGATGGATCTTTTATTGGCTCCTTTCCTTTCTTTCTCGTAGGTTCCTCCTCTTTTATATCAAGCACCACAAAGTCACCTCTAGCTTGTGCCTCTTTTCTCTCAACTTCCTTCCTCTTGGCATTATCCTCAACTTCATCAATATCACCATCCATGGCTCCCGCTTCGGTCTCAATAGAAGCTTTTCTATCTTTGTCCTCCCATAAGACTCTTTTCTCACCACTTGTGCCCAACACTTTACCACTCCGAGTTGCAATGGCGCTTACATTCCTTGGATTTTTCTCGGTGTTGCTTGGTAAGCCGCCTTTTAATTGTACATGTTCCACTATTTGACCAACTTGAGTCTCAATATTTTTGATAGCCGACCCATGTTTGTAATTCATTTCGACCATGTCCTTCTTCATCTCTTTCATTTCCACCATAACTTTGCTTACTTGTTCCGCCGTGACATCGATTGCACTCTTTTGAGGTATAGGTGCCAAAGGTGGAGGGTTTTGATATGTGTTAGTACCTTGTTGGTTATACCCTCCTTGTAGTTGCCTTTGGTGTGGTGGTTGGTAAAATTGCCCTTGAGAAGACTGCCCTTGGTTTGGGCCGTGTCGATAACCTTGGTTTTGGTTTCGGTTCCAACCTTGGTTGTTGTTATTCCTCCATAAACCATCACCTTGATTTCCAAAATTTCCTCCTTGACCTTGCCCTACATAGCTCACATCTTGAGGCTCCTCAAATGGTGGTCCACCTTGTTGGTCTCCTACTGATTGGCCTTGCAATTGGTTTTGAAATTGAGGTCCCACATTCCAAAGTTGCTCCATCGAGCAAACACTCATCATTCGCTTTGCCAATTCTTCCATATTGATTTGAGGTACATTGCTAGATTGCCCCCGATTCGAAGATTGTGGATAAGCCATGTTTTGAGCTTTTGTTGTCATCCTACAATCCTTTGCCGAGTGCGATCCACTACAAATTTGGCACAAATTTAGCATTTTCCATCTCTTTCTCGAAACCTTCCCAATTTCGTTCCATTGCTTGAACTTGGGCATGATATTGATCGCTTGATTCCACTTCTTTCACTTCTACCAAACTCGGGCTTCTTACTCCTTGCCCCTCTTCTACTTGAAGAAATGTATTGCCTCGAAGTCTCCGAGATCTTCTCTATTTGATTCATGGCTACCTCGGGCACCATACTCATGATATCACCATTGCACGAAGCATGCAAGGTACTTTGGTGAACTTGATCTAAACCTCGGAAGAACGCATGAACTACCTCATAGGATCTCAAACCGTGTCCCGGGCACTCCCTCAATAAAGCTTTAAATCGGTCCCAAGACTCATGTAGTTCTTCTCCTTCATATGCATTGAATGACATGATAGCTTCTTTCATGTCCATGGTCTTTGATGGGGGATAGTACTTGAGTAGAAAAGTTTTGATCACGTCCTCCCATGAGTGTAGAGAATCGTTAGGCAATGAATCATACCATCTCTTAGCTTGATCCTTCAAGGCGAATGGAAAAAGCATAAGTTTAAGTGCTTCATCACTCACTCCATTGATCTTTGTTGAGTTGATCACTTGGAGAAAATGATCAATGAACAAGTGAGGATTTTCCATGGCGGTTCCCCGAATATGGCATTATCTCCCAACGGATGTATGATGTTTCGATTCAACTCCAAATTATTTGCGGCCACCGGCGGCATTCGGATTGGACTATGCCCCATTATTGCCGTAGTGCCATCACAAAGTCTCTACATGTCAAACCACCTTGATTTTGCTCTTGTTGTCCATTAAACCAATGCGGCATTGCATTTGCACCCGGGTTTTGAGCTTGAGGTTGGTTTTGGAGAAATCGATTCCTCATCCATGCATTAAACTCGTTGCATGACATGGGGATCCATTTGATTTTCTTGTCCATCCCCACCCCTTGTGCATTGTTATTGTTAGGCGGTGGGTTTTGATTCTCGCCTCCATTATTTCCATCAAAAACTTGTTCACCGTTGTGTGCCATAATGGAACTTTCTCCCACTCACCCAAACTACTTTCTTCAAAGTCCGGTTTTGACTCCCCTAACGTACGACCTCTTCTTCTCTAACTATTCCTTTGTCTTGCGTAGGCTTCAATTCCGTCTATGTATGGTTCGAGTGGTGTTTGAGAGCTCCTGGTCATGCACTACGAAAAGCAAACAATCCAGAAAACAAAAAAATAAAACCTAGGCCCAAGCCTTTGGTTCACTTACAAGATATCACAAATAGCACACTTGTTCCCCGGCAACGGCGCCAATTTTGATGAGCGTAAATTTACCCCTCGAAAATATATTTATAAAGACTCGAAAACCGTGGGTAAACTAACTCTCTAACCAGCAGAGTACCGGGTCGATTGTTAGAATAGCTACAGGAGAACGAGGTCGATCCCAAGGGAAAAGTGTTTGTAAGTACCAAAGTGAACGTGCGTCTTAGTCTAGGCGATCAAGTTTTTGGAAGGTTTGTTACTACACGACACTAAAATAATCAAGTCTAAAGAGAGAAAAGAGAGAAAGAAAGTTAAACTACTAGGTTTTAAAGATAGGTTAAAAGACATAGCCGAACCATGATCAAAATAGCTAATTTCAACCCCAAGGATAGACAAAACCGGGAGTGTGCATTATAACTAACGAACTCTCACATTCAATCTCACGGGTGCGAGCTCCTAATTCTGATGTTAAGATCTGAACAACTCTCCTTTAACATCCTATATGAGGTTAATTAATTCTCTTTTTAGAAAACCGATTATCCTAACATGATTAAGTGCTGTGAGACGCTTGATATAACCCTCGTTACGGAAACAAGTCCAAAATTACTCGGTCGAAGTGACTACCGATTCATACTCATCAACGTACTACACCAAACATCTTAACGCGTATGTGTCAAAGCAGTAAACCGAAGCTTTACCTAATCCATGGTCTACCCGAAAGACTCCGTGAAACAACTTGTCATCGTTGACTCAAAAACCACCCGGCACTTCATAGTTCAACCCCGGGGTCTAACACTAAACTACACTAATCTAAACTACCACATTCAAGTTACTATGTTGATAATAAAACACCGATGAGCGCGGGCCTCGAATTCACGACCTAAAACCCCGGTATGTTTTACCTCCCGATCTTAGAACCATTTTTCCCACACCACTCTCTCGAACAACTCTTAAGAATGATGTGTGTGATTTTTGACCTAGGTAGCTAATCTAGTCCAAATCCATTATAACATGTTTTAAGACGTGAAAAGTGCAAGATACAACAAAAAGCACTACACACCCCTTATTTCATCTTCCGATGGTTGATTTCACCAAATTTCACATAATTCGGCTATGTATATATTTAGCTACCCATATAAACGGATTCTCGTCAACATGTCATGGATTAAAATGGCGGGAAATTTTACATAATAGCCTTCTCACAATTATGGCGAATTCTATTAAAACCAAATTAAAACCGAAATCCAATCATTTGTCGATTCTCCTTTATACGGATACTACTACGTATACATATATATATATATAACGAGAATAAAAGAAACAACAATGAAAAAAAACGAAAAACAAGCTTACTATTATAACGGCGATATCAAAAGCTTGATATTACAACTATTTCAAAGAACACCGAACTTCGATAATTCCCCGAGCATTACAACGATACTAATATTACTAAATTTATTTCGGAATAAGGCCTTATTTACAACCGAGAAAAAAAAAACTAAAGAAAAGAAGGAAGGATATATATATATATATATATATATATATATATATATATATATATATATATATATATATAGGTATATATATAAATATGGTGCACTCGATCTCGCTCTCTCGATCAACTCTTTATATAGGCAAAGTTCAAGGGGCCGGACCCGTCCGGGTAAGGGCCGGACCAGTCCGGGTAAGGGCCGGACCAGTCCGGTGCAATGATTATGTCCACCAATTTGATCACTCAAAGCATGTGCATCGTATATATATTTATAATTATAATTATATATAACTTATAAAATTCATATCTCGAGTTCTGGATCTCCAAATATCATGATTCAAGAGGCATCGGAAAGCTCTCGGGAAAATCTACAACTTTCATAGAGGACTCTTTTTCAAAAAATGTCTTTTTGATGAGCCATTCGTATGTCGTGTCGTTTTCGGGATTTTCCACTAATATGAATTGATTAGCCACTTGACCACCATTTGAGTTGTAGAAGTCCGATTGACTTGATTCAAAATGCGTTGGAAAGATTATTTGAAGATCTACAACTTTCATTAAGGCCACTTCTTCAGAAAATGCCGTTTTGAAGGGCCATTTGTTCGTCGAAGATATAAATCGTTAGTGGTACCACTAACCACTGATCCACTTGACCACTTAAGTTAGTGGCACACTCTTTTATCCCTAAAAACACATCTTTTAGGCCTCAAAACGTGTCGCCACTCGGGATTTTGGTCAACCTATAATTCTCGCAATAAACCACCAAAATTCCAAACGTAAATCCGACACGACACTCCAGCTTACTAAACCGGTACAAAATCTACAAAAACATGATAAAAATACGATATTTTATAAAATAACTACTACTTATATATTTGGATGAATCTAAGGAATTAATGACCTAAAATGATATAAAAGTGCTCAAAATGATATTAGAAACGGGGTAAAAAGTTATAAAAATAACTATGAATTTTTCCCTTATCAGTTCCCTTACAGCATTTACGCGAATTGAGAATCTTCTTACTTCGCCAACAATCATTTATCGAATCATTTACGATTAAGGTCCAATATTCTTTTCCTCCTTCTATAATTGTTTCAAGCCCAACATATAATGTTTTCCTTAACGTCCCTTCTTTTCATGGGCTTATGTAAAAGCTCATTACCCTCCTTTCAAACGGTCTAAGTTCCTTTGTAGACCACCGTAACTCGTGAAATTCCACTTTCATAAATGAATTCCATTTGCAAGATAATCCTTTTTGTTTTCCTTTTTATGGTACCACGCTCATCCCTCGATCTTGGACAAATTTCTTACTTCCATCAACCCGAAATCTTCGTGTTTTGTTGGTAACCCCTATGACCTCCCTCGTTTTACGAACTTATTGTCTCTTCTTCAGCTTACCAAGTTGACATGCCCCTGGTACTCAACTGGTTACTTTTCAACTTTATTTATTTTTCCAAGATTGGCATAAGGATTTGATCAAACCGTTAGAGAGAAAGATTGGAAAAAAAATATGCATCTCTCCTTCCCGAGAAGTTTGAGAAACCCTACAGCCGGAATCCTTGCAGTTCTTCAGCAAACCTTTGTTGCGGTGATAGAGGTTGAGATCAAAAGAAGTCAAGTAGGAAAGTGTGGATCGGTTGGGAAGCTCAAGCACTCAGAACTTGGGTCAGCAGAAGCGAGTAAAGTGTGTTGTACCGTTGATTGCAGGAATCGAGGCAGTTGAGGAGATAGTGAATAAGCAAGACGAAGGTCCAGTTGTTCTCGGTTACAAGTGAGTGGCCAGAACCGAACCGGCCAGTGGTCACGAGATAGATGAAGATGGCAACATTCAGCATCAGAATTGTCTTTGCTTTCCGAATGTGTAAGGTTTGAGGAAGAACGCTAGTTTCTGGGATGAAGTGGAGTGATGACAGATTACGAGACCAGAGTTGGTACAGCAAACCAACGATAAGATTGAAGTGGATCGTCGCAACCTCGAGATTTCTCAAGACAGGTAAAAGAGTTGGGAAGATGGAAGAAGAATGCTGTTAGAGTTTGAAGTCGAAGATAAAGTGTTTCTAAAGATGTCCCTATTGTGCTAGTGATGAACTAATGCTTAACCAATGTTGGTGTGGAAGCAAGCGTAGACCTCGTAGTAATTGAAGAGATCTTCATGTATGCAGAAGAAACAAGTGCACTTTGGAGTGGTGGATAAAGAAAGTCAATGAAGAAGACGTACAACTAGACTTGGTTCAATAAAGCAGACACACAATGGCAAAGACGATATGAGATTTAGAAGACGAGACGTTTTGCAAGTCCAGGGTTCAAGTCTGTAGTAGAGAAAAGTGATCACCACGACTTAACGCAACTTTGGAAAATAAAATATCCTTATACCGTAAGTTTCATTAGCCCTAGTTTTTCGTAATCGTCGAGTTCGTTTCTTCAAAAATTCGTATCTTTTAATCCGTAGCTCTGTTTTTCTGCCATGAGTAGTCAAAACGGTCGTCTTGGAGCGTAGATCATTCTAAAAATAGGTTCACAACATTTAATTCAGATAATATTCAGTTTTACACACTTTTTTCAATTCGGGATTTTCAAGAAAGATAGGATTTTTAGGTTTACTTATTGTTTAATTAGGTTACAAGTTGAAGGCGTAGAAGTTTGGCATTTTTCTTGAAGGTTTTGGATCAATTTTGCTGGAAATTAAGGTAAGAGGCTCTTCCTAATGAGTAATTATAGTTTTATAATGATAGGTTGAGTTCCGGTGAGTTCTGGTGTTGTTTGGTGATAGAATTCATGCTAAGTTGTAATTAATGAGATGTGATATTTTTGGTATATTTGAGTTGAGTTCTACTGATGTTTTTCTGAGTAATTTATTAATTACGGTTTTGTAGGGTTTATGTTAGGATTGGATGTGATTTTATGCTAGAATTGTTACCTTCGTGTTGCCTAAGGATCTATAGTTGTTATGGTAGATAAGAGCTGTGTTTTTATGCCTTTTTTTGAGTATTATGATGTTGAACAAGTTTGAGAACGATTAGGGATCGATTAGGAGTCAAAAACTGAGTTTTTGGAAGTTAACGCGCTTGGTGCGGGCTCACCAAACCCAGTGCAGACGCACTGGAAGGCCTGAACGTGAATTTTTACATTAAAAGAGTTAGTGCGTGTGCACTGAACCCAGTGTAGGTGCACAGGACCTCCCTTTTGATGAATAAGTTGATTTTATCTATGATATGAGTTTAAATGTTGTTCTTTGATCTTAACATTAATTAAGCTTAAACAAGCCTCAATTGAGCTTCCGATTCGTTTAGTTTCGGCACCGAATGTACTCTTAAAGAGAGTTGAAGTTCAGATCTGTCGGAAGAGCATTGAAGGGCTTATGCTTTGATGAACTAGAGTTCATCAATGTCTGTGTAATTGTTAGGCCTTGTCCGTGTCTAGTGGTCTAGGAAAGAGAGTAGTGTATGTGAGGGAGCTTACTTGAAAACACTTAGGTGGCTAGTTAATACACAATAAAGTTACATACGTGGTAGTAAAAAATAAAACGTCACATATTCTCGGTTAGGCACCAAGCCATATCGGCGATGTGATACGTTCATAAAAGGTGAACAACACTACTGGCTCAAAAGGCTGAAGGGTAGTGGAGGAAATTCATCGAACGTATATGCATACCGGGGAGATCCCGAGACTATCGGTGCTATTCACCGTAGTTGGCAAGTATATCTCGTGATGGATACACATCATGCATAGTGCCCTTGAGTGATGACGTAACCAAGATAAGTTAAGCTAGAAACGTATAGTCATGACATTCGTGTACGTTTATATATTATTGAAAGAAATTTAACAGAAACAATTTCGAGATTGTTTTAATTAGTATAGTTCGGTTCACGAACGTTCTATACAGTATTGAAAGGAATTTAATCCGTTTGTGTTAAATTTCAGATATGACAACCATTACGGTCAAAAATGAATTGGCTTTAAACCGAATCGGTTTGTGATGATAAAATAGTCTCATTGAAGTTTCCGTTCCTGAAGAAAACGAAACGAGATTCAATGGTTCAGTTTTCTGTTCTTGAAGAAAACGAATCGAGTTGTAATGAAAACAAACCTGGTTTCTGTGAGTGGTCATAATAGATACTCACGAAACATTTTATAATCAGTTTGTCAATTCATTAACATATTGAGCATATTATTTATGAGTAAATATTATCAACAAAAAAAAAAAAAAAAAAAAAAAAAAAACATGATCATATGAAGATGATCAAAATTTATACATACATATCTATATATCTATACTATATATATACACGAAGGGATTTAACCCAATTACCCACTAATTGACCCGGAAAAAACACAGAAAAACCCGTTTTCGAAACCCGATAACCCGTTAAAAATAAAAGAAAAAATCTTATTACAAAAACAGATCAGTTAGATAAAACATACCATTAAAAAAGGAACACACCTCCACTTCTCCACTCTCCACAAGCAGAACTACTGTACCCACTACCATCATTTTAGCAACCGCACCGTAATTACAAATTCCACATTTATACACTACCAAAACAGCATTACAGTACTCCGGCAATTCACTTTAAATCATTTAAAAAATTCCCCAATCAGTTATTCATTACTTAGGATCAGTTAGATAAAACATACCATTAAAAAAGGAACACACCTCCACTCTCCACTTCTCCACTCTCCACTTCCAAAAACCAACTTCCTCATTCATCGATCTCTAGCTTTTTTATTTTATTTTACAGGCATCGATCTCTAGCTTAACCTCTCTTTCACCATTTCTGGAATAGATACCTTCTTGAACAAACACAAAGCTAACAAATATTTCCACTCCATAACCCATTCCTTCCATCTTCAGTCAGCAATAATGGATTTGGCACCGATCTGAAAGTCCTCCTTCTGATTCTTCAGGTACCCAAACTAAGGGATTGCTTTGCAGCGATCTGAAAGTCCTCCGTCCGATCTGTTTTTTGGCACCGATCTGAAAGTCCTCAGTCCGATCTGTTTTTTTTTTTAAGGCCCTCTATGTTTCTAATCTGCTCCTTTCTGCTTTTGTTTTTGCAGCGTCCAATTCGGAATTTCGGACTCCTCAATCAAGCTGTGTCTTTCTTTGTATGGATATTAATGGTAAGCCATAATTTTTGTTAACAGTTATGACGTGATATCAGTACAGTTTTAATGTCATTCATTGATGTCTTCATGTTTTAATTATTTTGTTCAAGTTCAATTGGATTTCAAGTTCGTATTCACAGCATGTGCACTCTCGGTATTCTGATCAATGAGATTTTTGTTGACACTTTAATGCAGGATTAACACTGGGTCGCTTACCGTAATTATGAGGCTTTTTTTTTTTCTGTTTTTCAACGAATCGTTGCGAGTGTGTATTTTCTGGTATGCCAAACACTTTCGTATCATGTTATGCTGCAACTGAGTTATAAGAATGTTTGGTAAGGAATTCTTTTGATTAAGATGATCTACACTTCCAAGGGTTATTAGCATTCAATTTATCATTATGCTTTTTTTTTTACTGCCTTTGGTTTAATGATTCATTGTTGGTTTTCAATGAGTTGCAGATACGTTGTTAAAAAATAAGTTGGTAACACATTTCTTTTTAAATTCTGTATTAACACATATATACTTTCGGCTATTAATAATGTATCTCAGATCTTTCTGTGCTTGGTAATTGGTTGTCAATTACATACAGATAACTATAAATTTAACGAAGAATTGGCAAAGAGTAGCTGCCAAAGCACGATGGTTTTTTTTTTGCCAGGTTCCTTAGCTGGATTTTACGTCGTATTACTTCAATTACAATATATCTACGTTAAATACCCTCTTCACAATCCCCATCCTTTCATTAAGTTATATATTTCTACGACGTCGTTTTCAAGGTGCTTATATGATTTCCAGCCTTTGCTGAATCTAAGTAGAAGGTTTCCAAGCATGAACAAAGAAAAAATGGATTGCCATGGTTCTCAGAAGGTTTTCTGATGCAAATGAGGTAGCAATTCTTCTTGGAGAAGGTTTGTAGATTGTCTTTCTTCTTCATTTTCTCTGTGATGAAGATGATCTTCTTGGAAGATCAGGGAAAATATCATCAATATCAGTGAGTAAACTTCTGGGTTGGGGTTGAAATTTCCACCAAGGCTGTTTTGATCAGGGAAAATATCATCTCTTCTCTTTTTCTGATTATCTTCTTGCTACCGTTTTCTCTCTAGGTAAACTCTATATTTACTCACCGGCCGGTTCACACCGTCTCCGATCGATTTCTCATCGGTTTTTTGTTTTTGTTTTTGCAGTTTGTCGCTATGAAGGGAGCAAAATCCAAGGGAAAGGCTGATACCAAGTGAGTAAACTGATATCTATGTGGTTTCGTTGATTTATGATTACATCTGTTGTGTTTTTAAGGTTTGAATTTGTCGATGTGTGTTTTTGAACTGGTTGTTGGTGTTTGTTAGGCTTGCTATGAAGAAGGACGCCGGAAAGAAACTGGCGAAGAAAGGAAAGGCTGCAAAGGATCCAAACAAGCCTACAAGGCCTGCTAGCGCTTTCTTTGTCTTCATGTATGCGATTGAGTAAATATGTTGTTTCCGAAAATGAAGGGAGGATTTCAGGAAGGAATAAAGTTGTTTCTGCTGTGAGTTTCTATATCAAAAAAAATCTTTTCCATTTAGTGATTGTCTAGATCTGGATCCTTGAAACACTTCTGATTCTTTTCACCAGATTCTATATTGAATATGCACCAGATTCTCCTCTTTTCACGTAATAATAATAATAAAAGATGCCCATTATCCTTAACAGAAAGTCCAGTTTTTTCTGAGTGACACATTTTTATTTTATTTTAAATTTTGGTGGAAAATAAAGGATTTTGAGAAGATCCCATTTCATTTTGGGTATTTGGGTTATAGAAGATGGGCTGGAAATGAGTGGATAATTGGGTATTTAGAGGCAATAGGAGCAGAACCCGTTATGCATAGGAAACCTTTCATGCTTACTGCTTACATACATAATTATTTTTGTAGATTGAAGTAGCTTTGATGCTTATAAAGTTATTGCCTAAAAGGTTTCTTGGTCCGTGGTTTGAATTGTTTTGTAGCTTGGGAGGGAGGCTTCTAGGTTCATTGTTTAAATTGGAACGAACATTAAAGGAGATTTTGCAGGGCCGATTCATGTTCCATAGGTTCAGGATTCACACACCAATTTTCATCCTTTATTTAATTGAAAGCTGAAAGCAAGAATCGGTTAAGCATTAAGCATTCCTATATATATTTTGGTGCAAAAGGATTTGGGTGACAATAATGTCCCTGCTTCTTTTTCTTTTTAGCATTTTTATCTCCTTTTGATACATATGGTGATCATTTCTCTGTACATACATGGTGAACTTGGATTTCCTTTTTGTCTTGCCAATAAGATCTCTCAGACGAAAATGCAAGTCGGTTTGAAATACGCTTCATGCGTGAATGGTGCTCGGATTATAGCTGTGAGTTGACTTGAGTTGAGTGGCTCCTAAATGATCACAAAGTGAAGTGGAGGGAGGTCAAGGAAGATGTATTCGCAGTAAGGAACGCAACAGAATGTTTTCTGAAGCTGCTTATCTGAGTGCTCGATTTTCAACAATATAAGATCAAAGTAAAGCAGCAGCAAGCACAGAGAATTTGAGAGACAGGGGTCTTTTTAATCCAACAAAGTATTTTGTTGAAGAAGTGGTTACTGGTGTTGATGAAACTGGGTGTGTTGATGATGCGGTTTTTTTTTCTGTGTGTGTGTGTGTGTGTGATGTTAAGCGTATTTAGAACCTTCTGATAGTTATGAGAAGATATGACAGTAACCTTCTGATAGTTATGAGAAGATATGACAGTAACTAAAGGGCAGAACTTATGAGCAATAACTGACATGAGAAATGTAAATATGTATTCATAAATTTCAAATACAAAAACAATATTTTTCCTTGATTTATGTTGTCATTTTTCCTCTACTGTTTAATTTCAAATTTTACATTCTCCCGTGCATTGCACTGGTTTCATACTAGTATATAATATATGGAGGAGTGAATTTAACCCAAATACCCATAATTTGACCCAAAACCCGCTTTCGACCCGTTCTAAAACCGGGAATAAATGATCAAATAAAAAATAATTGTAAAAAAAAATCCCCGTAATAAAAAGCAATAACTCATGAATCTCCTATTTCCCTTTCTTATTCAAAGCTAAAATTTCGGCTTGCCTTCTAAAAAAATATTCTAAAGCATCATCTTTTAAATGTCTCCTCAAGGTTTGCCGATATACCCTAGAATCTCTCCTTTCACACCACACTGACTACTTTTAGATGGGGTAATTTCGTGTGTAGAAGTGTGGAGTTCACATCGCATTGAAGGAAATACATAAAGCAATATTGGTATGATTTAGTTTTTTTTGTTCGATTTTCTGATCACTTTCACGATACGAAGCCATAGTTCGGTCTGATTGCATTTCTTTTTACGATTTAGGATTTTCTCATTTTCCTGTGAATAACCCGTCAGTCTGATTGCATGTCTTTTTACGATTGTGATTTTCTTTGTTTGCTGTGAATAACCCGTCATTGAAGGATGATACACTGGTGAAAAATGAGGATCTCATTTCATAGTCTGAGATCAGCATACCGAATACGATTGCGCTGCCGTGAGTGTCGAACATGGATGAAAGCGATATGGATCAACAAAACATTCATGATGGCAAGCAGTACTTGGTATGATTTCATTTCTTTTGTTCGATTTTTATCACTTTCACGATGAGAAGCGGTAATTCGCTCTGATTGCATGTCTTTTTATGATTTCTTATGTTTTTTCGGTGAATAATCCGTCATATAATGATCCATTTTTTACATTTTGGATCTCACTATGTCCACGAATTTTTTTGTTTTTGTTTTTTGATTTTGTTCCACATTATGAAGTTTTTGATTCAACAACGAAACAGATCCGTCTCTGTCCTTGGACAACCTTTTTTTGGCATTGTTTGTGATTTCTCCCTTCATTGATCGCGTTTTATGCTTCGACACTGCCATGTTTCATTATTTACTCTCTGAGATGTCGACATGGCAAACATGTTGATAATTATCCAAAAGCTCTATTCTTCAAGTTCAATGACCCGCCGAATGGGTAGTTGGAGTTATGTTTCTTGCAATGATATTCAAATTTATTGATTTTGATTTGTACATTTTTGCATAATTTTTTTCTTTCTTGGTCAAGGTTTAATAAAATATTCTAGCCTTCATGTATTCTAAATGGGATTCAAGTGCGAAAGCAACCGGTAGCAAGAATGGCATGATGCAGTCGTGAGGTTTGTGGTTTGTTCTTGGATTCTTCTACTATAAAATTTTCAAATAATCAAGCTTTTACAGTTTTGGTATTATTTTTGTCTTTCATCAATGGTGGGCCTTTTCTTCAGGTTGCAGTTGCGGAGGAGGTTGCTCGCCTTGCGGGTTGTGCGAGGTTTTCTTTTAATCGAACATTAATTTTACACCTTCTGTATTTTCTGTGTGTTTTTTTTCCAACCTTTTAATGGGGTTATGATTTTCACGGTTTTTACTCTTTCTTTTCCTCTGAACTTTCACTATTTAATGATGCCAAGTGTGACTATTTGTTCTTGCAGAGATTCGGTTGCATTGAGAATTCGTAAGCTGAGTGTTGGTGTTGGGATGGGATGTTGAGGTATGTTGTGACGGTTTATTAAGACTTACCTGATAATAAAAATGAGACCATGTTGAATTTTTTAAATGTGTGATTTTATTTTTTATTTTTGGAAGGAAATAAACGTGTGATTTTGTTTGCACTAATTAATGGGGGTTTTAATTTGAAATAAAAGAAAGAGATCTTATGCTTGAGGGATTGTTGGGAGTGATTTATGTGTTGATTAAGGAGAATTTTAATTTGAAATAAAAGAAATTTTTATGGTTGAGAGATTATATGTAGTGAGTTAATGTTGATTAATTTCTTTTTTAATGGGTTGATTTTTTTTTACTTGACTTGACATGCCTGTTTTTCCCCGTGTTTGGAGCGGATTCGAGAGATTTCCTAAAAAAAAAATTGAATTTGCATTAAATGTGTGATTTTTTTTATTTTGGAATTTATTAAACGTGTGATATCGTCTACACTGATGATGAATGAGAGTTTTAATTTGAAATTTGAAATAAAAGAAAGAGTTCTTATGGTTGAGGGATTATAAGGAGTGATTTATGTGTTGATTAAGGAGAATTTTAATTTGAAATTTAAATTTTAAAATATAAAAAATTGTATGGTTGAAAATAAGTCCAACTACTCTTTTTTCACCTGAATGCAATGTTTTTTTTTAAATTTGGAGGGGGGGGGGAGGTTGGTCTTTTTCATCCATTAACCTAAACCACGAGTTTCTCTTTTCTCATAAATGTAGTATTAAAATTTTCATTTGTTGCTTTGGCTTCAACCCATACCTGTTTTTTCTTGGTGTTTACATCCGACCAATGCATCTTAGTTTGCTTTTAAATGCATCGGTTTAACTATGTTATTATCAATTCATAGGAGAATGTAACCGTCTCTTAGTTGTTGAGTTCACTGAAATCAATTTGATGTTTAAATGTTCATCTATTTTTGTAGGGTCATAAAGTAAGTAACGTTCATAAGTGTATTGCATTGGACCATGCCAGGGCATGTTCGCAAGTGAGGGCTTTGATGTAGTAAGATACTTTGGTTAAAAGATGATTTGGGGTGGGGTTTAGTTTCTTTTTTTGCATAGTTTCTTTAAACTGTCTACTATATTATTGTCATTGTGGAGTGGAGTAGGGTAAGGTAGGTTGGGGGGGTAGTGGGTAAGGTAAGATAGGGTGGTAGGGTAGGGTAAGATTGTGGGTAGGGTAGAGATGGGTAGGGTATGGTAAGGTAGGGTGAAGTTGTGGGTAAGGTAAGGTTGGGAAAGGTTGGGTAGGGTTGAGTAGAGTAGGATAGGTTAGGGTAGTGGGTGAGGTAAGGTAATGTATGGTGGTGTGGTGGGTAAGATATGGTAGAGTGGAATGGTGGATAATGTAAGGTAAGGTTGGTTGGTGGGTAGGGTATGGTGGGGTGGTGGGTTGGGTAGGGTAGAGAAGGGTGGGGTGGTGGGTAAGGTAGGATGGTATGATGGGTAAGGTAGGGTAAGGTATGGGTGGGTGAAAATGGAGTAGAGTAGGTAATGGGAAAGGTAGGTAGGATGTCGAGGGTAAGATATGGTGATATAGGGTAGGGTAGGGTAGGATAGGGTGGTGGGTAGGGTATGGTAACAGTGGGTAGGGCAGGGTGGGAAGAGAGGTAGGGTGCAATGGGGTATGGCGTAGGGCTACCCCACCGCGTCGCCTATATCATATCTTATGAACCAAACCATACCCTACTCAAGCCAACCTTAATTCACTACCTTGCTCTACTAATCATTCAATGTGTAATCTTTTATATAATTTGTTTCATTCCAATCTCGCATATTCCAAACACAGTAATATAATTACTTTATTTCATTACATTCCATTTCGTTCCTATTATTTTATCCCTTTCAATTCCATCCCTGCGTAACAAACATGCTAATAAAATCTTCTTTTCATCCTTCAAAAAAATTCTTCTTTTGAAATATATGTTCTCCCGTGCAATGCTAAAAGCAGTAATATAACCACAATTATTGGCATCAGTATAACTTTTGGACATGTTGTGTTGTCTGTTTTTTACACTATCTTAATGTAATCACATTTTCATACGTCTCCGTGCAATGCACGGGTTTATGACTAGTATATTATATATATATATATATACATATATATATATATATATACATATATATATATATATATATATACATATATATATATATATATATATATATGTAATTGTGTTTGTTGTGACGCATGTGATATATTTTCTGAGGAAAATTTTTGTGGACTCAAAATCATTTTGTGTAAATGAGTTTTGTTGTTATTATTTCAGGAAGGAAATAATTATTCGATTGAGAATTATTTAATTATAATTCTTTATTTGATTATAGTGTTATAATCTGTTGTGACACAACATTATTTCGTGACATAATAATTATTCTTATACAAATTATATAGGAAATAATAGTTTATACTCTGTTGTTAACAGAATTGGTTGTGAATACTAAATATTGTGTCTTAGTATCAAGTTTGTGTAAATTAATTCAATATCTTGCTATTTCTGTTTGAAATACAAGATTTTCTGAAACCCTTATTTTGACATGCTATATGTTTAAATAATTATCGGTTTCTGTATTTACACAGAAATAGAAATAATCATTAAGGTGAATAAACGGAAAAACCGAGTGATTATGTGTGTGAATTAAATCAGGTTTGATTTAGATTCTCGTGATAAATTTTAAATAATTAAAAATTTATGGTTGTATCTTGTGGAATACAAATTGTGTTGAACTGAATTGTTACCGGATGACCGGTTAGTGGAATATGAACCGTTGTAGTAATAATTATTGAAAACGTTTCATTGTCAAAGTTTATGAGAATTAATAGCAATCATGGTATTGATGATTATTAATTCTTAAAACATCTATAAGATTCAGAGATTATGAATAGTAATCATTAATTTATGATTATTTAAAAGTTCAACTGTCATAGTTAACGGGATTTAATAGTGGTGTTGATGACTATTAAAATGAATGTAAAGGTTTTAACTAAACCTAGATAATAAGTAGAATATTGATATTCTACAAACCGTTTAATGACAATGAAGATAATGAGGCTCTGATGCTTTTAAATGTCATAAGAATGAAGGTGGGAAACAACTTAGCATACGGATTTAACTATTTGTAGTGACTGTGGTGGTGGATATGATGTACCGTTTCATGAGTCTTGCTGAGGCGCCGGCCTCATTCAACAAACAACTACACCATATACACATGTCACACCAGTCACAGGGTATTGCTTTGAACGCAAGAACTCAACTCTTAAAGAGCTGATGAATGCTACGTTGTTAAGGTCAGGTTTAACTCAGAACTTGTGGGGGACGCTATTCTCTCGGTGAATTTCATTCTTAATAAAATCCCTTCTAAGAAGAAGGATGAAACCCCATATGAATTGTGGAAATGTTGCAAACATTACTACAAAATCATAAAAATGTGGGGGTGTGTGGTTAAGGTTGAAGTACTTAAATCTAAAAAAGAGATGATAGGATCTACAAACCTTTGATTGTATATTCATTGGATATGCACACACTAGTAGTGTTTATCGGTTTCTTGTGTATAAAATCAGATAACCCTGAAATACACAACAATACGATAATGGAATCAAGAAATGCATCATTCTTTGAGAATGTATTCCCGGCTAAAACAAATGAACCTAGTTCATTAAAGCGTGTTCATGTTCAGGATCACCCTTCTGAACAAGTGAATGAAGAAGAGCCAACTGAGGTTGAGCCAAGAAGAAGCAAAAGGTCGAGGACTGAAAAATCTTTTGGTGAAGATTTTATCACTTATATGATAGAGACAGATCCTCAAAGCTTTAAAGAAGTGACAACTTCTTCTGAAGGTCCAATGTGGAAAGAAGCAATAAATAGTGAAATAGACTCTATATTGCAAAATCATACTTGGGAGTTAGTTGATCTACCTCCAGGATGTAAGCCACTAGGATCAAAATGGATCTTTAAGAGGAAAATGAAACATGATGGATCTATTGATAAATATAAGGCCGTACTAGTAATAAAAGGTTATAGTCAAAAAGAAGGTCTTGATTATTTTGACACATATTCTCCAAAGGATGAGAATAACTTCCATTAGGATGGTACTTGCTATAGCCGCTTTGCGTAATTTAGAAGTACATCAAATGGATGTGAAAACCGCTTTCTTAAATGGAGATTTAGAAGAAGAAATCTACATGGAACAACCTGAGGGTTTTTCTAGTCCAGGACAAGATAAGAAAGTGTGTAAATTGGTTAAGTCATTATATGGCTTAAAACAAGCACCAAAACAATGGCATCAAAAGTTTGATCATGTTATGCTTGAAAAAGGGTTCAAAACCAATGAATGTGATAAATGTATTTACATGAAAGAAACAAAAGATGGCTATGTCATCTTATGTCTTTATGTGGATGACATGCTTGATAGTTGGTAGTAATGATAAGATGATCAAATCTACCAAAGATGTGTTAAACGCCAGACTTGAAATGAAAGATATGGGTTTAGCAGAGATGATATTGGGAATTAGAATTACAAGAAATTCTAATGGTCTCATTTTGAGTCAATCTAATTATATTGATAAAATCCTGGAAAAATTCAATAAAGATGACTCAAATGAAGCTAGAACTCCAATAGATCAAAGTCAACCTTTGAAAAAAAATAAAGGTGAGGGTGTATCTCAATTAGAGTACGCAAGGATCATTGGAAGTCTAATGTACTTAATGAGTTGTACTAGACCGGATATTGCTTACGTTGTTGGCAAGCTAAGTAGATATACTAGTAATCCGAGTCATGAACATTGGAAAGCTATAGTGAGGTTACTGAGATACTTGAGATATACTCGTAAGTATGGCCTTCACTATACAAGAGAACCAATTGTTATAGAAGGATATACTGATGCAAATTGGATTTCAGATTCAAAGGATTCAAAATCCACAAGTGGCTTTGTATTCACGTTAGACGAAATCTTCCAAACAAACCGTGATAACCATATCCACAATGGAATCTGAGTTTGTGGCATTGGATAAATGTGGGGAAGAGGCAGAATGGTTGCATCAATTCCTAGAGGATATTCCTCAATGGCCGAAGCGAGTACCAGGAATATGTATTCATCGTGACGATCAATCGACGATTGGAAGAGCACGAATAAATGTATAATGGTAAGTCTAGCACATACGCCGAAGACATAATTCCATTAGACAACTACTATCAACTCGGTACGATTACCTTCGACTATGTTAAGTCAGAGGATAATCTTGCGGATCCGCTAACCAAAGGGTTAAATAGAGAGGTAGTTGCTAAATCATCAAGAGGAATGGGACTAAAGCCCATGGAATAAACTTTTGTGAAGGAAAACCCAACCTTGTAGATTGGAGATTCCAAGATCTTGGTTCAATGGGAAAACCTAATTGCCGAAGTAGAGATCACTGTGGGGGGTTACCCTCCATCTCATTCCTATGATGAAAAACAGTGAGAACGAGGATAAGCTTACCAGTAAAGCTTTTAATGATTTGTGTAAGAAGAATAATTCGAGAAATTTTGAATTACAGAATCACCTATGTGAGAGAGAAGAAGGGCCGCTTCAAAGGGAATTGTATAGGGCGCAATTCTTAGGAACTCTTGCAAAACCAGGCAGATGTCCACGGCCAAAATGGACATAACCGCAAGAACTAAATGTTGCTAGGTAGATGCATTGTGGTAAATATGTTATCGTTTACATCAACAGCAGAATAGTTCAAGGACATCGCGTCTACTAATCAGCTAGTAAAGTAAACATATCTTATCAAGGGAAGGTTCAAAGGGTCACACCTACCTATCCTATGCATTCATCTACCGCTGAACTCTCTATGTCATTCTTAGAGCCTTTGCTAGGGTTTTACACAATTTCCATTCATGTGGGGGATTGTTGGAAAATTGATGGTTAAAATGGAATATTTTAAATGATATGTCATATTGGGCCTATTGGGCTTAAGTGTGTGAATGGAAAGTGTTATGGAAAGGAAAATGGGAAGAAGCTATTTCTCCCACATTGGTTGAAAGAAGGGAAAAGAGTCAATATTTATATGATGTTGTTTTAGTGTAGTTGGAGTAAGAAACCAACATTATACACAATCTCGCGCGCGCAGGGAGGGGTGCAAATCCAATCCGGATTTACCCTTGGGCTTGTGCATGCCCGCGTGTCCTGCGTACACGAATGCAGCTCGATTCGAAGGGAATTGGGATTTTTTTTTGGAAATTGGATGCAGTTACTAATTCATGATCTGAGAATTTTTATGAAAGCCTTTCATTTGCTTCTCTTCGATGGAAGTTTGATTTTCCCAGAATGTATCCTAATTTTTGGCCTAATTCTTTTTCTGATGATCGATTCAACCTCGGATCAAAAAGATATACTTTGGTTCTATTTCATCTATTTTTATTACTGTAATGCTGAGACTGTTCCTGTCCAACCATAAAGGCGTGAATAAAAGCTGAGGCTTTTGGCTTTTCCAGTTCTAACATAATGCTGAGGCTTATGACATTCATTACAGAGCTGTGGCTGTTCATTCCATATTCCATCGGTTTGCCACTCTCCTCTACTAGAGCCTGCCTATATAAACAGCCACAAATGTCACAGGAAAAGAGAGCTTATGAACCATAAGCTGATACACCGAAATTCCTCCTCCTTCTACATTTCTTATGATAAGTAGAGAGTTCAAGCAAAGAGTTCTTAAACAAGGAAGGTATTGTGCAACCTGTCCTTGTTAACCGTTCTATCCTGGAAGACTAACGTTTCATTGAAGCTCAAGCACTCGACGGTGAGGGGACGAATTAGTCTTAAGGAAAGTGTGTTAAACACACGGCTCGGTTTTCTTCTACTTTTAATCTGTTTCAAAACAAACTGTAAGTTGTTTTATTGTAATTTCGATTTGATTTGTTGTAATTTCTTTTTGTTGTAATTTTTCTTATTCGTTTTTCTAGTCAATGTAATCAGATTGTGCCATGTTTACTACATAGAGTGCAACACTTTGTACTTACCTCCTTTACATTTTCTTTTGTATACATTGCGAGGTGAGAAGACGAACATATTGACCAAAAGTAGCTGACGACTTGATGACGTTGTTGCCTTGAAGATGCTTTTAGTTTTTTCTTTCTTTTTTTTAAAGGTTGTAATAGACTTGTTGTTCTTTTGCTCCTAGATTTTTGAAAGTTATGTTTGTACTTTTAAGAGCTAGTATTGTGTAAGTCTTTGGGTCTTTCGTCGTTGTAATTTAACTATCCATCTTTAGTATGGTAAATTTCTATTCTTAGTAGCATTTATGTTTTTACTCGAATATTTTTAGCTTCCGTCGGCTTTTATTTGATACGACGGCGTAGAGGCTTGCGTATAATATTAGATTTATTTAATGATATACGCGCCGAACGTTTCTCTTCCAGATAAGGGCTCGGTATCCGGAACGGGACGTTACAAATATTGCATTAATTAAATTGAAGAGGTGTTATTGTCATTCTGAATTTAACTCAACGCATTAACTACTTTCCATTATATTTGTTTTTGACAACTGCGACAATTAAATAAACGTAATAATATGTAAATTTTGTGACTGATGCAAAATAAAGACTCCCATTGTAGTTCATCACGCATGTCGACCATCGGTAGTCTCGTTAAGATATCATGGAAAAATAGTTCATAATAAAGAGACCGACACTGCAGATTCTTTACTGCAAAAGACGGGTAATGGAAAATCCCGACGCGCCAAATAATCTGGTCGAAGGTGCCGTTGCTCCTGCTTTCAAGCTTCTGCTCGCTTGTCCCACTGGTCTTAGTTCCTCACAGGTACCTGCATTTTTTTTCCTCGGAGGAGTACTATCGCTAGTCTTGCTTTTCATATTTATTGGCTCTACTTTTTTGTCATCATGATTTATTTATTTATTTTTTTGGACTTGTGATTAATGTAGATTTCAGTGGATCTCAGCCCGGCGTATGATAGAATTCCTCATCCTGACTCTGATTTAGAGAAATCAATATCTGAGGTTGCCATGTTTTTTTATTTAATTTTTTTTCTTTCTTCTATTTGTTGGAGGAAGGGGGACCTGAGTGGGTTTTCTTTCACTCTAATTGCTGTTCTTACTGCCATTTATCCTTTTTTTTTATATATATATATATATTAAAAAAAAAATGTATGAGTCCATCGAATTCTTGTTTTTATCTACATGCGGGTCTCCAAATACTTGTAAAGATTAGTGTTTTGTAAAGAAAGGTTTTTGCTGACTAGACTATACTTGATTCACACTTATTGTATTTATTTTCATGTATTCGCATATTTTTATTTTTCCTGTTTGGAAGAAGAAGAAGAAGATAACATTGTCAATCGGAATAATTGCTTCCGAAATTAATAATATTGCAGTAACTTGGATTGAAGTGTAGTTACGTTTAGGACCCTTTCACTACAACATTTGTTGATTAATGTGCTAAATGTTGGAGATTTGTTTTTCCGGCTTGGGATGTTAATTTGTTTGATATTCTTAATGCTTTAGGATTTGGAGGCAAGGATTTTATATCCTTGATCTGCAATTAGCGCATACTGTATTTGGAACCGTATGCAATGCTTTATGTTCATGCTCTTGTTTTTATTTCTGTTAATAGACATGTTCGTATTTGACCTTGTAACTATTTCCATAGAACAGGGCCGGTTTAGGTGCAAAAGCGGTATTACACCTTAAGGGACTCTGCTTTTACAGCCAACACAAAGTTCTTCCTTACAACAAAATTATGTAGAAAATACACCAGTTGTTTGAAGAAAAACATCTTTTGACTAAGCTGTATCATCTAAATGTGGACATGTATGGTAGGATCAGAACATGATATCTGACATTTATTCAGTACATATCTACGATTTTTACGTTCTGCAGACAATTTCCTGCCACTTTAGGATTCAACGTCTAACTTTGTTATGCTGTCATTTTATTATTTTTGTGATTATTATTATTATTGTTATTATTTATCGATTTATTTTTGTAGATATGGGATGAGCGAGTTCAAAAGAACCCTGCATTGTTCAATGGACTAAAATTCAGAGTAAGTTGATTGCACTAACAATTCATGCTCAAGTTACATGTCAGTTCTACTTGTGAGACACTGTCGGCAAATGTTTTGCTTGCCGGCCACTCCCGTTGTTCCCTTCTTAAGATTATAACTGTCTCTTAAACTTCATGCAAGCACCTGCTGGAGTTTTAATGTTAGGAGAGTGCATCCAATGCGACATTAGATTCTCCTGTGATTGCTTTTTATAATGCTTCCTTTTTGAAGAAAAACATCCGTTAATCTCAAATAAAGTGAACACCTTTACAGTATCAGGGCCACATTTTCCACAATGCGGGAGACATTAATCATGAGCCGCATGTTTGCCTTCACCTTGGCTTGACAGATTATAGGTTCGCTCTAGTTTTCATGCCTTGGTTAATTCTAATTTATGTCTACTATTGCCCTCTGATTATTATTTTGTTAAATCTTTTTGGGAAGATGCATGGAATATATGCTATTTCTTAAAAACTCTAGTGAAATTTTCTTTCGTGGCACAAGGACACTAGGCTTTGGGTAAAAAGTTAATGAAACTCTTCCTATTTTTCTTTTTTTGTTATATTGTGTAGATAATTGATAATATCCTCTTAAGAATTCAAGCAGCCATTTTTATTTATTCATGTTTCATTTTGTTTCTTTTGTACATGGGAGCGTTGGGGCAACTATAACGGTGGACTTTCATGTTTAAATTTCTGATCAGCCTTTCTAGAAATACAAAACAAGGTTGCTTTTAATAGACTTAAGTTGCAAGACCCTTTGTCAGAACATGAATATAGCAGTTGCTCTAGTACCCCTTTTGTGTCCTTACAAAATCAGTTTATACAACATTTTGTGCCTCCCTATGCTTCATTTTTGCCCTTGACATACCCATCAACACAAATCTTAGAAATAGAAAACAAAACAAAGGAATAAAAAATCTAATGGTTCTTTTTTCTTCCTCGCCAGGACATTTGTTGGCACAAATTTGAGTCCTTTGTGGGGAAGATTTGTCCTTCAGTCTGAAGGTATTGTCGCATTGTGTGGCCTGTGGAGCTTGTATGGATGTGTTTCTGTCGGTGATTACGGTTTTTCCTAGAGTTCTGGCCTTAATTTTGAGCTGATTGTTATTCGATTTGATTTTGTGTTTTTTATCTTTGATTTTGTACAGCTGTTGCACAACTTTTGAATAGTTGTTTATGTTGAAGAACGAGATCTGATTTGATTTGATATGCGTTCCTACCTATTTCCTTGTTCTGTTTAAATACGAAATCAGGAATGTTTTGTATTTATTAGGTTCCTGGTATCTTTGGTAAGAAGGAAATCGTGGATCAGGGCATGAATAAAACATTCAACTGAAAATATCAGTTGTTTTCTTTTCTACTTTTCTCCTACTTTTCTTAACAGATTATTTCCTTTTTAGTGCTCTAGAAGCGTAGCTGGTAAAGTTATAATATTTCTTTGCTTACTTGCCTTTGTTAGAGCTTTCCTTTGCTAGGCCGTTAGGTTTTACCCTATAAACTTTGTAATCTTTTCCTACTGGAAATGATGAAGATTCCTTTCTTTCAAATTATACAGTTTCTAATTTGACCGAGTAATTGGAGAAGCTCACCATTGAAAGATGTGACCAACTCGTGCCAACAAGATTAGATAGCTGAAGATTAATTTTGTGTCAATCCCCCTCCTTATTTTCTTTATGTGATTTTGCTTATATTTATATGGTCCCTTGTTTATCATTATATTCATGTTTTGGAAAAATGAAAAAGAAGGGGGCTCAACTGTACTTGAGCTTGACATTTCACATAAATTGCTGAATTGCATCTAGATACATAGTTAGTTATTTTTGCACTCCTTGCTGTGACCTGTTCTGTTTTCTTAATTCCTACAATAATGTGATCTCTTGTGTCAGATGATTCTAGTCAGTGCCAGCATACATCAAGTCCTCTTGGCAATGGGGCAATTGTACAGACATCTGACAATAAATTGCTTGTCTTGCAAAGAAGTACCAACGTTGGGGAATTTCCTGGGCATTATGTTTTCCCTGGTGGACATCCGGAGGTACTTAATTTTTGGCTCAACCGTCTTTCTTGTAGATTCCGTGTTAAATCTTCTTCTAAGAGACGAGTAATAAATGACATGATACTAACAGGTGATGATCTAGAATGAGTCAATGAATGCATTTAGGAAGATAAAATACTTAACTGGAAAGGAAGTTGCTAGGTACAAGGATGGAATTTTCTTAAAAAAAAACTGGAAGTTACGTTGTCAGCCTGCCTTATCCCCTATTGAGCCAGGCCAGAAGCTAGGCGAAGTGAGAGTATGGACTCTAATCCGGAAGATAAAGGGAGGTAGCATAGGATGATTGTTGGCAAATTGATTTACTTGTCTCGTACTAGACCAAATATTTGTTTTATTGTCAGTTAGGTTAACAACATTATGCATCAACCCTATGAAGAATTTCCAAATGTTGTATTTAGGATTCTTAGATATTTAAATTTCACCTTGGTCAAGGTTTGTTTTCAAGAAATCTGCAAACGGGAGGTCAAGGTATTCAATGATGCTCACTGGGCTAACTCCACCATTGTTAAAAGGTCGACACCGAAGGTACTGCACCTATGTTTGGGAAACCTTATAACTCGGAGTAGCATAAACAACCTGTTGTATCGAGGAGCAGTGCTGAAGTTGAATTTAGGGCACTTACTCTAATAATCTGTGAGGGTACTCGGCTCAGAAGGGTCCTTTTTGGAATTGGAAATTCCATGTCTGCCTCCTATTCACATGCTATGTGAAAACATTTCAGCTATCAACATTTTTGAAAATGTTGTCCATCATGAGAAAACCAAACATTATGGAGATAGACCGTCACACTATCAAAGAGAAACTTGAAAACAAGGAGATTTCTCTGTCATTTGTGCCGTCAAAAGGGCAACTTGATGATATTCTGACTAAAGCTATCCCTATCAAAGATTTGCAGAATTTGAGGACCAAGCTTGGTTGTTATTCTATCCACAGCCTAGCTTTACGGGTGTAGAAATATGGAGATGTTTTATTGTAAAAATTTGTGTATATATGTAATTAGTTGCTTCTCTTTTCATTTAGTCTTATTTTGGTGTATTTAGTTTGGGGTTTAAGCCTCTAAACAGGTAATTTTGGCCTTTAGTTAATTCTATAGCCGTTGCTTGGGTGGCTATTCTTCCTATTTAAACTCCTAAGCTTATTCTGAGATGATGAATATACCCCATAATCTGTTCTCTTCTCTACATTTCTATAGAAGTCTTATTTTTTTTAATTATACTGATTTGCTAAACTTGTGTGATGATTTCCAGCCTGAAGAAATTGGAGTGAAGTCTCACGAGGCTCGTCAGAATGATTGCCATCAGGTGATCAATCAAAAGGCTTCTGAAGAAATGTTTGACAGCATCATCCGTGAAGTAGTTGAAGAAATTGGAGTTCCTGCAGATACACTGGTAAGCTGGGGGAACCTAATCTTTTTTTTTTTGTTTAGGCCTGTACTGCCCTTGTAGTTCATAGCCCATCTTTATCCAAAGTTATTGTTTTTACTCCTTTGTTTTTCCCCAACGTCCTCATCCAAAGTCTTGTAATTCACAATCCTTGTGTGCACTTTTACTACAAACAACAGATTTCTTAAACACGACACAAATTTAGGCAGTCTAGCTTGTTAATACCTGCAAGTGATTTATCATGCTTCCTTTTATGGGATGAAATTGAAAGCTACTGAGAACATTGGAGAAAGACCTCGTGACCCAAATATGTTCATCGCAGTGGTTCTTATTATTTCTGAAGCTCAATGTAGCGATTTCTGAAATACTGACTTTCTTCTTGTTATACGGACTTTAAACTCAACAGAGGCGTTGTAAAAGTTAACTATGTAAAAGTTGTGTATTACTCCGTCCCATAATATAAGGGCCTTTAGTCTTTCTCACACACTTTAAGAAACTGAATGTCATATATTTGAATGACAAAAGTCCCCTTTGACCATCATTAATGTTATAGCTGTAGAGTAATGAGAATTTTGTTCAATTGATAATATATTAGCCGGGGTAAAAGAAGGAAAAATGTGGGTATTATAAAAGATCCTACATTACGAGACAAACTAAAAAAAAGCCAAAAGGCCTTGTATTATGGGACAAAGTGGTTTGTATTAGATGGGAAAAGAAGCTATGTTGACAAATGTCGTTTTGCTCATGCAGAGCTGCCCGGTGTTTATTGGTGTATCGCGCCGAGTCGTAAATGTCAGACCGGCTGCTTTTTTCTTTATTAAATGTAATCTTCTCTCAGCGGAGATTCAGCAACTCTATTCCAATGCGAGGGACAGCTTTGAATCAACTCATCTCTATGCCGTATCAATGGTTGGTTTCCTGCAACTTGAGTCATTGGATGTTTTAGCTTCTCAGCTAGCTTTCCCCCTGATAAATTTTACTATATATCCATTGCTTAGTAAAACTCTTTTGTGTGTATTCTTGCCTGTGGCGTTACTTGGGTCACGTGTACCCTCTTACACACATTTTCACTCGTGGGCATGTCCGTTGACATTTGCACTTTTATCAGCTTCAGTTCACCGTTTTATCAAAGAATACATTCTCATTCATCAGTAAAGAATTTTGCTACGCCATGTGACTAGGTTCCCCCGAGGTATGTGCAATACCCTGCCTGGAGTGGATCTTCAGTCAGTCATGGATCCTCTCCGGTTAGCATTAGTGAATACATCAATCTCCTTGTAAATAGATTTTTCAAAATAAAGACCTTGACCAGGATGCAGTTTAAGATATCTGAGAATTCCGTTAGCAGCTTTCATACGAATCTCAGTAGGGCTATGCATAAATTGGCTTACCAATCCCATACGAGAACTAATGTCAGTATGGGCAAGATAACAAGTATATAATTAATATTTTATATACTTCAACGCGCCACGCCATGCCCCTTAACTGTGGGCATAAGGCCCAACACTTGAAACAATATATATATATATATATATATATATATATATATATATATATATATATATATATATATATGTGTGTGTGTGTGTGGGGGGGGGGGGGGGGGGGAGGGGACAATGTTTGGCGAGAGGTTTGAACCTCGCGACCTTCGTTCGATACCTTTTTTTTTTTTTTTTTTTTTTTGAATTGATAATTCGATGTTTAGGATGATGTGGAGGGGGGCATGGTGTCCAAAATGCCAGGTTGCCACCAAGGAGGTTATGCTCTCTTTAAGCTGATGGTAGAGTCTGCATGCAGAGAAGACATAATTATTTAATTTATTCTTTCTTTCTTTCTTGTCATTGATTTTTTGTTCTTTCTTATCATCATAGATACTAGAGTAAAGCTGTATGTGGTTCACAGTATAGAAGCAGCAGATAAATTTGCTAAATATAATCTACAATTTCATGACTTACTCTTTTTGAGTCCAATTCATTGTTTCTATTTAAGGGTTTTTCTTTCATAAACTTTGTGGTATGTGGTATGAAATCGCTATGATGTTTGAAATTGTATGTCAATAGAGTTCATGTGTGCAAGTGCAATCAGGTGCGGCTTCAGGAATTTAATGATACGGGTTGGAAATTTATCATATTTTACAAATATGAAGCTTAATGTTATACTCCGTCCCAATTTGT
Organism: Gentiana straminea; assembly: GCA_036785695.1. Lineage (NCBI taxonomy): Eukaryota > Viridiplantae > Streptophyta > Magnoliopsida > Gentianales > Gentianaceae > Gentiana > Gentiana straminea. The sequence continues at coordinate 7,203,140 of JAVUPR010000385.1, read as the reverse complement.
TTGAGACGTTTTGGAGCTCACAATATTTAAAGCATACATCAATTAATGAGTTGTCAGGATTTACTTTTTTTTATCCTTTTATATATTGCATTATTTTCAAAATATTTAAGGAGACATCACTTAATGAGTTGGGACAATTTAGGCAATTAAAACAAAAACTTTAAGTCTATTTAGAGTTATGAGAATTATTTTGAGACGGCCAAAAAAAAAAATTACCAAACAAATTAGGACGAAGGGAGTATATTATAGGTAATACGGGTCAATATGGATCAATATATAAAAATAAATACATAAAAAATAATTTTCACTGTAATATTTTTTTTAGCGGGTCGAGTGACCCATTTGTCACCATGTGTAGCCGCCCCTGAGTGCAATAAAAACTAATCACTCATTCTTAAAACCAGCGTTATTAAGACCGACCAAAGAGTCGGGCGGAAAGTTCTCTGTTCCCGGTTCTCCCGTAGCCGGATCCTCCGGAACCACAAGAATCCTTAGCTAGAATGGGATTCCAACTCAAGCACCTTTCTTTTTGAGTGAGATTTTGATAAGAGTTGCTTTCTTTGGAGAGCGCAAGTACGATGAAAGTTGTAAGTTTGTGTTCGGGAGGGAGTTATTGTCTATCATTGGCCTCAATGGTAAAATCAGTCGGGGGTCCTGAGAGGCGGTGGTTTACCCTACGACGGATGTCAGCGGTTCGAGTCCGATTATCTTCAACTCGTGAACTTAGCCAATACAAAGCTATATTTGATAGCACCCAATTTTTCCCATTCGGAGGTTCGATCTAGGCTTTATCATTCATGGACGTTGATAAGATCCATCCATTTAGCAGCACCTTAGGATGTCATAGCCCTCAAATTGAAAAGAAGGATGATTATAAGCCGGTTTTCTTTTACTTATGAAACCAAATCCGTTTTATATGGTTTTCAAATTTAAAAACCAAAATCATAAACCTTTTTCTAAGGTTAGAATCATTTCCCGGTTTGTTTTGACGTGGTTTCATTTTTTCATGATTTCGTGAACAAATATAGTATTGAATGTAAATCATAACTGAATACCTTTCCGAGTACTTAAAGCACAATACGATTCTGAGTTTAAGTCTGTTGTTGAGCATTCTGAATCTTTGTGATTTCTTCTTGATCCCATCTCGTACTCTACTCTAATCACGTTGACATCAAATTTCTTGAAACCGGACAAGATGGGAATTTAAGAAGATGAATCATTTGAGCGCTGCTGAGATGAACGGAGGAGAAAAAAACCAACTTTTGGAGATCTCAATAGGATCCATAAGTGCAGTGGAGAGAGATGGATGATCATCATTGTTATTGTTTACCCAAAATCATAATAATACTCGAAGAGTCTTCTAACCATTCTTTGGATTTTTTTTTTTTTTTTAATCTTTATTTTTTTGTTGTTGTCTAGTCTACATATGGAACCAATAACAATAATAACAAGCATATCTTCCTCTAAAAGTGAGAAAGGGAAAAGGAAAAAAAAATAAAATAAAATTTTGTGAGAAATAAATCTCCCACGTAAAAAGAAGAGACTGGCCCCCAAACATCCTCAACTTACTAATCTTCTTTAAGTTTTTGCCTTTGCCAAAAACATAAACGTTGATACAGCTTTAATGTTGTTGTTGTTGCTGTTGTAATTTAAGGGAGCTGCTGCTGCTGAGCTAAATTTGGTCTTTTCTCCAACGCTTCATAATGCATCACGAAATTATCCTGCAAATCCATCACAGCAGTGTGAACACCAACAAACAAAAAAACACCCTCTAAAATCGTCACACATAACCGGACAACAATAACTATAATTCTGATTATTTATTAAATAGGGTCGCGTCGGATTCTAATAATATTTATATATATATATATATATATAATAAATAATGCTGTTGCTGCTTCTGCTGGTGGCGGCTCACCTTTCGGATTGTCTCCCATGTGTTTGGATCAAAGCAAATATAGGATCCTCTCTCATGCAAATTCGACTTTGCCAGAAGTTCTGAGTTCACTACTCTCATAAACCACAACTTATGTATTTTGTGATAAAACCACCTTCTGTTATACCTGCACGTCCCCATACAAAATTCATCTAAAGCTGAGTGAGATTCGTAACTTCCATATTTAGTGACAAAATACGAGCAACCTTGTTTTTTTTATTATACTTTCACGGATGGGATGTCATGCCATGTTAGAGAAAAGACTAGTGTAGCTTATGGTAAAATAAAAAAAAGTTAACAATAGATGACTCAACGCTACCGACGGCTACACAGCATTCAAGAACCCATAGAAAACGTAGGACCGTTAATTTGGGCTTATCGTAGAGTTTGTTTCCCACAGCTTGAACCCACAACGTCACCTATGATTTCTTTAAAAGCTTGTTTCCATAGATAGCTTTGAACCCACAACATTACCTATGATTTCTTTTAAAAGTTTGTTTTCATAGCTTGAACCCACAACCCACAGCTTTTACCGAAAGCACAAAGTTCACCTTCTTATAAAACCAAAAAACCATCTCCGTCGACACAAGGAAAAAGAAACCACTGTGAAAAGAGTAAATTCCTTGTGATAAAGACAAGAGAGAAAGCATACAATTCATTTGCTGCAAACAACTGAGCCTCCTCTTTTGGCATGCTGCACAAACAAAAAATTAATAAATGTGATAACAATAACTATAATAATTGCAAAGATTCCATGTTAGGTACTTGGAAGAGAAAATAAAAAAATGTACCTGTAAAAGATGTAAAACAAGGTGTCTAACTGAAACCTGGAAAAATAAGCTTGCTGCAGACACAAAGAAAGAAGGGTTAGAGAAAAGGACAAGAAAACGAATACGACTACGAGTGATGAAAAAATGATGACTCACACTGAGAGGTGGAGGTGGGTTAGCATAATAACACTGCGGCACGGTGAATTCTGGATCACCTTTGACAGGCTCATCGGACCATGGAGAGCCGAACGTCTTGTACAGATTTTCGGTTGAGTTCAGGTTCAATCCAAGAGTAGTTAAATCTATTCCTAGTGCAAGAGAGGTCAGATCAGGATCGCTCATTCTTATTACGTTTAATAAACCTATCAAACCAAACCGGTCAGGAATGGTGGCTGATGCTTGCATATTCTTCATTCCTTGATCCCTAAATGGCTGCTGCTGGCTTACAGAAGACGGCATTTGCTGCAGCCGAAACTGGGGTGGTTGGTTCTGGTGCTGTTGGTATTGCTGGATAAGCTGATCATACGAACCCATACCAGAAACTGAGTTTGCTGAATTAAGAGACCGTAATCCAATGTTTGGGTGCGAGTTGCCCTGGATCACAATAAAATTGTGTATTTTAGATAATATGTCACATGTGACAAAGAAGAATACAGCCACTTTAAAGTCTACTACTGTCATATCACCTATATTCAAAACCTCAATTTATCACTATTTTGACACCGTGACGTAAGATATAGAGACATACATAGTTTAACTGCAACAATGTCATCTATAAGTTCAAATGATTAGCTTTGACGAGTATATCTTTGTAAGAGGATACACAAGATGAAGCTCAGAGATGAATACTAGCAAGACAGGAACTAAATACTTGAGGCAGACAGACACAGAAAGTTTTAGTCAATCAAATTATTCGGAGATGAGCAAAAAAAAAAAGGTTCAAGTAATTTAGAGAGTATTGGTGTATAATATGTTCAGCAGGGTAGCTGAATATGTTCAGCAGGGTAGCTGACCCTGCTGAGTATAAGTCTACTGATGTTTCAGCAGGGTAACTGACCCTGCTGAATATTAGTCTGCTGATAATACTTCTACGTATTATTATTTTTAATGTGTACAAATGTAACTTTATTACTTTTGATAGGATACTTGAGTATAACCACTCTATTATGTTTGTAACCACCCTATAAAGGATATCTAGGTAGTTATTACTTACTTTTTAGTTTATCTAGGAAAGTTACTTTTTCACTTTATGCTTTATAAGCATGCTTTGTATTTCACCTATTTATACCAACCTTATTGGGTTGAGTTGAATATAAGAGTTATATTTCTCTTTTCACTTTCTTCTCTTAAATTCTATATATTGGATTATGTATTATTTCGCCGAGTATAAGTTCTATCGATGTTTCGACGGGGTAACCGACCTGCTTGATATAGTCTCTTTGATAATACTTCTACGTATTATTATTTTTAATGTGTACAAATGTAACTTTATTACTTTTGATAGGATACTTGAGTATAACCACTCTATTATGTTTGTAACCACCCTATAAAGGATATCTAGGTAGTTATTACTTACTTTTTAGTTTATCTAGGAAAGTTACTTTTTCACTTTATGCTTTATAAGCATGCTTTGTATTTCACCTATTTATACCAACCTTATTGGGTTGAGTTTAATATAAGAGTTAATCTTTTCTCTTAATCTTCTTCTTCTTCACTCTTTCTAAATTTCTTTAGAGAGGTAGAACTCATGAATATGATCAATTTACAGAAATAAAACTTTTGAAACATGAAGCTCCAGTGCTCAAGAAATGCTAGCTTATCTGCTATGAAACGAACTTTAGAAAGAAATTGTGCGCAATGCATGTTCAAAGACATTCCATGCCATGTCTTACTTAAGTTCCGTATAGAAATCCTACATCAAGAGTCCGAGCTCATCAAACTCTGATAAGCACAAAGGGAAAATAGAAAGACTTGTCATTCTAGACAGTACCAACACACTCACATACCTGCTGATGGTAGGACGAAGAATGTGTTGATGGAAACATATCTGATCCATGTAATTGAATTAGCTCCTGGTTACTCATACTCACTGAAGGTGTATGTTGCAGTTGTTGCGGTCGATGGGATGAAAAAGTCCCTCCCAAATTGAAACCAGAAGACCTTCCCAGCTGTACGTCACAACAAAATAATTACAGGGCATAGTGACACTCAGGCAATAATTTGCAAAGGCTCATATGTTCATTGTAAAACACTCACTGAGAATTGCTGAGCTTGCATCATAGAACCACTACTGTCATGAAGTTGTTCTTTTTGGTGCAGATCAATACCATATTCAGTATTGCCACCTGATAAGAATGTGGTTTAAACCGTCAAAAGAGACTATACATAACTATGGCATCCACTGTCAAGGGATATACAATTTTCTTTTAAACTGAACCGACTGACAGCCTGACCACCGAATCGACCCCAAAAGCATATAGTGTCGTTTTTGTCAGCAGATTTTGGAATTTGGTTTCGGTCTTCATATATAAATAAACAAAATCTATAACCGAACCGAACCAGACTCTTTTTTTGTTGTATATTCGTTTTTGGTCTTCATGTAAAAAACACCTAACGGCTAGAAAATGACAAACGGCTCCAGCAGTGTTCCAACAGACACTGAACAGTGAAAACAGCCTTAGATCCTAAAAGACGACTCCCAAGAGACCAACTGGGAGGAAACTATGATGAAGAACAAGGAATAATACAAAAGAAATACATAGATTAAGCCTATAAATTTAACACATGACATAATTTTAACTGGTGATGACATAATGAATTACAGAAGCTAAAAACATTTCTTGCACAGGTGTTTGAAGTAAAGGTTTTGGGCAATCTTAGGTACTTACTTGGAATAAAAGTGGCATGCTTCACAAAGGAAATACACTTTGGATCTTCTCAAAGAAACAAGAATGCTGAGGTGTAAGCCAGCTACAACTCCAGTAGAACCAGGGCTCAAACTGGGTGAAATAAGGCAATTCATGCATGAACTAACCCAGTTCCATATGCAAGTTGTCTAATGTCTACAATATCCTAAGATACCTCAAAAGCACACCAGGACAAAGTCTCCTACTTGGCTCTATAACAGATAGGAGATCTACCTCAGGATACTGCTCTTACCTATGGGGGAATCTGATCACATGGAGAACCAAGAAGCAACCTGTTGTATCCAGGAGCACTGCAGAAGCTGACTTAAGAGCCTTGGCAAAAGGGATCTATGAAGGTATATGGCTGGACAAACTACTATAAAAACTTAAAATCAGCAGCTGCAAACCTATCCTCCTAAAGTGTGACAATATCTCAGCTATCAAGATCACTGAGAATCCAATTCACCATGATAGGACCAAACATGTTCACATAGATCATCACTTCATCAAAGAAAAGATTGATGACAACACTATCTTTATCAGCTATGTTCCTTCTCATCAACAAATTGTTGATCTCCTAACAAAACTTGTTACTGTCAAGACCTTTCAAGAGCTCAATTCCAAGCTTGGTTGTTTTGACATCCACAACCATTCTTGAGGGGAGTATAGAAACATTATTAATGACTTAGTAATTATTACTTAATCTTGGTTGCTGTTTTAGCTCTTAGCTGCCTTTATCTCTTCATAATAAGGCTGGTGGTAGTTGGGGCAATAGTTAGGTGGAAGATGGTTAAATAGTCGTTGTATTATTAGTTTTATGTCTGCTGAGAGATTCTCTCTTACTATTTGATCTGTTGTAAAATATTCTTATGATAAATGAGAATACTTCCTTCTCTTTCCATCTGACTCTATCTTACAGTCTACAAGTCCTTTACCCGGTGTGGTCTTCAAACACCTCAAGAGTCTATGAACCGCATCTAGATACCCTTGCATTGTTGAGTGCATGAATTGAGTTAATGAGTTCACCGCACAGGAAATATCGGGTCTGGTGTGGGCAAGGTAGAGTAACTTCCCCACGAGCCTTTCACATTTCTCCATCTACACTGTATTATCCCTCGAAACTCTCCCAAGCTTCAGGTTCATTTCCATTGAGGTGCCTGTGGGTCGTGCTCCTATCATCCCAGTTTCGGCCAACAAATCCAGAGTATACTTTGTTTCAGAAACAGAAAGTCCGTCCTTATAGATCTGACAATCTCCATGCCCAGAAAGTATTTAAGAGGTCCAAGGTCCTTGATTTCAACCTCCTTGGTAAGACTACTTTATTTTTTCCAACCTCATCCAAATCATCACCTGTCAATAATATCAACATACACAATCAAAACAGTTATCTTTTCATTTCCACAAGGTTCTATATACAAAGCAAGATCTTCACGACATTGAATCCCAGTTTCTTAGATAACAGCATGAACCGATCAAACCAGGTTTTTTGTGCTTTGTTTAAGCACATACAAAGATTTGACCAACCTACAAACTCTCCCTCTCTAAAACAATCTTCAAAGCCCAGAGGGGCTTCCAAGTACACCTCCTCCTTAGGTCCAAGTGAAGAAAAGCATTTTTGAAATCAAGTTGATGCAACTGCCAATCCAAATTAACTGCCAATGAAAGAAAAAATTATAGTATTCAACATGATTACTGGTGAGAATGTTTATGAATAGTCAATCTCATAAGCTTGAGAGTACCCTTTGGCTACCAACCTAGCCTTATGTTTTAAGACTGACCCATAAGCATTACACTTATTTGTAATGACCCACTTGCACCCCATGGTTTTTCTTCCTTCTAGCAAACTAACCACCACCCAGGTTTTATTCTTATCAAGTGCCCTCAGCTCATCCAAATTGCCTCATCCCAAGCCGGAACTTGAAGTGCTTCATGAATATTGGTTGGAACAATTGACATAGAGAGATTTGAGAGGAAAGCTTAACTCAAGAACTGGGACAAAAGCTTTGTGTAGGTTCTAGGTTTTCTTCTGTCGACTATAGGGACATCGAGAAGGAGGACTTCTGGTAGATGGATTTTTCACAAGAATCAGAATCAAGTGATGAACTAGCTAACCTGCAAACTGTCAGAACCAAGATGCTCTTGGTCAACGATTCGCTGAGTAGGCTGGTTTTCAGGCTCTTCCTCTTCCCTTGTGTTCCTCCTCTGATAGGTTACCCATTTGAACCTTTTATCAGGACTCGAATCGGGAAACTTTATTCATGCAATACCAAGACTATCATTGTTCTTCCTTATTGAGTCATCGGCATGTGGGTGATCAGAATCAAGTATTTCTAAGTTTTTAGAATTATTAATCCCTTCTTTCCAGTTTCGCATCTAGACTCAGCAAATCAAAGTAAGACTCTACCCTCGTTTTCTTAGACTCCCTATGATTTGAATGATCTTTTTCAAAAAAACATCTTCTGTTCAAAAAAGGTTACGTCCATGGTGACAAAGACTCTCTTAGATTCTACGTCAAAACATATATACTATCTACTAGTGGGAGAATACCCAACAAAAACACATTAGATAGACTTAGGTTCTAACTTTCCCCTCTTGTAGATGTGTATAATACTGTACAACCAAAGATTTTAAGGGGTAAATCATTTATTATCTCGTTATAGGATAGAGTTCACTTAACACTTTCAAAGGAGTCTAATGATTTAAAATCTTAGAAGGCATTCGAAATCAAATACACAGCTATAAGAACAGCTTTTGTCTATAGATACTTGGGACAATTTGAAATTTTCATCAGAGCCCTCACAACTTTAAGAATGTGCCTATTTTTCTTCTCAGCAATCCATTGTGCCAAGGGGTTTCAAACACACGAACTCCGATGAATTATTCATTTATCAGAGAAAAACTTCCAAGAACTTGATTAAAAGTACTTTGTCCTAGTATCGGTTCTAATCATTTCAAATTGAGTCTCAAACTGAGTTTTAATCATTTCAAAAAAAAACTTATAAAAATTTGTTCGACCTCCCATTTAATATTTAACAGATAGACCCAAGAAGCCCTAGTATGATCACCGATAAAAGTTACAAACCATCTTTTTCCTATAAAGCTCTTAATCCTAAAAGGTCCCCCCACATCACCGTGGATCATTGTAAAGGGCCTAGTAGGTATATACGTTTGAGGGGAATAAGATGTTCTACAATGCTTAGCCAATTCGCAAACTTCACACTGAAAAGACTTTGATTTTTTTATTTTCGAATAATTCGGGAAACAATTTTTCCATATATAAAAAATAGGGTGACCATTACTATTGCGCAAAGTAAGAATTTTATTCGTATCAGACACATCAACTAACTGATAAACGGCCTTCAAGATGGTTTCCCAGTCAGATATGGAATTTTATTCCAAGACATAGAGCTCTCCAACCATTGGAAACTTGTCAATTGTCGTCCCCAAGTTTACATCCGGCAATTTATAACCAGATTTGGTAAGTTGGCTTTACACTTGTCATCTGAAGCAAGTTTGGATATGGAAAGTAGATAGCAAGTTAGTTTAGGAATGTGGAAAACAGACGTTACGGTTAAGCTGGTGGTGATTGGTACGGATCCCCCCCTTCAAGCAATAATATAATTGGATCCATTTGCCAATTTGACACTTTAGTTTCCAGCACAAGACTTATATGAAGAAAACAATTCAGAATTGCTGGCCATATGATCAGTGGCACCTGAATCGGCAATCCAACTGATCTTATGGGTTTGTCAAAGGTGAGAAAGAAAATAATTAGTTGAGTCGACATAAGAACATTTTGTTTTTTATAGAACAGGATAAAATTTTACTAAGTTTGTTCCTTAATGAGAGGAGACACCCCAGATTGAGAGGTATGCACTTGATCAGAATCCACCTGGTTGGCCTGCCATGCATCTGTCTTATTTTCGGCCTGCTTCAGTTTCCAAGTTGGTTTACCAACCAGTTCCCAACAAGTATCCCGACTGTGGCAAACATTTTTGCATGTTAAGACTTGACCTTCAAGTTTCTATTATTTTTAATGATCTCAGCTTTTCCTATGGCCAATGCTGAATTCTCCACCTCTTGCTACGTTTGGTTCGGCTTATGCACGACCCTTCTTTTGCCTTCCTCCGTACGAACTTCCGATCAAACTTCCCTTAAAGAAGACAACAACCTCCTTCCTAAAATCCTCCTTCGACTTCATCAAGATCTTGAGTCAACCCTGCCAAAAAGAAATATACCCCATTTGTTCTCCTCTCTTTTCTTGAATTTCACACTAACTCCCAGACAGTCCAACGATTCTTCACCACACATATCAAGTTCTTGCCACAACGTCACTATCTTATTGTAATTAGTGACACCTCGGGGATTCTTGTTAGAGGATCCAAAGCTTCGTCTTCAATTCATAGATCTGAGATGTATTCTCAATGTTAGAATACATCTTTTTGACAGCTTCCCATGTGTCTTTTGCAATTGGAAGAAACATATGTGGTCTCACAATGGCTGGATCCATCGAATTTATGAGCCATGCCATGACCATGGAGTATTCAGATTTCAAGTCCATATACTTAGGATATTCAATTTTCAGGGCCCTTGTTTCACACATCAGATATCCCAATCTGCCTTTTCCATCAATGGTCAGTCTTACAGTCTAGTCTGTGCCCACTCCAGGTGATTTTTGCTTCTGAGTTTTCGGGACGGAGGCAGAATTGACGTGTTGTTTGTATTGGTTTCTTCATCGTTTGGGGGTGATTTGTTCCAAGCATATGGGGGACATCCCGGAATTTTTTGAGGTAGAAGAGATGATGCCTTTTCACCGGACATGGTAGTTAAAAAACTAGGGTTTGAGTTGGCTTTGAAACCATGTAAACATATTTAGGGAAAAACTCTTGTATACTTTTATTGCTTAAATAATACAAAGAAACCCTATTCCCCTAAGAGTCTTGTGAGGGTAGAATTCCCTTTTACCCCTTATCCAAGACTTACCAAGTATAGCCTCTAAACCTTAATGTCTATCTCACGGAATTCATTAGGTCAGGCCGCACACCAAAAAAAGACAAAAAAAAAAATAAAACAACACAAACTTACAAGAGATAAACATCCTAAAAAACCACCAAACTTCAACTAAACAGTATTAGAGAGGGAGATCAATCTGAAATGCTTATTTCTCTCAGGATGTTCAAGTATGCGGATAACTAAGAAAGCCTTATTAAGCTCCAGAGGTAGACAACCTTCATTCAAGAATAAGCATATTTTATCAAGAAATCCTCTCTCTAACAAGGACTCAGATTAAAAATGAGAATTGCATATATTTATCAAAAGACTTCCTGAAATGACAAGAGTTGAAGGTTTATGATCATATGGGCATAGAAGTCCATGTCTTGCCAGTACGAAATAAGATTATAGGCATAAAAGTGATAAAACAGTAAGTAAATTGTTGTTTCACTGAAGAAATGAACATAATCAAAAGTACGTGAGTTTGAAAAAGGCAAAGGACAGGACCCAAAACTTAGGAACAAAGAAGCTAGCAGAAAATGACATCTAAAAGTACATTCTAGTTTAGATGTAGAAACAATTCAAAGTACCACCAAACTACAAAAGTTACACCAAATATTTTTCAATTAAATAATTGTAGTACCTCAAGACAATTGTCAAATATAAACGAATAAACCTAAGCAATTAAATCCGTTGTGCAAAGACACGTGGTTGAAAATAAGCACCTTTAAAACCTGGTAAAGCTGGAAAATCTTCATTTTGAATACTGAAATCTTGATTATGTTGAACCAAAGAATTGATACCTTGTTTCCGCAGAGAACCTGAAATAGTAAGCTTATTCGTCATAATATGGTACCCAACAGACTGTCAATATATTTAGTTCTTTACCGATTTGTCCTTGAGGTCCTCCAGAAGAATTAGGACGGCTGGACAGTTGAGGGAAATCATTAATATCATAAGGTGCACCATCATTGGAGTTTACGTCATTCAACATTCCTATAGAGCTCATATTATTCACTCCTTGCACATGATTTTGGGATAATGACGCAGCACCAGCAGCATAGGAATTCCCTAGCATAGAAATTGCCTGAGGTGAAGCTGAAGGCAGAAAAAATAATCACTACATCAAGTCACCTTATTCTAACCCACTAAATTAGTGCATTTCTGCAGAATTTTATATCTCCGAGACTAAGAATAGAGTAGTAAAAAAAATTTGCAACCATAAGTAGAAGAAAAGTGGGATAAACACGTCATCAGAGAAAAGAGGCTCAAAGGATCGATCCCTTTCAGAAGCAAATAATGTTCATCTAGCCAAACAATTTAAGAAACATGAGAACACAGACATCAATAGAGGGGATCTTTTGTGAGGGTTTGAGTCATGGGGGAGAGAATCTCAAAATCTGAAAGGAATATTATTCCAACAGACACAAGATTACAAATGGTAAATCAAGGAAGGAGGAGGGGGAGGGGGAGGAAAGCATTTCAAACTTAGAAATCTTCTACCATCCAGAATTAAAAATAAAGTAAATATAAAAGAGAGAGAGGGAGAGGGAGAGGGAGAGGCGGGGGGGTAGTTCTCCACACACAAAAAAAGGATTAGTTGAGCTGCATAACAGCTGCAGCAAAAAATTAAAAACTACATAAAGACCAGTAACTGAATAAGCTGAACTGTCACAAAAGAAACTCACCTTGCTGAAGAACACCACTCATTAGCCTATTCTGTCCTTGGACACTTACATTTCCAGGTCCACTATTGGAATTTAGATTAATTCGAGAGGCCAGGCCAGGCCAGGCATGGACAATCCCCCACCAGAACTCATGCTTCTTCCAACATTTCCCCCTCCTACAATGTTTCCAACGGAGCTGGTAATTCGGTGTCCTGTATTTCCGAGTACGGGAGACACCCCCAATCCTTGAACTGAGTTACGATTAGCAATGGCCCCAGAGGTTTGCAGGATTCCAGGAATAGAACTACCAACCCCATTTGTATTGCTATTGCTATTATATCCCGGGTTCCCAACAGCATTTAAGCCTCCTCTGTTAGGTATCCCCCTGAATGAACATGAGAACTTCCGTGCGATATCTGCACGTGTGAAAGAAAATAAAGTTATACAGCATAAATATAAATTTGCATATGTGATGGAAGATTAAAAATTAAAATAAAAATAAAAATAAAAAAGTAGTCAACCACAACTTTAATACTTACCAAACCTACATCCTACCGAGCAAGGATCCTCAGCCCCAAGTGATTTCCCAAGTACAAGTGTTTTTAGACATTATCATCAAGACGACGTAGTTCTGAAGAAAAAAGATCAACGGAAAGATCATTTTCATATTTTGAGTGTGTGGTCAGATGACTTGTACTTGAGAAACTTAGAGCGGCCCTAATGATGATTATGAGATAATGCTATTGATTGGTGATGTTTGGATGATATGGAGAAAGATGATTGGAAGATAAATTTAGAAGAGTTGTAAGGATAATTTGTGTGTGATGTGATGTTGTAATGGTGATAATATAAAAATATAAATTTACTTAATATGCATATATAAAAATATAAATTTAACACTTATAAAAAAAGTGATTGGCTCGAATTACTTTATGCCACTTTTTGCCAGAGAATACTCTCTCATCCATTGGCTGGAAACAGAGAATGAGGTAGAGAAGGTCTCAAATTTATTCTCTACTTAAGCATTACTATTTTGTTAGATCACAATATTCCTTCTCCATTTTGTCAATTAAGAAGCTGAATATGTCTACAAGAGTCCCATTAGGGCTGCTCTTAAGGCTAGTACTTTAGAGGATCCTGGCTCACATCCTACCTTCCTCCTTTCTTGGCTTTTCTTTTTTCCATGAAAAACAGTTAAAATCCAAAACTAGTTACATCCTCGTGGCTTTTCCTTATCTAGAAAACTACTTGAGATTTTTTTCCATGAATTCAACTAAAAATTCTGACGAAGTACAAGGGCGACACAGAGAGTCGGAAAAACCTGTGAGATACCAACAGGGGCATTGTTTGATGCAAAACGTCCGCAAGCAATGTTACCAACAGTTTGTTGAACCCCACCTGATGGTACATTATTCATTGTCGCGGTTCTAGACCCAAGTGTGCCAGGCATGTTAGGGACATTATAACTGCCATGATAATGATGCAGCCCTTGAAGGCCTCCTGTGATGAAAAACTTATCTGATTAAGGTTGGATGGGAGCCAATGACAGTGACAACCCAAGGGAAAGAAAACAAAACAAAAAGAGCGAAAGGTAATAAGGATCAAGATTGCAATCCTACAAGAAAAATTACTTTTGGCAGCGTGGTTTTGGCAGCATAGTTTTAAAACATGCCGCAAATGTTAGATTTTGCAGCATGCTCGTTTTTTTCCGCTGCTGATATTATACTAATGGCAGTGTGTAGAAAATTACGCTGTTGATAGGATTATTTGCGGCATGCTTTGGCCTGCTATGAAAAATAAAGTATTAGCAGCGGGTGTTTACACGCTTTAGATTTTTTTACCCATATTTCCATTTAATTTTTCTTCCTCCCGCGATTTGAGACATTTCCCGGCTAAAGTAAAAAATAAAGAAACGAAAATAAAACAAGCGCTAACTCAAATTCCCTCTTTCTCAAAACCAAAAAAATACCCTAGCCTTTCAATTTTTCCTTCGATTGAGCTCTCCACTGCTGCCGCTCTCTGACAGAATTTGGTCACCATCGAGGTGAATTGATCGAATTCTTGCCCCGTGCAAGAATTTCTAGGTAAATTGATCGTTTTTTTTTTGAGAAATCTCTCCATTTGGAGTTGTGTTGTCTTGTAATGTATTTGTTTCCGGATTCATTCATCATCTCTATTGATTTCATGTTATTGATTTCATTTTTCTGTTTCAAAATCTGACGAAATTTCATTTATGTAGTGTTTACATTCGTTTGAGGAATTTCACCCAGCATCTTAGATGTTTCTCCTTGACACTTTTTGTGTAGGTCCACTCTTGCCTCCATTGCTAGTATCTTACAATTCCAATGCTTATCTAAACGTAGAACTTATTTGTCGACATTTTGTAGAGGAACAAAAAGGCAAGATTGGGAAGTTAATTGAGGATGAAAGTAGATGGACATGGTAAGGGCTTCAAATATATTCTATTTTTCGTTTTTTAGTCCCATTTCTTTACATTTCATGTTTAGCAAAATGATCATAAACTATTTCTGCAGTGACTTTTGATATTAGTCGGACAGTGGCTTTTGAATGATATTAGGTTATTTTCAGATTTCCTTGAATGATTATGTGTTTATTAATTCAGACAAAGAAAAAGTCATGTTACTAGTATGGATGAGACGATACGATCTGCTGTTATAAGAAAAAATGATTAATAGAATGATTTTAAACAATATAATACATTCTTATGTTATCAAATCAAGATAATGATTATATCATTAAAGTAGCTAGAAAGCAACAAACAGACTACTTGTGCTAGTATGTATTCAACATCAAACATAGCCTACACGCTTCATATTGTTGGCCTTCGTTGTATTTTTGGATCAATGTTTCTTCACTTTTTTTAGATGACTGAAATTCATCGGGCTTGTTTTCGTAAATCGGGTTTGTTTTCGTAAATCTTGTATACATGGATGGAACATCTTTGCACGACGAAAGATTCAAGATGGGGAGATATGATATCGCTGCTTGCTTTTTATTGCTCTTCGATTTTTATTTAAATGATGTGACTTGTACACTTATGAACTCTTCAAAGATGCACATTGTCAGGGATATTTTAGGTGGTGACGAAGAAAAAAACCTTATTATTAGCTTGGTCACGGTTCTGTTTATAAGTCAAGATCCTACTCATTTAATGTTCAGTTTGGTTTAAGTCCTACTGATAATATGTATGTTTGCATCAGACCTTGTATCTTGAATCTTTTTTATGTATCAGCCTGTTAGAATTAAAGTTAACTTTATTAGCATGCCTGTACAATTTCTAGTTACACATACAGTTTTAGCATGTTGATGGCATCCCATGGTGGGGATTAGTATTAACATAGACAGCAGAAGGCTTCACATACACAAATGGAGACTTAGACATCAGAAGCCTATAGGATTCACATCCTAAACCAAATTTTAACTGACTAAATGTTATTTGAAGTATAATAATCTAGGTTTGTTTATGGAGATGCTGGTTCTTCACGAAGGGTAAGATTTACTCTGCAAACGGTTTGTGATCCTTTTATTGGGTATGGAATTGCTTGTACTGAGGCCTCTGCTTAACAGTACTTCATTATGAAGCCAACACAACACAATACAACACTTTTGTTTCGATGCTACCGATTGTGCACATGGCCTAGACTACCAACCTTACTTGCCGTCTAGTTGCAGTGTAAGAGCACAAGTGTTGAAGCTTTCACGTTTTACAGTATTTTGGATCTTGTATTTACTTTTATATGCTTAGCATCTGTTTATTTTAACCTATCTTTAGGGAAATGAGGCTTGTCAAACGATGCTTTCTACTCCTTCAATTTTTTATTTACAGTTTTAAGCACAATATCAATGTAACTGTTCTGATATGCTTATATCTTGTCACATGGATGTATAGTATTGGATTCTTGTGTTGTTTTATGTTTTATGTATAGTACAAACATGTATTTTTTCAGAAAACTGATTTGTATCTTGCAATAAATAGAGACAACAACTTGCAATACTAGTTCGAATGGAATCAGTCTTGGTTTTGATTATTCTATTTGTTACTGTGGTATTGAGTCCGACCGTTCTGTAGTTCTGGTAGACTATTAATTGCCTTGCCTTAGTTGTCTGTTAAAGTTAGAAATCTAGTATAGGTTGTTCTATCTGAGAATTGAGTACTCAAATCTTTAATAGTCTGAAATCTTACAATCAGTTAATCGTGCTTAAAGTGCATTCTTTGTTTATAGAATTAGATTCATCACATATTTTATTGATCAGTCATCCGTGTACAATCATTTGAGTAGATATTTTTTAGTAGATCTCATCTCATAAGTAGTATTTTAGTATCATTGTTCAAGCTTGATAACTTCTCAGACCAATTCTTGTATCTTGTTTTCGATGTTTTCTGTCACTGTTTTTCAATAAGTTTCTCTGGATATATATTGAAATTAAATCATTATAATCTAATGAAGTGATATAATTCTGGTCATTAATTTACTAGGTGTAAAATAATTCAAACTAATGGGACTTTTCTGTTGCAGACTTGAAAAGAGTATAAATGACTGGTAATTGCAATGGATGCTGCATTTGGTATGGAGTATATGCATTCCAAGAACATTTTGCACTCTGACTTGACATATGATACTTGCTTGTCAACCTGAAAGATCCTTCTCAACACATATAGGTAAGCATGTGTTTTAGGCTTTGTTTTGATGAGTATTAATTCCTTGTAGCATGCTCATAATAATCCTTTTATATATATGATTGCGTCGGGTTTTAATATTAAGTTTGGATTGTTGTTATGGTCTTGAAGGAAAAACAGGTTAGCTTCCTTTTTATATTGTGTTGAATTTTTTCCCCATATATTTGATGCTCGGATTCACAGGGTAGCAAGGCAAGGACATAGCAACTGGGTGGCTTAGGGGGGCTAAGCCCATCCGGTTTTATTTTTGATACATACAAAATCCTATATGATTCAATTCACTATAATAGGTCATCGATCCAGCCCACCCAACCATAAGAATATAGTTCACTAACACACCTAAACATAAATTCATGGCTCCGTCGTTGTAGGGCAGTAATATAGTATGGATAAAGAACGTCGAATTTCGTTAGTTGAGTGCCATTGTGAGACTCTGATTTCACTACCATGTCTTTCACCTGTTTGTAGTTTTTTCTGTACTAAAAATTGCTATCTTTGGCTAATATTTCTCATCTTGTTTTGGTATATTCTATTTCAAGTTCAAAGTTCAACATCTGCCACCCTTTTAACCCTGGCTCTTTGTTATGGAAAACCATGCATTTGACTTCATGATTGCTGTTAAATTTTGTTAAGTTCTGCTAGATACCATTGACAATACGAGTGAAAAAAAAAATTGCTTAAGATAGCAGCAGACATACTATATTATGTGATAATCAGTATTATCACATATGCAGCATTGACTTTTTGTAAATGTCTCTATGATCTAGCTTATTTATCAGTAAATGCCTTTTTCTTGATGACCAGCGGTTGCGAAGCTTGGAAATATGTGTTTGGCTGTTGTACAAGCGTATGACACTGCAACGGAAGTATAGAAGCAGTAAAAGCTGCAGAACTGAAATTCTAAGATATAATCAATTCTCTTTCTGTTGACATTCCTTGCAGAAAGATAGAAGATGTGGCTGCTAAGTATCAAACTTAGATATAAATAACCTCACTTGTACGGTGTGAAATCTGTGTGGGGTACTATTTAAGTATTCGTTTTTTATGTCATAGTTCTTGATTAAATGTGTTGGATTTAGTAGGAAGTTGACATGCGAAAGGGAATTTGTGTTTTAATGTATTGTCCAAGTTTTTCTTCCAACGTGTTGGATTTTGTATTTCTATTGTTGTGGCTTGAATCAATTGATTTTGTAATGAGTTGTGTATTATTGAAAATATTTTGTGTACATTTTGTATTATGCAAATGGATTTTGTTTTATATAGGTGAGCAAATGTTCTAGTATTGGGTAAATGTAATTTTTTTTTAAAAGAAACCGTATCCGCAGTGCGCATGTACACGCTGTGAGTAGCAAATCTGCAGCGTGCATATGCATGACGCTTTTCATATATTTATCGTTTTGGCAGCGCGTAAAGTAAGCTGCCAAAAATAGTATTAGCAGCACACAACATAAGTTGCCAATACAAGCATTAGCAACGTGTAACGTAAGCTACGAATAATAGCATTAGCAGCGTACAAAGCAGGCCGCGGATTACCATATACTTTTAGCGGCTTTGAACTTTGCAGCATGCACAGTGTGCCGCCAATAGCCAATTTTCACGCTGCCAAAACTCTTTTTTCTTGTAGTGGCATTAGATTGACCAGAAAAAGATGTTGTGAAGGACCGTCCATTGCTTTCGGAAAGATTTGAAGCTGACCCGTTTAAGGATGACTGTCACAAAAACAGGCAAATCTCAAATCTTCTAACAGATTTATGAAGCGTGTAACACGTGTTTACTTTTTCCTGATCTGTAATGTGACAAAATCTCTAGATAATCTAAGTAAAATAAAAAAAAAGCACTACCATAAAAAATAGAATGGTTAGCAAATACACCCTCTTTGTCGCTAAAAAACTGTCAATCGTAATAAAGATAACTGGAAACCATGAAAAATTGAGCATATACATTTTTTGTCACATTCATTATGAAACATTCCAAAAAAGGCATTACCCCCAAAAATGATAGAGGTACAATAAAAGAGCACAATTGTCATAACCCATTAATGAATCAGAGGGTCCCACATCAATAAGTGGATTATACTGCCTTAAATGGCTCACAACATGTGTCATTTTATCGTGGCACGTTTCTTGAGCCCCTATCATTGTTGAAATTGTGCTAGCGCCCCTGCTTGAAAGCTGACACGGAGAAACAATTCTTATAGTATCTGCTAGCTTTTTGCATTCACAATTTGTTAATTGAAAGCACTAATATTGACTATTAACTCCTGGATCCCTCAAGCAAATAACTAACAAATATAGATTTAATCAACAAAACTCTTATCCGCGCCAATTAAAACTATCCAGCACATTAAAAGCTATAGTTTTTCACTAAAAATAATAAGGCTTTTGTTTAAGGTATATTTTACTATATTTTCGGGCTTAATCCCTAAACAATTTGCCTTATTTTTAAGGGAAATAAATGAGAAAAACGTGTTTTTAACCGTTAAATTCCTATAATGGTTATTGAGAGGTTACAATTTAATTATGAGGAAATATTGGGATTAAATGTTATTTTGTTAACCCCTTAAAAAAAAATGTTATTTTGTTACACATTTTATTATTCGATGACTTGGTGTAACAATAATTTTGCAGAAAATAAAGAAATGCAAGGGGATATTATTTATTGAAAAGATTTATGTCATTCAATCAAGGATTTCAAAATAAAGAAGAAAATCGGATCAGCATTTGAAGGATAAATCAGATCAGAGCGAAAGAGTGGAGTGAGGAACACGTTTTACGAAGCTGAAGTGTGAATGCATATAAAAAGAGGCTCGGTCGACCGAGCCTTGCTATTCGGTCGACCGAGCCAAGAGGTTCGGTCTACCGAGGCTGCAGAAATTAATCCGACGCGTTTTCTAGATCCTTCCCTATGTCGGCCACAAACTCCTATATAAGCGACATCCGTTCGAGCGAGAAACGGACATCCGAAACATCGAAAAAATTAGTATAGCAATTAGCAATAAATTAGATTCATAGATAGTCTTTCTTTTATTTTTCTTTCAATTTCAATTCAAAGCAAATAAGGATGTTTTTGAAGAAGATGAGTGGCTAAAGGCCCGAGGCTAGAACCACCAATGTGAAGCCACCATCGCCGGAATAAACAAGGATTTTTGCATTTATTCGTTCTAGTAAGTTTCTTGTTCTTCCTTCATGTTTTGAATTGTTTATGTGCAATGTGTATGACTATACTTGTGTTGCATGCTTTGATTGAATTTAGACATACGATAGTTGATAAATTCATAGATTGCCGTGAAGGAGAGTGATAATATTTCTTCTAACAAACGAAAGTTGAGGGAGAATATTGTTAGATTAGGATTTTATATCCATATCTTTGTTCCGTAAATTCGTTAGTTGCATCGAGAGGTGGACTAGTTAACGGTGTTAAATCGAGAGAGGAAACGCTTTTTTAGTAGATAATAATCCAAGGCTTGCAAACGAATGTGCGTCTTTCTTGTTAATTTCGGTGGGGTGGTGGATCAACGGTGCTTTAGTTGTTTAATTATAATTGTTACGGAAAGATTTGTTACGTGCTAGTTTTTATTTTCAATTTTCAAACTCTTTGTTTTATTGTTTTTTTAATCCAAGATCGTAGTCATCAACCTTACAAAAGAAATCGAAAGCAAAAACACTATTTTCGTACAAGTCCCTGCGGATACGACCCGGTTTCACCACTATAGCTGCGAGCCTTTGCACTTGGGGCTGACATCGGTTTTTAATTAAATTTTATCACTGTTGTGTAAAAACCGCAACAGCTTTGATAAAGAAAGAAACACAAAAGTTGGCCATGTCAGTTTCACACTAGC
The DNA here is from genome assembly GCA_036785695.1 of Gentiana straminea. NCBI lineage: Eukaryota > Viridiplantae > Streptophyta > Magnoliopsida > Gentianales > Gentianaceae > Gentiana > Gentiana straminea. The sequence continues at coordinate 7,182,332 of JAVUPR010000385.1, read as the reverse complement.
TATCATAATGAGCGATGTGACAGAAGGGAATACATTAAGTAGCGCGGACATTGCAGAAAGGTCATTCATAAGTTTTCCTCCTTAGATGGCAGCTTTCCTCTGCCTTAACGTTGCAAGAAATTTTCGAAACCTTTCCGATTTGGGCTAGCTATAATCTGAAAAAGTGAAAAGATGATTGTGGTTGGAGGCAATGTCAAAAAAGAAAAAGAAAAAACACAGTGGCCTGAGGCCCTGAACATACAGAGTACCAGACAAAAAACACAAAGAAGAAAATGTCGAATACACAGATAAAAAAGAGAAACATGATCCCATTGAAAGCCTACATCTTCTCATGTAATGAGGCGATAGTAACTGACGCGTTGTTTACAATTATGACATTTGGTAGAGACAACTCCAAAAACAAAAAAACAAAAATCCATGTGGCTAAGGAAAGACAAAAGTTTAAACGATAAGCATAAAAGGTCGACTTTAAAAGTGTGTGAAGATTGTAACGATTTCCCTTTCAAATTTGTTTCATAACAAGATGCACATAATTAGAGAACGGTATTGACGGCTTCTATCTATGACTGTAAAACTATAGATAAGTCAGCTTATCGAGTTGGCCTACCTATACGCACGCAGTGTCCGTAGACAGGTGCAGCGGCATATCCAAAGCAAATTCGACAACGAACACCATGTGAAACAAATAGGGAAATGGCAACATAAAACACTACAAAATCATACAAAAAGAGTAACCATTCCGAGTCACACTCCACACAAGACATAAAATGAAAATTATCTGCAGGGAAAAAAAAAAAAGTTGACCCAATCTTCACCTAGACAAAACTTCACTTCAGCTATTTACATGCTAGTTAAAAACCTAAAAGCTCCCAGTTGAATCTGTGCCCAATCACTAAGCATTTTAATAACACATCCGGATGAAACTCGATATGCTAAGATACTAAGCACAAACAATCGTAAGGATCATTTCTTTGACAAACAATAAATACAAAAAAAAAAAAAAAAAAAAAAAAAACGCCTTAATAACTACTTCAGCGCAAATTAAAAAAAAATGGTGTTAGCTTAACTTGGATTTTTTTTCCAGCACAATCCCAAGCCCTACAATGAAGCGGGAACACAACACTCCCGGCATATATATAGCTCTGAAAACAATAGAGAGAAACAAAGAATCGTTACCGAGAATGGAGAAGGAAAAACTTCAGATAGATCTGTCCGCAAAGAATAACGTAAGATAAGGGAATGAAATGGAAGTAGAGTGTAGATCACTGTATGACAATGGTGGGAACGCAAAGAGAGACGGAAAGATGAGGAAGGAGTGCCGATGGGCCGTGGGCGTTGGTTAAATGTTCGTGAACAAACAAAGCAGTGTATTCCAAAAGGCCACAATTTCTCTGTATGTAATTTTTAAATATTTGTTATAAAGCAACTAGTAAATATCTAGTAATTTAAATGTTTTGTTTTTTGGTTTTTTTACGTAAAAGTTTATCTTCTCTATCTCTATCTCTATATCTATCTCTATATAATAACAAGTAAGGAAATTAGGTGACGTGTCCTCTTGTTGAATTATTTCAGCACCCTTTTACGTCTATTTGGTTAGTTGTTCTGTATTTTATTCGGCCCCTTTGCCAATTTCGGTCCGTTGCTTTTGTAAAGCATGTTTTAGCCCAATACAAAAAATACTCATTATTGCTTCTTTTGTATTTTTTATTTATGAGATTGTAAATAAGTACCGGCTTCCTCGAGAAACTTTTGATTAAAAAATAAAAAAAACATGGGTGGTCGCTACGCGTTTTCTCCTTCCGGAATCATTAGTTCGATGTTTATCCCAATAGAGGTTTGACGATGGTGGAAACAGACCCGGCCACGTGTTGCCTTTATAACACCTCGAAGTTAACCGCTTGTAGGGCCAGGAGTCCCACAGTAGTAAGACCCTACCCCAGGAGGGAGGTCTGTCCATATACTTCCCGACTACGACGCTGCAGGCCTGTTAGGTGTGATGCCCGAAAGACAATTTTTGTAATTGTTTTATTTAATAAATGAATTGACATTATTATTCATATTTATTATTTTCATAATCACCGATGTGACAATAGTATTTACACTACAGAAAACCCTAAAGTATATCGTTTATGTAATCACTTAACTCAGTGTATGGTATATACACGGGAGGATTGAGTTAGTGAAGATGTACTTAAAATACAATTAGCCCGTAGTGAAGTTAATCGAGAGTATCGGGTCTCTCCTTTAACGTGCTATTAATGCGCCCGAACACAATAGGTGTGATTGTCTTATCCGGACTTTCGGTTAAGAGAACCTAATGGGGCATTTATATATGATAGATATATCATATAGGGGTGGACCGATTTGATTAGAGTTCACGATATAATTCCGTAATCGAGAATTCTTATCGAATCAATGGATGATCATATTTATGGATATATCTTAATCCCGAGGTGATCACGATCAACCGCTTGAATCGGTATGAAGTTTGACTTGACGGTTAAGGATTACACCGAGTCCGTGGTCCGAATTACCCCATCTTGGCATTGTACTTGGATTGAGTGAGTAGTCGTGTTATCACGGATACGGAATCCATTCCTTCCATTTATGGAAGTAGATAGACGCTCCTTGTTTGTTAATCCTAGAAACCGATCGATCCATGGAGTTCATATTACACGATTAGCTACCGGTGAGTTGTATGAATTAATTGATCACTAGGGGGTTAATGGTAAATAAGGATAAGAGGTTCTAGAAAGGGTTAACGGTAACTTCCCGATTTAGAATGAACGATCTATGGAGGATTAATCCATATGTAATGATTATATCAATGGACGCTTATTATTATTCTCGTGAGGAGATAAATATAATCTCATAATCGGAGGAGTGCGATCACGGGATTATGGTGGCATATTCCCGTGATTGATTTATCGAATATAATTATTCGTTCGTAAGATAATTATTTATTTGATTTATCGGAGCCGCCGATTATTAGTCCATGGTCCCCGACGTGCGCTCCTAATATAAAGCATAGCTATTCTCGGACGTCGAATCCTAATAATATTAATTTAGTTCTTGTTGGACTTTATTAAAACGATATGTGAATTAATTGTTTAGTTGGACTAAATAATTAAATACACGGAAAAAACATTTTTCGTGGTACTCGGCCCGAATTGGTGTGTTGACTTTTTGACCAAATTGGTCAAATGTAGTAAAATGCGTGTAACCTTTTTTGGGGTTTGCATATGGCGCATTTTTGTGTTATTATTTAATTATTGGAAAATTAGTTTTCTTGGATAATTATTTGACGTACGATTTATCTTTTATTTGTTAAATGATAATTCATGAAATATTAGATAATAATATGATTTATCCTAATTTGTTTGGGATAATTATTTTATTTATCTTTTATTTGGAAAAAAGATTAATGTAATAATTATCTCTTAATTATTTAATCCTTGGAGGCTAAGTTTTACTCTCCTATATAAAGAGAGTTCTCCCAAGCTTTTTTAACACACAATGTAATTTTCGACTTCATCTCTTAGAGAGAGAAGGAAAATATTTTCGGCCAAGGGGATTAAAGGGGAAAAATCTTGGAGATTTTTCCGGGTAGCATATCGGAAGGATTCGAGACGAGGATTTCCTTCCACCGGGAGTTGCTTGGATCACACGTACGGAAGATCGTGGTGCTCTTCACATCTACTTGTTCAATCTTCCTATTGCGGTTCTTCAACTTGGATTTTGAGATCCAAGAGGTATGATCTACAACCCCTTGTAGATATAGATCTAGTTATTTTATTACGTGTATTTTATAGATCTAGATCCTTAAATCGCTTCCGTTGCGGATGGTGTTACTAACAGTGGTATCAGTCGCCATGGTGATCTATATTTATACGTATAAAATATTAGATCTAGGAGTGGTAAATTAAACATGTAGATTTTTGTCCCAATTTTTTTGGGGGCCAATGCATATGTTTAATTTTTATGCTTATGAATGTCGTGGTTGAAGATATGATTGGGGTTGACACTGTTTACCCGTTAGATCTATTGTAAACTCATATAAACGATGAAAATTCGTCCATATGAGTATAGGAAATTATGTAATTCTTTTTTATTGCAATTTTAATTTCCAGAAAATAGATCTGTTTAGTAGCTGTTTTGTTATTTCGTGTTTCCCGTTGATTGAGCCGTTGAAACGACGATCACTCCGGTCAGAATCAAGATTGGAAGATGATGAACAATTTCTCAAAATTTGGCGTCGATCGGAGTCCTTTTTGATATCCGTTCATTGCTGCAAAGAAGCTGCTGTAACAGATAAACGCAGGATTCACAAAAACCCTACCTGTGACTTCCTCGAATTTCTGGGAGAGTTTGAACCGTTGAATCGCAAATCCAACCGGTAAGATCGATAAATATGGAGTTTTTGATGTGGCATAAAAATTTTAGGTCGATCGGGTTTCATCTCGACTCCCGATCGGCTCCGGAAAGTAACTGATACGCTGCAGTCAGAGACAGATGCAGCATCAAGATCGGCGGCTCACTGAAGAAAATTGACAAGTCAAAACTCAGATCCAACCGTCCATATTGAAGCCCGAGGAATGAAGAACATATCTGGAAAGTTTCGTCTCGATCCGAGTTCGTTTAGTTTCCCGATCATCGAAGAATTTGAACAGCTGCAGATTATGTTAGAAAGTAGTAAACCCTAGTTAGGGTTTGGTTATTTATTTTCTAATAAGTTAGATACGGGGGTACCAACAATCCATCTCGGTGTTTAAATTTTCCGCACTTTATTTTTTATGTGTTTGATCATAAAATAGATATAAAATCGGAATTGCCATGACATGCATCATATCATAAATCCACTCCATGCATACATGTAGAATTTTAATTTTGGTAATTAAAATAGGCATGTATACAAACTCGCGTAATTAGTTGAAATTTAATTAATACGTGGTAATAATTAATTTAGTAACTAATTAAAGATCCGAGGACGGGTTATGAAATCGTTAAGCCTTTCGGTGTGTGTTCTCGGTGAACCGCCTTAAAGCCCAAACGAGATCACGTTTTCGATTCGTAGTGTCTACGAGATTGAATGATGGTAAAAGAACAATAAATCTTGGATAAAAACGGTTCGCTTATAGGTTGGGTGGTCAACTGAGCTAGGCTCGACCGACTTAACCCTCCTAGTGTGATGTATGCACGGGGGTCCGGCAAGACTAAGCTACACCAGCGAGCGGAGGGGTGATTCCTTCTTATCTCAATGGGGCTCTCTTGACCCGACTTCGTCCGACTGTCACATATGTTCCAACGAATAGGACGGGTAGGCTTGCCTACGTTACCGACACCATTCGGAATCCTTGATTTGATATACTTTTATGTTAACATCAAAAAGACGTGGTTAGTTAACCCACCACCACTTCCAAAATATTGAGTGGGAGCGGGGGAGGCGACAGCCAACCCCACGGCCTCTACTATAGATACAAGTAAGTGAGAGAAGGGTGACGCCTCGCGGCGCTTTGATTTCGTCCCCCTACGGATGGTGTTCACCCCTTTCAACATTCATGGCTTGGTCTCCGAAAGGATAGGATTTCTGGGTACTCGTCGGGTCACTGACCTATCCTACGATGGCACACTCGGGGCGTACCTAAGAGATCCGATATAGTAGGTCACACTCATAAAGGATATTTTTGGTAATATCTAGGCTAAAAAAGGAAGGTAGTCAATGAATAAAGGGATGTTCGATTCTCGTGGGATGTTTGATTCTCACAAGTTATTCATTGATGAGATTGTCTCGATTTAACCGTCATCTCTTTGACCTACCCTACGGCGGCACTGAGATGCGAGGTTAAAACCTTGGAATGGTAGAGTAGACTTAATTTTAGTTTACAATTCCTAAAATAAATATAGTAGTGTTAACTTGAATTAATATATGTCATTTTATTTACAGCATTATATCCCTTACTAAATTGCTTAAAATTTATAATTAACTAGTATTGACTTCGTTAAAAAGTGGAAAGTAACTAGGACGTTGAACTAGTTAATCGATAATGCAATTAATTTTCGGAAGAGATATTTTCTCTGAAGCCTTTTAAAAACCAGAGTGACATATAGGTATGTCACTAATGTCATTCGTGTCAAACGGAAGACAAACTTAGGTGATTTCGGATTTTGAAATTCTTCTAGTGAATTTTGAGTGTGTAGTGCTTACACGAGTAATTTTCTAATTGAAAAATCGGAAAATCATGAAGTGTTACTAGTTGGACGATATTTGGAATCGATGAACTAGTGGGAGCTTTATGATTTGTTGTTTTTCTAGAATATTAGAAAAGTGTAACTGACTACACACGTAACCGTTCTAATTGAAAAACCGGAAAGTCATGAAATGTCGCTAGTTGGACGATATTTGGAATCGATGAACTAGTGGGAGCTTTATGATTTGAGAACATTAGAAAAGTGTAACGACTACACACGTAACCGTTCTAATTGAAAAACCGGAAAGTCATGAAATGTCGCTAGTTGGACGATATTTGGAATCGATGAACTAGTGGGAGTTCTATGATTTGTTGTTTTTCTAGAAACATTGGAACTATAGATTTTTCTAATCGAAAAAATCGGAAAATCATAAAAATAAAGCATTGCTCGTTAGACGGTATTTGGAACCGATAAACTAGTGGGAGCTTTAATGTTATGATTTGTTGTTTTTTCTGGTATATTATAAAATCCGAGAAGTCCCGACTAGTAACACTCGAAATAGACATCCCACGGTTCAAGAGTAGTGTCTACTCAAACGCACCGCTGGTTCAAGACTGTTTCCATTCACGGAAAGTCAAGAATGGGAGAATCTGTCTAAAAGTGTTAGTCATCTAAACTGAGAAAACTTTAAGGCTGAACCGAAAAATTAATTAACTGAAAATCATAGGATAAGGACAGAGATTTGGGATCACCAACCTATGAATCCTTGGCGATTTTCTCGAGCTAAGTTCTTTGGAAGAACAAGGTAGCAGTGCATTTAACGATTAAAGGAGTAAACAACGGGCAATTAATTTTAGCTAGAATAGTGGGAGTGATATAAGGAAATGAATCTCGGATTCAATCCTTGGATATCGCGGAAAATTTATTTTCAGTTTAAGATTTGTTGGAACGAATGAATTTACCTTCTATTCGATAATTTGTTTGTCGTATAGAAAGTGAATATACCATTTGTAGTACGAATCCAAGACTCGGACTTTTGTTGATAAAGTCAAAACCACTTAGAACTGCTGAAATATGTATATAAAACACATCTTAAGAACTATTAAAAGCAATTGGTTTCTATATTTAGATAAACGCTTCTTCATATTCCATAGTTAGTGCATAGTCCCTAAAAGACAAGACCTGAAGACTGGCTCAGGGTGATTCCTTTCTCCCAGTCTGGTTATATTGTCTCAAAGGTTCAATGACTAAGTTTCCTTTCAATCGGGAAAGGATCATGGATATAAAGAAGTAACATAGCTTGTTCATGACGACCTTCGGGGTCGATGAAAGATACGAGCTAGTAGGAGCTTCCGAGTAGTGACTTCTTGTCGATAACTATTCAAACACTCCGGTAAGTTTATCCAAAATATTTTGAGGTTTCTCTGTTTTCAACGAGAGATAGAGTATTCTATACTCGGAAATGGGCCATCACATAGTCCTAGGGACGATGCTCGGCTTTGCCTCATAGTGAAATACTTTCACTAAGTGAGAAACCGTTAAATTGCCTTATATATGTTTTTAGATGTGCTACAAAACACTGCTTAACTCAATAAAGATATTGGAAGCGAAATAACGGTTTACATTGAAATGTAAGACCGAGAAGTCTACCTAGAATATGCTTTGGAATTTACGGATAAGGTGTGGATTCGGTTCACCCCACTTCCGTAAATATAAGCATTTAGCACACGGTGCTTGAAAGTAAGACTGGTAATTTCGCGCATCCGTTCGGTCAATGACCATTCGTGATATATCTTTTTTAAGCTATTGAGTATAAAGGTTAGATATAGGATTCTTGAAATCGGGAAGGGACAATTATACTGTTGCGTCCTTTCTGATAGAGTCCATGAACAGTAAAACCTTGAACCTTGAAGTACGTTTACTCAAGGTAGTTACTAACTGATTAAAATCAGACCACATCCAACATCGGTTGTTGGTGATAACACTAAATACTACTAAACTAGATCAGAATTTCGATCCACCCAGAATGTAGTGGGAGTATGGTTTATCCATTACCCATTACGGGTTCTGCGGAATTTATAGTCTGAGGATCGATTGATGACCTATGGCTCTTTTGTGAGCAGTATAGGATTCTGATAATAGAGGTTGGTTTAATAGCCATATCCCTGTGAATGGAGTTCGGTACTCCAATTCAGTTCATGCTCTTGTAGAACCACCCGAGCGTCTCGGGCGGGCCCGGATGGGAGTAATTGGATCTACACGGAAAAGAGTAGAATGAGTTCGGTATTGCATGATTTCGTTAAAAAGCGAAAAATAGGGGTGATTCCCCGAGACTTTCTTGCCAAACAAACGGAGTCCGGATTCATTCGGAACAAAAGGGTATTGCCTTATGAACTTATGACGGGATGGTCATCAAGGCTTATGTCCTTTTGTGGATAAAAAGCAAACCTCTCGGTCATTGGAAGTCATATATTTCTACAATATGTGGATTTGACCGAATATTGATAAGTCTTTTGTAGACGGATATCAATTTTAGTACGGTAGTGAATATATAAATATATATTAGTGTTTGTGAAGGATAACACCGCACCGAGTTGGAATCAACATGGGTGTGTTATCGAAGTCGAATACGACAATACCACAATTCTCTCGCAACGAGAGATTTGGACAACATTCTTAAGAGTTTGACTCGGTCGAATTCATTAGAATCGATCCTTTCGGTTTCCCATCCATCTTATTGGATAAGATGATGCATCCGTGTATGCAACATTCAACGAGGAAGTTCTACCCTATGCCTCAGGAATGACTCTCTAAATCTTCGGATCAAGAGAAATAGGATAGATTCTCTTTCTAGTAAGAGATGGTCAGGTTATTGAACGTCAACTTTGATCGAATCTTAGATTCGGCGGTTAACAAAGCAAGTTTAGTATGTCCTTTAGTATCTTGAGAGAACGAGGAACAATATGCGGACATATTCATGTGTGAACTTGGATATGTGTGATACACTGATTTTGACTTTGAGTCAGATTGAGGATGATCGTTAAGTCGATCTCGGGCTCAGTGTTTACTCAGTACCACATGATTAGATGGACCGGTAACGTTTCGATTCTACGGATCGTCTCGAGCCGACGACCTGACTAATCATTTAGACCCATGACATTTAGATGTAGGTACTCCCCGAGTCACTGACCTATCCTACGACGGCACACTCGGAGTGTATTTTGTCATCTGCAATGGTTATGATATGCTTAATGGGTACTAGAATACGGGATGGGTCTCCATTGCTTTAGAGCAAGTGGGAGATGTAGTTTGTTGTATTTTAAATAATAGGGTGTGCTCTAAAACAATTAATCACATGCTTTCGTGCAAGTGGGAGATTGTTAGGTGTGATGCCCGAAAGACAATTTTTGTAATTGTTTTATTTAATAAATGAATTGACATTATTATTCATATTTATTATTCTCATAATCACCGATGTGACAATAGTATTTACACTACGAAAAACCCTAAAGTATATCGTTTATGTAATCACTTAACTCGGTGTATGGTATATACACGGGAGGATTGAGTTAGTGAAGATGTACTTAAAATACAATTAGCCCGTAGTGAAGTTAATCGAGAGTATCGGGTCTCTCCTTTAACGTGCTATTAATGCGCCCGAACACAATAGGTGTGATTGTCTTATCCGGACTTTCGGTTAAGAGAACCTAATGGGGCATTTATATATGATAGATATATCATATAGGGCTGGACCGATTTGATTAGAGTTCACGATATAATTCCGTAATCGAGAATTCTTATCGAATCAATGGATGATCATATTTATGGATATATCTTAATCCCGAGGTGATCACGATCAACCGCTTGAATCGGTATGAAGTTTGACTTGACGGTTAAGGATTACACCGAGTCTGTGGTCTGAATTACCCCATCTTGGCATTGTACTGGATTGAGTGAGTAGTCTGTGTTATCACAGATACGGAATCCATTCCTTCCATTTATGGAAGTAGATAGACAGTTCCCTTGTTTGTTAATCCTAGAAACTGATCGATCCATGGAGTTCATATTACACGATTAGCTACCGGTGAGTTGTATGAATTAATTGATCACTAGGGGGTTAATGGTAAATAAGGATAAGAGGTTCTAGAAAGGGTTAACGGTAACTTCCCGATTTAGAATGAACGATCTATGGAGGATTAATCCATATGTAATGATTATATCAATGGACGCTTATTATTATTCTCGTGAGGAGATAAATATAATCTCATAATCGGAGGAGTGCGATCACGGGATTATGGTGGCATATTCCCGTGATTGATTTATCGAATATAATTATTCGTTCGTAAGATAATTATTTATTTGATTTATCGGAGCCGGCGATTATTAGTCCATGGTCCCCGACGTGCCTCCTAATATAGCATAGCTATTCTCGGACGTCGAATCCTAATAATATTAATTTAGTTCTTGTTGGACTTTATTAAAACGATATGTGAATTAATTGTTTAGTTGGACTAAATAATTAAATACTCGGAAAAGACATTTTTCGTGGACTCGGCCCGAATTGGTGTGTTGACTTTTTGACCAAATTGGTCAAATGTAGTAAAATGCGTGTAACCTTTTTTGGGGTTTGCATATGGCGCATTTTTGTGTTATTATTTAATTATTGGAAAATTAGTTTTCTTGGATAATTATTTGACATGTGGTTTATCTTTTATTTGTTAAATGATAATTCATGAAATATTAGATAATAATATGATTTATCCTAATTTGTTTGGGATAATTATTTTATTTATCTTTTATTTGGAAAAAGGATTAATGTAATAATTATCTTTTAATTATTAAATCCTTGGAGGCTAAGTTTTACTCTCCTATATAAAGAGAGTTCTCCCAAGCCTTAATACACATGTAATTTTCGACTTCATCTCTTAGAGAGAGAAGGAAAATATTTTCGGCCAAGGGGATTAAAGGGGAAAAATCTTGGAGATTTTTCCGGGTAGCATATCGGAAGGATTCGAGACGAGGATTTCCTTCCACCGGGAGTTGCTTGGATCACACGTACGGAAGATCGTGGTGCTCTTCACATCTACTTGCAATCTTCCTATTGCGGTTCTTCAACTTGGATTTTGAGATCCAAGAGGTATGATCTACAACCCCCTTGTAGATATAGATCTAGTTATTTTATTACGTGTATTTTATAGATCTAGATCCTTAAATCGCTTCCGTTGCGGATGGTATTACTAACAAGGCCAGCTCGGCAAGTCTGGAGGTAGGACTCGCACTCGGTCTCCGACGACCCGAGGAGCCCATCAAAAGCCGACTGGCTCTTTCCTTAAGTGGTAAATAACACATGTGCCTTTATTATAGGAGAATCTCTGGATCACCGAGAGGAAATCCCATAATTCGAGTATAATCATAATTATCCCTTATCAGAGATAGACACGTGATGATCCTTAGGGTTTAAGGGTTCTACGACTTGTTTGACAAGAAAAGGGGTGAGACGCCTCCCTATATAAACAACCCTAAGGAACTACGAAAGACTTGATTCCAATTTGACTATTGGATACGTAGGCAACTTGAGAGAAACTAACTCTCAGGCTCAGTCTTAATCATACCCAAATCACAGTCCCCATTGTTTTTGTTCTTGTTTGAATCGTTCTAGAGGTTATTCGGATCTATAGGTGATTTCCGACATCATCAATTGGCGCTAGAAGGAGGGTCTCTTGTGTTAACGATTCGATCAAGAAACCACGATGGCACCACCAAAAAATACCGGAAAAAGGACCCAAACGGCGGCAGCTAGAGACGCTGGAGAAGTAGACCCAACTGCTACTACTAGCCAACCCCAAACCAACCCGGAGGAAACGTTGGCGGATCCAGCACAACAGGCCTTGCTAGAAGCGTTGCGTAAATTGGATGTCCCAGCGTTCAAAAGTGTGCTAGGTTTGGCCCTAAAAGGACGAGAAGAGGAAGCTCCAGAAGATATTGACCCAAAGGGTAACTTGGCGAATAAAGAAGATAGAGGAGAAACTCTATCCTCCACCAAAGGGTAACTTGGTGAATTTTTTATAGGATTTTCTTCCGAGCTACTATTAAATCTAAATTTTGTTATTTAGGAGGCTAAGGTGGAGGGTATACTTGTACGGATGTTGATTTGCCTTGGTAAATATTTGTTTCGCGTGGCTGGCAGATATCATGACACTGATCGTTCAAGCATTCGTTGAAAAAGAAGTAGGCCCAAAATCACTATAAAAGACTTCATTAATTGCTGTGGGTTCGGAGCATTTAAATCTCCGAGTATGTACATTGTTTTCTAAATTGTGTATTATGATTGTCAAGTTGGTGTTCCTTATAAGAAGACTAGGCTCATATATGGTGAATCTTGCTCCCATTTATATGGCAAGAAATGTAACGATGGAGGATAGCATGACTGAGGGGACAGGGTTATTTGATTGAATTATGTTCTTTGTATCTTTAAAACTGATGATTTATTCTTGTCTGCAGATGAAACAAAACCAGAGTCTACTTTATTATAGAAATATGTGTTTCAATCTTTCTACTTTTTCTTTGAAACATCTTCAAATCCTTGGTATATTCCAGCGTTCATCTTTTGTATGACTGTGCTTCCAGTTTTCTGTTACATCTAAAATATGTTTGTAAATAGGCTAAATGTAATGTGTAGGGATATATATTGTTGGTTCTCCTTCGTAATCATGGGGATTTCTTTTGGTGATGTGTTCATCTCCTCCTATATGTGGTGTTGGTAAGATTTTTGTTGCATCTTCATATGCGTTTTTTTTTTTAAAACTACATTGTTATTTAGTAGATTTCATAGCAATCATAATGAAGTCTTTGTTTTGGCGACTGTGACTGTATTCTTCAAATCGAGTCATGTAACACCATTGACTATCGAAACCGACGTCGACAGCTTTTAAAAATCCTAAGGGTTTTGTTTTTCTCTTCACGAATCCCCATGCCACATTTCCATTGCAAATTTCTACCTCTGATTTAAGGTTTTTTCCATTGCACATTTTTCGTTGATTTCTAATGGTACACTTTGCTGACTACTTCTACTTATCTATAGCATAAAGCTTTTACCATAATTTGTTAATGCTAACCGGTGTTTCTATACGTTTCCAATCTGTTGTGTGTACACTTCTTTTTATTTCAATTACTCAATTTATTTACATTTACAGTAGTGCTCTTCAACATGACACCGTAGAGAAAGATGTATATACATACAAAGAGCCATAATTTTTTTTTACTTTGATACACTCTTAGGGAGTAATGCACTATGTCCCATGGACACATTTCACAACAAGAGTGATTTTGTGCATGTGTCTAACTTCTTATCCATTAAAATAAAGATTGAATTTGGTGATCATTGATCGCCATAAAATTGGTCATTTTGTATATGTATTTTGAAAACTGCAACCTATTAAAGTACGGTTGGTACGAACCTCTATTTTGATGGGGAAATGATGTTTCCATTTTCTTTTTTCTATTTGATGCTTTCTTTTCTGCATGACCATTTTTTTGTTTGTTGTTGATGCAGGATAGTGGATATGTGGTTCTCATTCGAGTCTTCCTTCCACTTAAATTCGGGGATCGTTCTTCGAGTGATAAATATAAAAAGTATGGGAAATTAGGGATAATGACATAATTTGGAATATTATTAAGAATGGGACAATTACATATTTTTTATAGGGAGAAGGATAACCGCATAATTTTTATAGCGAGAAGGACAAACAGTGAATCTCGAAAATCGCTGAATCTCCCTAGTGAATCCCGAAATCGGTGAATTTTGATAGTGAATTTTGACAAAGAATCCCGAAAATCAAATGAATCCCGACAATGAATTTTGAAAATTAGTGAATTTCGACAAAGTGAATTTCGGCGGTGAATTTAAACAAGTGAATTTCGAACACAAGTGAATTTCGATAGTGGATAAATAGTTTTGTCCTTTATGCAAAAGTTTCAAACGACTGTCCTTCTACTCAATTGATGAAATATTTTTGTCCTTCTCCCTCATTCCCCCTAAAAAGTAAGGTCAAAACCATCTATATAAATTTCGATTTTCTTTCTTTATTGAAGATTCACTGCTTAGCTATTATGTTTGGCGAATGAAAAGTGATTGGAACTCTAGAGGGACATGGTTGAATGGAGAAGAACCACTTTGTAGGATGAGCTTTGAAACATTGTATTGCTATTTAACGTTGAACCAACTAAACATCATGAATCAGAATGACTGGATTATGTTTCTCTCATGTAAATGCTAGGAGTAGTAGCACCGATCGAGACACTCGATCTTAGCACAACGGAAGCTTATGCAATTTATGATATGAGACATAACTAATTAACCCTACGAGAAGGTTGAAGATTTACCTTATCGGAGAGGAAGAGATAATCGACCAAAGGGAGATGCCGTAGTCTTCCGAATTGTGTCTCCTAGCGACGACTGGTGGACGTAGAACCTCCTCGAATATGCACAAGAAAAACCCTAGGTTTTTCTTCTCTAAATGACTAAGGCAAGAAAATAATTTTTCTTCCTTTTTAATTGATGTGTGGCGCAATTAATTGTGTAAATTGTGTTAGGAGGAACTCTCTTTATATAGGAAAATAACTAGTCAAGAGAGTTATCCTTTTTCACACCACAAAAACCTATTCCCATAAGGAAAAGATATTTTCCCACAAAATAAGAGATAATTCCCAAAAAATCAATCTCTTAATTTTCCATTAATTATCCAACAAATAGTTAATTAATTAATCACACAAGTGACATAATCTAAAAAAAAATCTTCTCCTAAATTATCCATATGTGTGGCGCCATTAATGTCAATATTTTAATAGAAAATGTCTTTTCTATTTTAAATATTATTTACCAAATAAATAATATTTGCATATTCATTAAATAGACCAACTATTTAATTTATTCTCGATGTTCCATAAAACGAGAAAACACTCGCGTGTTAGGAGCCAAACCGGGGACCATGGACCTATAACCAGTAGCTACAATAAACTAAATAAAATATCCATCGAACATAATATTTCTACTTAATTCATTAATTCCGGAATTACGCCATCATAAATCCGAAACTGAACTCTATCGATTATAGATATAACTTATTCTCAAAACGTCGAGTCGAGTCGATACGTGTCCATTGATATAATCATTTCATATAAACTAACCCTCCATAGACTATCCGTACTGAAGTAGGATTATTGTAACGCCCCGATTTTTTAGAAGTGGGTACATTCGGGATTCTATAATATTTTCAAATCCTGATCACTATTTTCACTATTATCAAGTTTTCATTGTATTTTTTCTACATGCGTAAATTTAATGTTCATGTAAGTATATTTTAATAATTTCTATAGTGAATATTTTTTTCTCTTGACTTTATGAATAAATGTGAATATTTTTCATGTATAATTTCTTATTATCAAGTTTTCATTATTATTTTTTCTACATGCGTAAATTTAATGTTCATGTAAGTATATTTTAATAATTTTCGGTCGGAGCTCGATTCGTGAGTCGACCTAGCACTGCATCGCCTCTTGGGCTTGACTTGGCTTTTTTGGTCGGAGCTCGATTCGACCGTCGCGTCCGTCGGACTTATAACCGGTCGAATTAAATAACTCCTTATTCGATCGTCGCACTTCGTGGTGCTTATGAACTGGTCGAATAAGGTATCCATCGTGGGATCTTCCAACTTGCCTCGCATCGTGGCTTATTGGTGAGGTCGGGAGTGATATAAGCACTTCTTTGACTTGGCTTTAACCACTCTATCGTGTCGAGAACGATGCCGAGTCGATCTCGGACTTGTTAAAGATGATGCCGAGACGAGCTTGGACTTATTAAAGATGCGCTCAAGTTGAGCTCCAAATATGATGCCGACTCGATCTCTTGACTTTATGAAATTTCACAATTTTAACAACTATATAGACAATATGATTTACAAATTATTATTTTCACTAAATATTATTAGACAATAATTGTGCATTAGTTATTTTAATTAAAGATAATTAATCTTTTTAACGGTTGATTTGGCTTCATCTTTCTTAGACTCCTATATGTTGCAAAGATGACAATAAAAACAATTAATAAACCAAGATAAGCGTTATAGCACTGAAGTGTAAGCTTGGTAAATGTAGGCTTTTGTAACCGTAGGTTTTAATTAATGGGCTTCTTCATTCCTGAGCTTATCTTTTGGAGTCTAATTAATCGTATATATATTTCCATTTCCATTTCCATTTCCATTTCCAATTCCCTTTGATACATGTACACATGAGTTGAGAAGAAGTTAAAAGTCTTTGGTCATTCCCTCTTTCTGTACCTACAATTTACTTTTGATATTTCTTTCAGTACTCCACAAATACATGTCTATCATTCTCCTATGGAAGAAGCTGATTATTTTCCCTTATAGTGTAGTTTTTTGTTTGTAGCAGTAAACCTTTAAAGTTAGGTTTGTCTCTTGATCTCTTACGGCAATCACCATTTTCTCACCATATGGCCGCCAACTTCAAGTCTTACAAATCGTTCATTTCCGACAATCGGAACCACTATCACCACCACGTTTAATCATCAAATTTCAATTCAATATATGTAGTAGCTATGTGCCTAGCTACTTTCCGCAATAACGGCTTTGTTACCTCTATTAGCAGGTGCAGTTCCACCGATCTTGACCAACGACAACCCCCGCCAATTTTACCTACGTTAAACCATCTCTTGTTAGTCACCGAAGTGAAGCTGAAATCACACCACACTACTGCCGCCATGTATGACCACCCAGCTCCTTCATACACCCATCTCTGTCATACACTTTGGATTCAAATACAATATTAATTTTAGTCATCCCCACCACCATCAAGCTGAACGGAACAATTAAATGGGAATGAAGTCTCTATTATTCTTGTGGTGTAGCCAAGATATTACAGGGAAAATTATTTTAGTGTCGTGGTATGGATGTGGAAATCTATGGAATTAGGATGCACGTATGAAGCCATGAGGGAAAGGTTGACACGGACTAATGGAATTTAGACAAGGAAATGCACCGAACGCGTGGGTTGTGTTATAGAATGGTTCATTCGTGGAGCATAAAAAAAAAGTAATTGCCAATGTTTAGTACTCGGCAGTGAAATAGCTCGGATACGGTGAGTCTTTTATTTTGATATAAAGCCAAAAGTGTGTTTTTATTATTTTCAAGTATTTTATGTATGTCAGAATGAACTTTAAACTCGGAAGTCATTTTCAAATAATTTCTTTAAAATTAAACGACTTGATTTGAGCTAGTGCACATTTTTTTAAATAAATAAAACTGATACTTGAAATTGACGGATAATACTTGCTCGCTCGTGGCATGAAAGTGTCAAAGCTCTGGTGGCTAGGGGGATTAGAGTTATTGCTCTAGGAGAACGGCTAGTCACCGGTCTCGGGGCCTCTTGACTCGAAGTCTTTCCGACAGTAACTAGAGTGCTCGCTCGTAAGAGTGGGGACGGTACTTTTTCCCCGAAGATTCAGGCTACAGCCGGGAAAGCAAGGGCTGACGGTTGGTGCGTGGGTCCTAGGGCATGGACAGAGTTGGCTGGAGCCGTGTAGGAGGTTTGCACGGTGAAGGTTGATTCTTTTCCCTGACAATCGGCCGGAGTTGTCAAGCATGGCTAGTTCTTGTGGAGTGCGGTTGAAATCCATATGGTAAAACGGTGTTAGGGCGGTACTTGACTCATCGGCTCGGCCAAAACTGGTGCTTGTAAATAAACTTGACATGATTTCTTAATGCTCGTGCACTTCAATATTAAAAATTGTACTTTTCATTTGTTCTATCAGTTAATAAAAGACTTCCGCTGTTTTTTCTAAAAGTTGATCAAGATATTTTATATATTATTTTATATATATAGTATAACACTTGCACACGTGGCTCATACCAGCCCTTTGTTGACGCCTCGTTTTTTGTTCTATTTTGTTTTTTTTTCTTCTGGTTTTTATTAATTGACAGTTGATGAGAGCTTTGAGGTTTACGGGCAGAATATAAGTTTGGAAACTCTTTTAGAGGATGAGCAGCTTGGCGGTTTCAACGTGGATCTATGTGGCTGAATGATGGCAGTTTTTTTTTTTTTTTTTTTTTTTTTTATAATTAAATATTAAATACTAAGTATTAAATAAACATTTGGGCATTGTGGTGTTATGCCAAGACTTGCAGTACTTGTTATATTAATTTCTTTTTCCGTAATAGTAAGACAGTGATTGGCATTTGGTCATTTATGGTTTATAACAATTTATGGATATTAGCGTTCCCTTGTGTACTGTTTTGACGATTTTATAGCCAGTTCAGTAGAGTGACAGTCAGTCACATAGCCTCTTACACTTTGACTGGTGCCAATATGAACATTATCTTTGTTTGCCATTTTAAGTGAATGAGATGAAGAAGAAGGCTTTCAAATCTGTGTTCACACAAGAAATTTGCAGAGAAAAAGCAATTCGAGAGTTGTAAGTATCCTCTGTGTATAGGTCTGTATATATAGACAGAGGGTAGTTGTAACTGTCAGAGCACGTATTGTGGTATTAACCACGATTAAATCTGAGTGAATGTTGTCTTGACACGTGGCCCATTACTTTTTCATAACGTTTTGTAACCGTCAGATTGTGTAACTATGGTTACAAAGATATAATAAATATCCCACCATTTGCTTTTTGACTTTTGTAAGTTTGACTGTGTAAAGTTTCCTTCAGCAGCCTGCTGACAAATATGCCTCAGCAGCCTGCTGATAGGGTTACTCTGTTGATATTCTATTCCTCCTTGTTTTGTTCAACTGATAATACAAGATAAAGTTTAATACCAATGATTGATCTGTCAAGTGAGCTCACCCAACAGGACAAAGACCAATCCCCTTGGCAACTTCATTTGCTCAATTGTCCAAACTTAAATAAGTACATGGAATTGTTGATACCAATGACTAGTCTGCTAAGTGAGCTCACCCAACATAGCAAAGACTAATCCCCTTGGTGAATTCCAGTACACTGCTGATCAAAGATATATCAGTCAACTTTTATGATTCCAAGTTCAGTCCTTAGTTTAGCAAATCTTTCACTATCTAATGGTTTAGTGAAAATATCAGCAAGTTGATCTTCAGTGGGGATATACAGAACCACCACATCCTTCTTTTCAACATGATCTCTTATAAAGTGATGTCTCACATCAATATGCTTGGTTCTTGAGTGCAAAATAGGATTTTCTGTGATTGCAATTGCACTTGTGTTGTCACACATTATAGGAATTTCTCTTTCTTCAATTCCATAATCCCTTAATTGTTGTCTTAACCATAGTATTTGTGCACAACAACTTTCAGTAGCAATATATTCAAATTTCGGCGAAGGAAGTTGATATAGAATTCTGTTTCTTGCTAAACCAGGAAACCAGTCTATTTCCATTAACTGACAGGTTCGTGTGGTGCTTTTTTATCAATCTTGCATCCAGCATAATCAGAATTTGAGTAGGATATAACTTTGAAGCTTCCATATTTAGAATACCATATCCCTACTCCCAAAGTCTCTTTTATATACTTGAGAACTCTTTTTACTGTAGCTAAATGAATTTCTTTAGGTTTTGATTGAAATCTTGCACAAACACCTACAGCAAATGATATATCAGGTCTGCTGGCAGTAAGGTACAACAGACTACCTATCATCCTTCTGTATAAGGTCTGATCAACATCTTTGCCATCTTTGTCTTCATCCAATCTTATGTTTGTACTCATAGGAGTTGATACCTTGGTGCTTTTTTCCATACCAAATTTCTTCAGTAGCTTCTTGGTATACTTTGTTTGATGAATGAAGATTCCATCTTTCAACTGCTTGACTTGAAATCCCAAAAAGTAGTTCATTTCTCCCATCATACTCATTTTGGAATTTACTTTTCATCAGATTTGCAAACTTCTCACATAGCAATTCATTTTCAGAACCAAATATTATGTCATCCACATAAATTTGTACCAGCAGGGTGCTGTTTCCTTCATTGATTCTAAAAAGAGTCTTGTCAATGGTACCTTTGGTAAAACCATTGTCTACCAAGAATTGAGATAGAGTCTCATACCATGCTCTTGGTGCTTGTTTCAAACCATAAAGTGCTTTATTGAGTCTATACACTTTATCTTCTTGATCTTTAACTTCAAATCCAGGAGGTTGCTGAACATATACCTCATCTTCCAGAATGCCATTCAAAAATGCACTCTTGACATCCATTTGATATACCTTGAAGTTTTTATATGTAGCATATGCAAAGAATAATCTTATAGCTTCCAATCTTGCAACAGGTGCATATATATGTTTCATCAAAATCTATTCCTTCTGCTTGAGAATAGCCTTTTGCTACTAGTCTGTCCTTATTTCTCACAATGGTACCAGATTCATCCAATATGTTTCTGTATACCCATTTTGTTCCAATTATATTTGAATGATTAGGCCTTTCCACTAGTGTCCAAACTTGATTTCTTTCAAATTCATTCAACTCTTCTTGCATTGCAATTATCCAATTTGGATCTGATATTGCTTCTTCAACAACTTTAGGTTCCATTTGAGATAGAAAGCAAGTAAACATTGCTTCTAACTGTCTTCTAGTCCTCACACCTTGCTGTATATTGCCAATAACTTGTTTAGTAGGGTGATCCCTTAACCATTGTGGATTATGGTTAGATTGATTCTCAGGAACATCACCTTCAGTAGGGTCTGTTGTTTCTTCAGGGGGTTCAGCAGATCCTTGAACTGCTTCAGTAGTTGCATCAGTTGTGTCACCAGCAGGGTGTTCAGCAGGGGCAGAATCAGAAACCTTTAAGTCATTAAACCTTTCCAAAACTTCAACACATTCTGGATCAGTGACTTGTTGATTTTCAGCAGGTTTTGAAGCTTCATCTTCCATTCCGGTGAACTTAGGTTCATCAAATACAACATGTATTGTTTCTTCATGTTTCAGTTTTCTTTTGTTCAGTACCCTGAATGCCTTGCTGACTGAAGAATATCCCAAGAAAATTCCTTCATCTAATTTTGGTTGGAATGTCTTCAATTGTTCCTTATGATTCAAGATAAAACATTTGCTTCCAAATGGATGGAAATAAGATATATTAGGTTTTCTTCCATTCCAAATCTCATAAGGTGTCTTCAGCAGCTTCTTGTTCGCTGATGTTCTGTTTTGTGTATAGCATGCTGTATTAACTGCTTCAGCCCAATATCTTTCAAGCAGCAATGCTTCACAAATCATAGTTCTTCCTGCTTCTTTTAGAGTTCTATTTCTTCTTTCAAAGAACCCCATTTTGCTTTGAGGTGTACCAAATAGCGACGGCCGAGTTGATGTAGTACACCATTCGTTCACGATATTCTCCTATAACTTTATTGAGAAATTCGGTACCCTTGTCGATCGATTTTAACTACCGTCACACTTTTCTCATTCTCGTAATCTCTTCAAAAGTTCGGGCATCTTTTGAAGTGTTTCACTTTTCTTGTTCATGAATATCACCCAAGTGTATCTTGAATAATCATCCACAACTACCAAAGTGTACTTCTTTCCTGTTACACTTGTTGGTGTTACTGGTCCGAATAGATCCATGTGCATCAACTCCAAAACTCTTTTTGTTGATTGCTTTGTTTTTTATTTGAAGCTTGATTTTGTCTGTTTACCTTGCGGACAAGCATCACAAATAGCATCCTTCTTGAATGTGATCTCAGGTAAACCAATCACCAGTTTCTTCTTCACCAACTAATTGATATCATCAAAATTTAGATGATTCAACTTCTTATGCCATAACCAATTAAGTTCTGACTTGGTATGCACAATCAGGCATGTTTCTGGAACAGTAGTAGACCAGTAACATACATGTTTTGTTGTCTTATTCCAGCTAACACAACTTGATCATCTCTTTCACTAATGACAATACATGTGTTTTTGTCAAAAGTGACCTTGTATCCCATGTCACAAAACTGTCAAGTGCTCAGTAGGTTGTAGTCCAGTCCTTACACATATGCAACATTCCTGATTGTTAATCCATTTCTCACAAGTGTGCCATATCCTCTTGTGTATCCTGGTGTGTTCTTGTTGCCAAAATTCACTCTTGGACCATCCTTTGCCATAAAACTTGACAAACAATGCTTATTCTTTGTCATATGTCCGGAAAATCCACTGTCAAAGTACCAGACACCCTACAAAACAAAGTTAGTGCATTTTAGGTACCCAAACCTGTTTGGGTCCATAATGGTCAGTGGTAAGCATGACCCTTGGCAAGTTTCCATAAGGTCTTCTTTGAAAGGTATCATACTTTGGTTCATACATGTATTCTACACATCCATAAGGTCTAACAATTGGTTGTGTAGGATTCACATATGCTTTCTGTCCTTTTGGAATATAATGCTTGTTTAAAGTGATTTCTTTTGTTGGAAACACTAGGATAACCATAGGTTTGTTTGCGTAGGAACAACCCTGTAATATGGAGTCTGATGAGGTCCCTGATGAGGTATTTTATAAGTCCTCTGCTGAGCCCTCTACTGATTCCATTGCTTAGGTTTAACCCTAGCAGCATGGTTATATATGTTGTTTCTAGCAGTAGGTGCAGGAATATTCCAATCATCATCAGTAGGGAACAATCTACCTTTCTCCATGAGATAAGTATCCCTTGAATGATTAGCATTTTTGGATTTAGGATTCTTATCCTTGGAATATTTATGGTTTTTCCCTTTTTGTGGTCCAGCAGACTTGGTAGCAGGTTTGCTATCAGCAGGTCTAAAAGGCACAGCAGTCCTATTTTTAGATTTATTCTTTTTATTAGGAGCTGTTGACTTCCTTGACTTCTGATTTTGCTTCCTTGAAGCTTTCTCAGTGGGCTTTGCTGCCTCAGCAACCCTTTTGGGAGTTGGATCTTGTACAGGCACAAACTTAGGACCAATTCTGGTACTAGGTTCGGTGACCTTACTTGGATCCACTCTTATTGGATTGTTGAGTTCCAAATCCAAGCCCCGTTCTATCACCATAAGGCTTTCCGATTTGAATGCGGTGGAGGAACAAGATGGTTCAACGGACTCGGCGACTACGAATGTACAAGTAGGCTTATGCGATTCTGTCTCTAACTTCTTTTCCTTTCCTTTGAGAAGTCTTAATTCAAAGATTTAATCTTTCAACTTCTGATTGAATAGCTTCTTTTTCAGCCTTCACAATCTCATAACCAGATTGTATTATCCTCAATTGATTAAGGATGGCATCTAAAGTTTCTTCATTGTCAGAATTTTTTGGATTTGAACCACAAGTTGATTCACAATCACTTCCAGCAGGAGTGTTTGTTGATACAGAATTGTATACCTCCTCTGTTTCATCAATATTTGCCATTAAAGCATAATCCTCCATCTCAGCAACAAGTGCAGTATCATCAGATTCATTTCCTTTTTCTGATTCTACTTCATATCCTAATTCATCTTCAACAACCATAGCTTTCTTGCCAGATGTTCTTTGTTGGCTCTTGGTCTTCAGTAGGTCTGGACAATCAGGTCTGAAATGTCCAGGCTTCTTGCAATTAAAGCAAAGATAATCAGGTTCCTTTTTCTGTTTTAATTCAGGACAGTCAGGTTTGAAGTGTCCTGGTTTCTTGCAATGATAGCACAAGTAATCATATTCTTTATTTGATTCATCCTTCTTCTTTTCACTGAATTTCGTTGTGAAATTCCTTGGAGAACCCTTTCCTGTTTTCATCATTCTGATTTTCTTGCTCAGTAGGGCAATCTGCTCTTGAATCTCATCCAGTAGATCATCTTGAGCTCCTGATGTCTCTTCTTGATGTGAAACAGCCAATGCAGTGGTCTTTGGCTCTTATTTTTCAGTCTCAGGCACAAGCCTTTTGCTAAATTCATAGGCCTTAAGATCTGAAAAAAGTTTGAAGGTGTCTTCTTCATGTAAACTCCTCATTTCTTCTATAGCAGTCACCTTCATCTCCCAAACTTCTTTTGTAGGTAATGCTTCCAAGATTTTTGAGTGTATTTCTTCTTGTGAGTACTTCACACTCAGTAGGGTGAGTTCATCAATGATTGCATTGAATCTTGATTCCATTTGTTCAATGGTCTCATTTGGTTTCATTTTGAACTCCTGAAACTTCTTCTTTGCCACACTGATCTTGTTCTTTTTGATTGCATCAGTGCCTTCACAGATTAATTGCAACTTGTCCCAAAGTTCCTTTGCAGTCTTGCAATCCTTCACATTCATATACATATTGCTATCCAAAGTTCTGTATATAATATCAATAGCAATATTGTTGAGGTTTGCTCTTTTTCTATCTTCAGCAGTCCATTCTCTTTTTGGCTTTGGAATGTACTATGTCTCATCTCCCATTATTACTGACTTGGTAATCTCCAGTGGTCCATCTGTCCGCACATCCATCATTTCATCATGTGTTGCGGCTATATAAGCCTGTATACGACGTTTATACTCATCAAAACGATCTAAAGAACACATCAACATTGTTCTAGCATACTGATTGTTATCCATGATGCAAAGCTTTGAAAATCAGAGACTTGAAAAGTTTTCAAAGAGTTTTCACAAGCACAATAAGTAGGATTACTTCAGAACATAAGCACTGCTCCGATACCAATTGTTGGTCCCTTGAAAAGGCTTTGGTTAAGTTTAGAGGGGGGGGTGAATAAACTTAACACTTAAAACTTTTGGAGTTAACAAACTCAGCAACTTCAAAGAACTGGCGATATACTCGCAGTCGGTCGTCGGCGTTGTTGAGTTTACTGAATTTGTGCAGCGGAAATATATCAAAAATTAAGCCTTATTACTTGTTGTTAAATATGATACCAAGTATTAGATACTCAGTAGTGTATGTGTGTGATTCAGTTGCTAGATTCAGTAAGTTGATGTGCTAGTTATACTAAATGCATAATATAAATGCGAAAAGTAAGTAGGCGATTTTTATAGTGGTTCCGGTGGTGTAATCTTGTCACCACTCTTCTCCCGTGATGTTGGAGGTAATTCACTAGAGATTCTTGAGGTAGTCGTTACAAAAATCCCTAAGTTGCTTGTCCTTCACCAATAACTATGGCTTCACAAACCGAACACTTGGAACAGTAGGATTGCTTTGCTCCAAAGTCTTCCACTTGTCCTTGAAGGGTAGGATTGCCTCTTCACCAACCACAAACAACAGTCCTTGACACAAATGTGCTTCACTGCCCTCAGTAGATTCCTTGTAAAAGAAAGTTTGAATCAAGTAAGTGATTCAACTTTCAGCAGCTTGATCAGGATGATATAATCAGCAGCTTGATGTCTTCAAGTGTGTAAACTTGATGTAGCTTGTATGCAGATTACACTTGAAGAATTGTACTGGATCAGTAGCTTTATGCTCAGTAGGGTCAGCAGGGTGTTTGATCGATTTAATTCTGATAGTTCAAGATGGATCCTTATTTTTCTTCAAAAATCATCACTTGTATCTGAGTTAGGAGTCCTCTATTTATAGGTAGAAATCCTTGTGACTTATGTTTGAAATTCAAACATAGCCGTTTTGGATTTGTCTCCATCTTGACTTGCTTTTTCTGACCGTTCCTAGGGATTGACACTGGTCGACTCCTTTTTGACAGTTTTCAGTCTATCCACCCTTTGACTTGTATCCATTGGATAAAGGTCTGAATCATCCCAACGTCCCTTTAATCTTAACCATTGATTTGTTTGATAAAATCAGAGGTTGTTAGCTGTCCCTTTCTTTGTAATCTTTCAATGTAACCTTTGAATAATTCGAAGTATATGTATCAGCAGGTTCCTGTGATCATGAGACTGCTGAAGTACATATTAGTCAGCTGATCCATGTTTTGCTGTGTCTATACGACAATGCAGCTGACTTCTTTTATCTAACTTTTATTTATGAAGTTAGATTACACCATTTAATCATAACCAAGTTCCAATCACCACTTAACTTATGGAACTTAGACATTGTACACAAGGTATATGTAATCAGTTTAGGTCATCACAGACTTCCCTAAATTCTGATTCCATATCCTTGACTTTAAATACTAAGTTTGATCCCTTAGCCTTCAATAACGAGTTTGAGCCCTCGGCCTTCGATCTTCGACCTTCGCCAGGGTTCCTGACTAGTCTACTGACCTATGTACCCTACTGATATAGACAAGTCTGCTGATGTAAATCAGCTGACCTTTTACAGTGCTTATTTGATCAAACCTATACAAGATCAAACTCTAATAAACCTATACATTTGATCTAGACATCTTTTTGCCTTTGCTCTATAACAGCTAGTCTGGCACTCATCACTAAAACTCAAAAATAAGTCCAACAAGTTCCCTTATCAGTTTACTAGATACAGAATATGGTAAGTGTTACAACGTTTGCTTCACTTTCCATATATGTATTTAATCTTTCTAATTTAATCACGTAAGATATCATATATCTTAGAGTCGATTTGAACTTAGATAGATTTATCTCAACTCACTTGCCTAGAATAGAGACTTCGATAAGTTCTCTTGTTCAAGCACATGCCCTAACTTTCCTTTTTAATCCTTTAAGCACTTGAAAATTGTTTCTTATTGTAGTCTTCATAAGACTTAAGAAAGATCACAAGAGCCATGTCTTTAATTTCCTTTCATAAAGAAAATCCAAAGTTTATTAAATAGTTTATTTAACCTTTTGAATCGCATTCAAAACATTGACTATTTAATTAACCTTTAAGCAATAATAGAATTAAGTCGATACTTAAATCTTACAATTCTGAAAACAACCTTTCCAAAATTCGATGTGGTCATTCTTATCCAACGTTTGAATTAATTGTCATCGTATGACAGAATGCTTAACTTGGATCGTATCCAATATATGATTAATTCGTTGAAACTTATTTCAAATGATTTAATCATATCATGAGCGTCTCCTTTCATTAATAATTAAAGCCTGGGAGTACTGCATCAAATATGCAGCCTCCTTGTCTCTAACTACTATAACCGGGGATGCTCTATCATTGCGTATTTAAAGGATTAAAATTACTTAACCATATTTGAGAACGTTTCTCAAAAGGTAACATTCATAATTTGGTTTTACTAATCGAGAATAAAACATAAATATAAAGTTTGCTAAAACTACAACCTAAAATAAAGATAAAAGAGTGTTGTTGTTTATACACGCAAAATCAAAAATGGTCTTTTGATTTATGATTTTTCTCTCACTAGTCAACTACTCCCAATTGACTTTCAAGAATCTTTTCAAAATTCTTTAGTGGCCAAGATCCCATCTGGTTACCCCGATTCCCGACGAGGGCTGATCAACCGGAATAATTCGAAAGGTAGGTAACACTTACCAATCATATCTCTATGTGACTCTTGGTGGTTGACTAGTCAACTCTTTGACAATACACATTTTTATGTGATAGTCAACCCCTTGCCTCTAGAATAAGACGGTCCTGACGAGGGCCAATCACCGCAATACTCTAGTCAAGTCATAATCCAATATTCGCGAGATCTCATACGATCATATCTCAATAACGACGATATACCCGTGGTAGGTCAACTCCCGACGAGGGCCGATCAGTTGGATCCGAACAAGGGCTCTTCACCGTCGCATAATATTGGGAGACAATATTCCGACTTGATTTTTGTTGTGGAAGTATTTACGTAAATTAATTCACTTAATTAATTTTTAATTACGGTCTCATCAAATATATCTATCTCTAAAGACATACATCCTACACATTTATCTAGATCGTGCCTAGTCATGCATCTATCGTATCATATAAAATAAATACAAGCACATTGTAAATAAATGCGTAAAGTAACCGGTATGATCATTGATTTTTCCTAGATGCGGTTTCGAATACAAACTGACGAAACCGCGGGTCCCAATCTAAGGATAGCTGCAACCGCCAATAGGATCTTTAATGCTCCATTCTCCAATTGGATCTTTGTTTTCTTCTTTCTTTGGTCTTCATCTTCCGCTCCATTTAATTCTACCTAATAAAATAAATACACCCGCCGCACACGGGGGAGCTAACGGGAATGAGATAAATGCAGAAAATAAACTAGGTCGCGTTCTTCATAACGGCCTAGGACAATTTTTAAACCAACAGAAAAATTAAATCATTCACATCTATCCTATCGGTCGAGTCCATGATCAATCGGGGTCCATATAATCATATTATATGTACTATATCTAATCCATACAATAACATCTTATGAAAAAGATAAAATTAAAATTTAACTACTTGCGTCTTAATTAATCAATTAACATTTAATCTATTAAATAATTTTATCCAATCAATTAAGTAATTAACATTTAACTAATTAACTAATTTTAATCAAAATAAAATTAACGATTAATTTTAAACAGATTTCAATTTTAATTTTAATTAATTAGAACTATTCCAAAATAAATTAAAATTAGGTCTCTTTTGTTTATTTCCTTTTGATTCCTAATCAAAAGGGATGCCTTTGGTTTCCTAAACCAAAAGACATCTCCCTTGCCCTTTTCCAAAATCAAAATTTTGAAAATGGCTTAAGCCTAGGTCTTTTCCAAAATCAAATATTTTGAAAAGAGCCTAGGCATATTCCAAATAAAATTTGGAGAGACCAATATTTTGGTTAATATGCCTAGCCACTTTTCAAAATCAAAATTTTGAAAGTGGCCTAGGCCTAGGTCTTTTTCCAAATCGAATATTTGGAAAGGGCCTAGGCCTATTCTAAACAAAGTTTGGAAATGTCATTATTATTTTAATGTCATGTGGCATCCCAATGGCCCAAACTATTTGAACTATTAGTTAGCCACACGACATAACTAAACAAAGGAGGAATTACCAATCACAACTATGAACCATATTGAATCTCAAAATACACAAAACAAAATTTAGGAGATCCACCAGCATTGACCGCTCAACCGACGCCGGCGGGGGCGCCTGCCGCCGCCGACCAGCCGCCGCCGGTGGTGGTGCCGCCGCCAGTCAGCCCGAGCACCACCCGATCTCGTTTTTTTTCTTTTTTTTTTTTTCATGTATCAGTTTTGCGAATAAAAAATCTTTCATCTTTTAATTATGTTATTTAAACGATAAAATTAACTACGCAAAATAACATGCTTATTGCTTAAGCTCGAAGTTTTCTCTGATACCACTGTTAGGAAATCTATGCGGGAACGCAGCGGAATTTAAAATTTATTTCCTATCGACCCAAGATCGACTTCGTTTAAGTAATAAACAAATAAGTAGTAGACGGTGGTTACCTTGGTTGATCTAAAAGATCGACACTTTGATCGTCTAAGGAGAGTAGCGATGCACGGAGCCGCCCAAACGTTCGGCCTCTACCGCTAGTCCACACGAAAAACCCGCCGGAATCCACCATTGGATTGCTACTAGAAAAACTCGGCTGCTAGACCGACCTTTTCTCTATCTCAAAACCCTCTCTAAGAAGCTCTCTATTTTTCTCAAGAACTATTAGCTCCTGAAATTGTGTTGTACAAAAGAGCTAGCCAACCCCTTGCTTATATAGGGAGATGGGGCGCACCTTTACTATCCTAATTAGTAGATTGGGGAGAAAGAAAACATTTTTCTAATAAAATAAGGAAGATATAATTGATTGATTTATCTCATTAATATTCAATATCTTATATCAAATAAATTCTCCAAGATATATATTGACAATATCTTATATTGAATATATCTTTATCTTTTATTATATTACCATAAATCAATTTACACATGTGTATATATCACATATATATATTACACATATAAATCTATACATAATTATATTGGAAACAAATGTGCACAACATATCTAATATGCATTACACGCATGTAAGCACAAATATATAAATATTAATATCTAATATTAATTTATGGTAATACCATTAATTAAATTGCACAATCCAAGTGTATCATATACACACACAAATTGTGCCACCTTAGCCAATAAATTGACATGCGGAATATTCTTTAATTAATATAATACTATTAATATTTTGTATTTAATTTATTCATAATAAATAAATACCACCATATTAATTTACCACTATAACCTTTATAGTCTCGAGATAAACTTTCCTTATTTGGTTATCAACTATAACCACATTTTAATCCGGCTAGATGTTCTTATGTGTGTGACCCGATAGGCTTCCGAATATGTTGGCCGTAGACACAAAGTGCAAATTACGAAAATGCCCGTCATGCCTTACGATCACGGGATAGCGTTTAGCAACACACCGTGACACTCAATAATCGGAAGAGTCAAATGCAATGACTACTACATTTCATGTGAAACAGTTACCGTGTAACTTACAATCCTATCGCTGTAATAATATCCATACGGTCGTTAGTCGAGTGTCAAAACATCAACGACCGTATCTTATAATCTGGGTATCATGCTCTCTCGAAGTAACTCATTTACTTCCACTTTGCAAAGATTCACGAGAGTAAGACATTCCTTATAAGAAGGCTCTTTCATATATTCACCCTACTATAGGGTACGCGATTCCTAGACGACCAAACATGTATACTCCGCATGCTTCAGTATCACACCCAATCACTACCGCATGATCTCCCCATGGCTAGGGGAAACCTCAATAGTGTCAAAGCATGACAATCCACACCGTGATGTCATGAAGATTCGGGTCCAAAGGATAATTACACAACCGCCACATAGTGCGACACTTAATGTAAGTGGGTCAGTCTGACGTACGCATTCTCTAATACACGTCCACGTACAGTCCAAGTGTCTATACACTTCGATAGACGAGATCTATCCCTACCTCTTAAAGACCGAAGACATCTAATACGTGCTAGTCTGTTCATACTATCAATGCCCTGTTTAATAGTACATCAGCCTAGAGACATTTAAGTATCAAACTTATTAAAGTGATTAGAGATCTCATCAACCATAATCGCCTATCATGGTTTCTCTATCACGGTTTAATACTAAGGACGTTATCATATAACAATTCATAATTGGTTCTTAAATAGAACATATATATATGACAACAGAAAAGCCATTTAATGTATGTATAAACATGAAGAAATAGTAGAAATGATCCGACCCGGTCGGATCCGGTCCAACCCGATTGGGTTTAGGACACTAATTCAACAGTTTACACAGCATGTTAACTAAACAGCTGGAGCTAACAAAGCAGGCACCGAAAATGGTGTTGTATTAAATGCGAAACATGTTACATTGAAGACAATAGCTTGTATGAATATAAACTCAGCACCTCATCTTCAAGTTTCTTGATTTCAAGTGCAGTGACGGGCTAAGTTTTTCAGCATCGGGGGTCTTTATTGTGCTCCTGATGTTTGTGTTTTCATCATTCACGGTGACTAGTAGGTTAAACCTGGCAGGTGAATTCAGACATGAAGCAAAACACGATAAGCCACAATATTATCAACTTAATGAAGCCATTTATGATTAAATATATTTTTATAGTACCTAACTTCCATTGGAGAAAGCACAGGACAACCCAAGCATTAAACGTTCCAATCCACGCCAGCATCAACGATCATTTGGCAGTTTGCACAAAGTATTTCGTAAAGAGGATTACGCGTTACGCTCAAGTGAACCTTGCCTTTTATCCAACATGTTTTCACCTAAACACGAATGATAAATAGGGCCGTTAATTGTTTTGAACCATTAAGTAAACACATCACATTTGGCATGCGAGCTTACATTTTTGAAAGCTTCCATTGCACTCTGCAAATCCAAAATCTCTTCTTCTTTGGGGTGGGGAAAGAACTTGTTGTTGTTTTCATAGGCTTTGTTTTTTAGCCACTCAGCAACCCTTGTGATGTTTTTAGCATACCTTTTAAACACCCGATAGAAGTGAAATTGTAAGTATGTGATTTGGGAATTAGAAAGTAAGTTGTAACGATGAATTGCGTACCATTTTTTAAGGCCTGGATCTTCGGCAAGCGGTGGATCTTCGATCAAGTAAGTATTGTTCCGTGTTGCCGAGGACAGACCTCCAATAGAGGAGTAATAAAATAGCAGTAAAAAGGCTAAAATCTGTAAAATGCAATTAAAGATGTAACAAAAACTTACCATGAAAGGTCATGTCTTCAAGATTTGAGGCAATTATGGTTACAGGTGCTTTGTTGAAGGCGTCAATGCTTGGATCATAACCTTCCAGTAGATTTTCCCAAAGCTGTAGAACCATGGGAATTTCTCTATATTATATAAGAAGTGTGTTATGTGGCTATACATTGTTAAAAAACTAATGGCAGAAGAAGCACACAGAAACTTACTCTTCATTAACAACAACATAATCTTTTGTAGATTTTGTAGTTGTGATGTCAATCACTGGAAAGCAATGCACAACCAAGGCTCTAATAGCTGAGAAAAAAACCAATCATGTTTGTTAGGTAAGCAAAGCAAGCTGATGTTTAAAATTGTGAAGAGTATGGTGTAAAAAGGCAAATTAAGTTTATTTCACCATTACATTTTAAGCTTGAACACACGACGAAAAGTATGGTACAGTTGTACATTCACCTATATTTGCATCTGTCTCTGCAAACTTATGCAGGTCCATAAACTTGCAGACTTCAAACTTGCATGAAAAAACATAAGGTTTTGCGTCAACAATCGGCTCTACGGGTGTCTTGTTGTTAAACTTAATTGTGTGACTGGCGTAATAGATAGGCTGGAACTTTCCCTTGATCTTTTGCCCTAGAACAGCACCAACAGCATAGTTTGATGCGTCGCACATAAGCTCAAATGGTAGGTTCCGGTCGGGCGATATAAGAATTGGAGCGAGATATTAAACGATCCTTGAGCTCCTCAAACGCTTGCTTGCGGCTCTCATCAAAATTAAACTCAACGTCTTCCTTTAGTAGAGTGGACGGGGGCTTGGCTATCTTGGAGAAGTTTTGAATGAACCTTCGTAAAAACCGACATGTCCAAGAAAGCCTCTAACTTCCCGCACATTCTTAGGGTAGCTCATCTTCTCGATAGCTTCTACTTTTGCCCCGTCAACTTCTATACCTTTGGCGGAGATCTTGTGGCCAAGAACTATTCCCTCATCTACCATGAAGTGGCATTTTTCCCGGTTCGGTACTAAGTTCTTTTCCACACATCCGGATAACACTTGATCAAGATTGTCGAGGCAATCATCGAAGGATCCGACCAAAAACCGAAAAATCGTCCATAAAGATCTCCATACACTTCTCCACAAGCCCGTCAAAGATAGCCGACATACATCGTTGAAATGTAGGCAGGGCATTGCGAGACCGAATGGCATTCGTCCGTAAGCGAATGTACCATAAGGGCGGTGAAGGTGGTCTTTTCTTGGTCAGCTGGATCAATGGGTGTTCGGTAAAAACGAGTTTTACAATTTATAACCGAAACACCCCAAGTATAAGGATCGTAGTATAGGATGTTAACGGGTCGTCCTAAGGGAGTGGAATGTTTATCGGATCAAGGAACAATTATTCTATCGATTATGTCACAATTATTAACTAAACTAGGGTTTAAACTAATTATGAACAAGAAAAACGACGATGAACAAGAACTTCGATGAATAGTAAATTGGAATCAAATCGATACGAACTATTCGATTTATCAAGTAATTAAAAGGAAACGGCAAGGCAACGGGAATCCACCAATCAACCAACCCAACCCCAACTAGACGGCGAGCTAAAGATATAATTTTTAGTAACGATCAATCACGAATTCGATTAAATTTCTCTAAGCGAATTCTAGGGTTTCGTTTTCTTTTTCAAGTAAAACAAAACGACATGCAAAACACGATCACGAGATTATTTCTAATACTCTTACTCAAATAATTATAAACGATCTCTCGAATTATAATTAAGTGCATCAATTGAAAAGATCACAACTTTGAACAATATTCTCATATAAATTCAAATCAAACGATAGCTCCATCGATCTCTCGATTCAATAAAACATAAACAATATAACAATATCTAATTGATGAAAAACCATAAATTAACTCACTAAAGATGTAGCTAAAAATCCTCTAATTGGTGTGGTTGTTGATTGGTTTCCTCCGTTGTCCTACCGCAAGATGCTTAGCCTTCAATCATCTTCGAACTCCCAAGCAAGATTGAAAGAAAGAAACTCATATTTTTATTTGATGTGGTGCTTTTTTCTGTGTGTAAAATTCTGTGTTCTTTCTCTCCGCATGGATGCTCCTTTTATAGGGATCGTGACCGACATAGGAAGATCTAGAAGATAACGATGCGAAAATCCACCGACCTACCGAGCCGACACGTTCGGTCGACCGAGTGTCATGGCTCGGTCGACCGAGCCTACCAAATGCCCGTGTTCACACCGTGCTTCGTATAACGTGTTCCTCACTCCACTCTCTCGATCGATTTGATTTATCCTTCTTTAATTGCTCCGAATATCTTCTTTATTTCTTGAGATTCTTTTGATTGAATAATATTTATCTTCCCAAAATAAAATCCAAATGATTGAATGAAATTGATCCTCTTGATTAAATAATATCACCCCCTCGCATTTCTTTATTTTCTCGCAAAATGTTGTTACACCAAGTCATCGAATAATAATAATAATAAAAATGTGTAACAAAAATAACAATTAAACCCATAATTTCCTCATAATTAAATTATAATTCCTCAATAACCATTATAGGAATTTAACGGTTAAAACACGCTTTTCTCATTTATTTCCCTTAAAAATAAGGTAAATTGTTTAGGGATTAAGCCCGAAAATATAGTAAAATTTACCCTAAACAATGGGTATCTGGAAGTATCCTGAATATCCATCTAGGAAGCAGTAGAATGAGTGTCCCGCCAGACGCTCGAGCATCTGATCAATGAACGGAAGGGGAAAGTGATCTTTCATGGTTACCTCATTGAGCTTTCGATAATCGATGCAGACTCTGTAACCAGTGACAAGTCTCAATGCTATCTCCTCTCCCTTCTCATTCTTCTCAATCGTAATTCCACCTTTCTTGGGAACTACTTGAGTTGGGGAAACCCATTCACTATCCGCGATGGCATAAATGATTCCCATGTCCGTAAGTTTAATGATTTCTTTCTTAACCACCTCTTGCATATGAGGGTTGAGCCTTCTCGAGGTTGTCTAACACATTTTGCACCCTCATTCGTCTTGATCTTGTTCATACGGATGTCCGGAGATATCCCTCTCGATATCTCCTACTTGCCAACCAAAGGCTTTTTCATTCTTTTCCAAGACGTTGATAAGTTTCATTTCCTCTAAACGAGAAAGCTTGGCAGATATAATTAGTGGAAGCTTGTCACCTTCTCTTAAAAACACATACTTGAGATGTTTAGGCAACGGCTTTAGCACTAAATCTGCAGGGGGGGTCTTCTAAACTAGACTTGAGATCTCCACTTTTCAACTCAACATCGCTGAGTTTACTCTGTGGTCCCACTGCCAAAGCTTCTTCTTCCAACAATTCTTCCTCAAAATCAGCTGCTAATTGGTCTAGATTAACCACACCATGAGTATTCGGGTTGTCAACCAATCGCTCATATTCGCTTCTACAAACCATGACTTGCTTATTCATATAATCGGTAAAATCATCCGTCATATAATCAATGGAAAAGCCGGTTGGGGTCCGGAGGGTACTTGAATGGACTTTAAGACATTGTAACACACCTCTTGATCACCAACTCGGATAGTCACTTGCCCACCATCGCAATCGATGAGGGCCCTAGTTGTAGATAAGAAAGGTCTTCCAAGAATCGGGGGACGTTTTCATCTTTCTCCATATCTAAAACATACCAATCGACCGGAAAGGTAAATCTATCAATCGAACCAAAACGTCTTTTAGGATCCCCGAAGCTTTCTTAGAAGATCTATCGGCGAATTGTAAACTCATAGTAGTAGGTTCTAGAAGGCTTTGTAAACCGAGTTTGTTTGCATACGTACATTGGCATAAGGCTTATAGAGGCACCTAGATCACACAAAGAATTAGGGAAGACTAGACCTCCCATTAATACTGTAAGTACGAATTTGCCAGGGTCACCTCTTTTAATTGGTAAGTCTTCATAATTAATCATGGAGCAATCCTCACCAATTTTCTTTTCCATGCCTGCTAACTTCTTTTTCGATGATACAACATCCTTGATGAATTTTGTATACTTAGGCATTTCAACCAAGACATCTGATAGTGGAAGATTTACCTGAGTGTTTTTCAAAAGGTTCAGCACCTTCTCGTAATTTTTGTCCTCAATCAAGGGAATGCTGCTCTTTCTCGGTGGAAATGGAAGTTTCTTAAGGTCATTCTCAGAAAAAACTTTCTTTGAGGATGCACTTACAGCTCTGTCTTCCAGATCTTTCCATCGAACAGCTTTTTCAGATCTTTTTGTAGCCAGGGGATCAGCCTCCTGACTTTCGATTGCTTTTTCAGTCCTCGGCGGATCGGCCACTTGAGGATCACCAACTTCTTCACCTCTCGGGGATCAGCCACCCGAGTTTTCTCTTGCGCTTGAGGGGAGTGTAGGTGCTCGGCTTCCCTCCTGCGCTTATCAATGGCAGGAGGGGCTAGTGGTTTCCCGGACGGGAAGGACCACTAACTTGAGTACCGCTCCTCGATTCATTGCACCGGCCTCCTCTTTACCGTATTGAATTGATGGCACGAGGTCGGTACATGGGCCTTTGTTCAAGTCGGCTGAGCAACTTGACCACCCTTTGGATTCTTCTCGGTGAAACCGGGCGGGCCCCTGGGGTCTAAAGCCAACCGCTCGCCCGGTTGCCCAATTTGTCTCTCGAGATTCTTCATTGACCTCGCTTTGCTCCTCTAACTTGGCTTCAAGATTGTTAGATTGGGAGGAGCTTTGAGAGTTTTGGAGATTTGGAGCATAGAATGGCCGGGCCGACTTTGAAATTGAGAGTTTGAATTGGAAGGCCAATTTTGATTGAATTTTTGCGTAGGATTGGAAAAATTCGAGTTTTGATTCTGATTAAACCCAGGGTTTCTGTTGAAATTCTGATTCGAATTAAAATTCGAATTAGGATTGAAATTTGAAGATGGATTAAACCCTTGGTTTTGAAAATTGCCCTGGCCAGGAAACTGATTGAACCTTTGATTGTTCTGGCCATAGAATGCATTCACTTCCGCAATTCTGTCCGTTCATAGGCGAATTTAGAAGTGTGCCCCACCTCGTCACAATTCGACATGTGACTTGATTGTACCGTCCATAATCATGAACGACATTTACTTGATAAGGTGCGGGGGATTAAATTGGCACTGGCCATTCATATGGCCGGTTTGACAGCAATTTTCACAGTACAGAACCTGAGGGTTCTGTGGAAAAGAAGAAGTTTGATTTATTGGATTTGAAACTTGAGGTGGTACCATTTGCTTCTGTAGCATGGCGATCAAACTTTGTAAATTGACTTCCTCAACCTTGGGAGGAAGGGGTGCTTGAATTGCTTGGTAAGAGGGGGCATAGTTATACTTTGCAATGTCCTCAAACAATGCCCATCCCTCATCAGGCATTTTCTTTAGAAATGCCCCACCAGAAGAGCTATTGACCATGCCTTTTGTAAGCTCGGTCAATCCACTGAAGAATGTATTGACTTGCCTTTCCAGTGGCAAGCCATGATGGGGACATTTTCTGAGAAGAGACTTGAATCTCTTCCAACATTCAAAGAACGACTCATTTTCTTTCTGATAGAATGTGAAGATGTCGTTCAAACACTGGGCTATCTTTGAAGGCGGAAAGTATTGACTTAGAAATTCTCTTTCAAGTTCAAATTTCCAGTGTGGTGATAGATTCGGAGGGAGAGAGGTGTACCACTCTTTAGCCTCTCCCTTCAAAGAAAATGGGAAAATTTTCGCTTGATAGCATCCTCACTTACTCCTTGGATGCGTGTAGTCCCGCATATCTCTAGGAATGTATGTAAGTGGGTATGCGGATTCTCCGATTGATAACCATGAAAAATAGATGCATGCTTTGCATCATCCGAATAAGTCCTGGTTTTAACTCAAAGGTTTGTGCGAATGGCCGGAATAACAATAGCCGGGTTGACTTTGACTTCGCCCGGCATGGCGTAGTCCGCCAACGTACGTCTATTATTAGCGGCCATTATCACAAAATCGTGATTTCTCTAGCTAGTTGTTCTTCAAGATCTCGCTCGGCTCGTCTCGCCGTAACCGCGAACGAAAATTCCGCCCGTTTGGCCGGACTACGGTTCGCTCGGGGTCGTGGGTGTATAATAACGGTCCCTTTTGACTCCGAGTTTGCATAAACCGGACCAAAAACAAGTGGAACGAAACCTAAAAGCTAAGAAAGTAAAAGCCTAAACTAAAATTAAAAGCCTAAAAAAAAAGAATGGGAAAGAAGAAAAGGAAACAAAAGTGTTGAAGAAAACGGGACCAGACGGACGTCCAAAAGTTTGGACGGGCGTCCAGATGAAATTGAGATCGGACGGGCGTTTAGTGATCCAAACGCTCGTCTGAAAGACGGAATACCTGAACGGGCGTCCAAATATTATGGATGCTCGTCTAAGTGAATAAAAACAAAATACAATTGATAATTTTCCAGCGGACGGGCGTCCAATATCCCAGACGCCCGTTTGCTAACGGGAAAACTAGAACAGAAGCAGAAATTTGCAGAGAATAAAAGAAGGTAAGAAAGAACGACGAAAAAACGAAAAGACGAGAAGATCTAATCTCCAAGGAAACTACTAAGGGAAAGTCTTAAACCCTAATTATCTACTTAACAACTACCTAAAACAATTATCAACTAAAAACAGAATTTAAAACGAAATAAAACAGAAAAACAAACAAAAAAACAAAAACAAAAACTAGACAACCGTCCGGTTCCCCGGCAACGGCGCCAAAAACTTGTCACGGATTTATCTAGCACAAAGAAACAAGTAATAAATATTTATAAATCCGGTTTCCCTCAAGTATAAGGATCGTAGTAAAGAGGTTGATACCGGGTCGATCTTACGGGGAACTAAACGATTGTGATTCTAGCTTTTGTCTAACCTAAACTATGTCACGAAACTAATCTAAACAGTGAATAAACATCAAACAAAACAGAAAATAAAACTAGACAGAGGATATAATCCAAAGCTAGGAAGGATACGGGCTGCGAACCAATTCAATACTAAACTAAACTAAGATGCAAATAAAAGTAAACTAACTAAACGAATTCAAGTTTTAGGGATTTAAATCAAGTATGTAATGAACAAACGAGGATTGATCCACCTATCCAACAAGCATTGATTTCCTATCTCGATTATGTTGTGGTTTTTATCTAGGTTGTGATTCACCTTATCTAAACATGAACCCTAATTCCTTAGAAAGTTCATCTATTAATCTATTATCTTCCAATGCAAGATTAACGCGTTTCCTAATCAAAGGTGTAAACTTTATGTTTATAATCTAGCAATTAAACCTATTAACTTCCGTTATGATATATTCAAATTACTACTCTTATTCATGATGATCTAGGGTTTATTAAGATTTCCATCAACAATAAACAATCACACATGCAGATCTTCCGATATAAAAGCAATTAAACGTAATAAACATGAATAAGAAACAACCTTTAAATAAAAACTCACAAGATAACCGAAGAAAACGAAATCAACAATCGTTGGATGGCTTCACAATACTCGTTTGATGAAGCTTTTAGCCTCCGGACATCCTCAAGAACTCAAATTTGTATAAACAAGGCATAAAAAGTAACTAGTTTAATCTAGATCTAAAGTGCATAAAAACCGGAATAAAAAGGAGAAAAACGCACCTAAAGCCGCCCCTAGGTTTAGGGTTTTGAATAATGAGTGTATTGTGTCTTTTGTGTGGAGAAACAACCGACTATATATAGATTTTAAAGTCGGTTTCAAAGAAGTCGGCTACCGGACGCCCGTCCGGATCCTTGAACGCCCGTCCAATCTTCATATGAACTTCAAATCGGGCCGAGTCATGATCAAACGCTCGTCCAACCGGCGTCCACCTCGGCGTCCAAACTTCCCGAATCAACTTTCCATCTCCGGACGCTCGTTCAATTTCAAGAAACGCCCGTCCACCGGACGGGACTCGGACGCTTGACCAATATGACCGAATTTCGATTTCTTGATCTCTATCTCTTTTTCATCTTGTCAATTCCTTCATTATCTCTTTTAATCATCATATATTTCGACTCTTATCTCTTTTGATCATCATTTGAGCCTTGAAAGATGCATCTACAATATATAAAAATACCACTAAATGTAATATCGCTCAAATAATCGTAAAAACATAATTAAAGCACATAAATCGACCTATTTTTGCAATTAACTCTTTTGAAATATCATTTACTCAATATATTCATTAAACACATGCTTCTTATGCAATTTAGTACGAATACGGGGAAAAATATCATAGAATATAGCATTATAAATCGTATAAAATCACCCTTAACATGTTGCAAGCTTACTTTACAAACTGAAAGGCAAGAGAATCGGAAGGCAAATAAAAGAGTAAATGCAGAAAAATTCTAAGAACATAATGGAAGCTTTGTATGTTAGCTAACTGCATTACCTAAATATGGGAAACATATATGTGCGGCACGAACCCTGGGTATTATGAATTAAGTGTGGGTTATAACTTGTTTATATACAACGTTTTTTGTTTGTATGTTTATTTTCCATACTGTGTGTTGCAAGGCAGCGTGTTTCAAGAGGATCAGATGGTTATAAATTTATAAGATTGTCCACATGAAAATGTAGATGTGCTACTTTAAGTATTTTGTTTTGGGTTGAGGTGCCAGAACAACTGGCATAAGGTTGGGTTGCAAGACCAACGCCTAGCCCCATCAGGCCTGTGTTTTTTAAAGCAGTTTCACTGGTTTGACCAGTAATTAACTTATCTTTAGCATTTTTCTGGCCTAAATACCTAGGCCTAGGCTTTGCAGTTCCTTTAACTAAATTGAAGCATGACACTGCACGTAAAAAGCTTGTAATTAAATTGATGCATGACATTCCACGTAAAAAGCTTGTAACTAAATTGTTTCTATTTGTCTTCTATCAAAAAGCATCCAGAGGTACATGTTAACTTTTGTAAAGCAACAAAGACAGAAAGGATTAACGGGCAACCATGAAACTGTAATAGTATAAACACCACTGTAAAGCATTGGATAACAAAAAGGGTTGAAGCATATAAAACTAAACACACACCTGAGCGTACGCAACAACCGTTTCCTGTAAGTACTATTTCCCCTAAATCCAGTATAAGAAGCCACATTATGGAAGTGTTAATGTGCAGGCATGAAACCAACAGTAAAAAACTCATGCATCCCATAAAGCCAACAAGCAGAAGACTTTTTTTTTATAATGTATAATACTCCTAACAGAATTACTGGATATCAGATTTTTTTTTGTTTTATAAGCACCAGTACTGAAGTAGGAGTGTTGTT
Source organism: Gentiana straminea (assembly GCA_036785695.1). Taxonomy (NCBI): domain Eukaryota; kingdom Viridiplantae; phylum Streptophyta; class Magnoliopsida; order Gentianales; family Gentianaceae; genus Gentiana; species Gentiana straminea. The sequence continues at coordinate 7,140,798 of JAVUPR010000385.1, read as the reverse complement.
TAGTAAATCTATGCCCTTGTTAGCAACATTTCCATCAGTATGCACCAATTGTTTCTAAATAGAACAACACATTTCAGAATGCACCAACTGTTGCTTCTAAGTATCTTTTCTTGAAATCATGTATAGGAAGTCACATTAAAGAAGTGTGAAGGTGCAGGTAGACAAGCAACATTCAAAACACTTGCAAACCTCCCAAAATACAGGTTCATAAATCTTTCTTTCATAATCTGTAATACCTCTAAGCATAAGCGCATGACATCATTTTTTTTTATTACGATGCCTCATCTCTTCATAAATACAAAACCAAACACATAAGCACTTAGAAAACGACACAGAGAAAGAATATTTCTTAGCAGGGCTTCATCAGACAGACGCACCCTCCCAAAATACAAGCTTGCTTTCATGATCTTTAATACCTCCAAGCATAAGTGCATGACATCATATTTTTCTTACCATGCCTCATTTCTTCACAAATACAAAACCAAACACATAAGCACTTAGAAAACGACACAGAGAAAGAATACTTTTTAGCAGGGCTTTCATCAGACCATGAAAATGGCAAATCAAATATTCCAGGATAAAAAAGGACGGAACTTCAAGACATTAGTTGTTATTTTTTTAGGATGCCTCATTTGTCCCACAAATTGAAGAAACAAACACACAATCAGTTCAAAACCTCATAGATGAAAATAATATTTCTGAGCAAGCATAAATGTTCCATGAAACTGTAAGCACAAATGTTCTAGAAAATAAGAGAGAACAACAGCTGTTCTTGATGCACCATTATTTTCGCGTACCAACGAAAAGAACATCCCTTTAGGGAAAACACAAACCATTGTTTTGACAGGGAAAACCCATAGAAGGCTATCTAAAGTAAGAAAAATCAGCAAAAGGTCCTGAAGATAGAAGGCAACACATACATGAAGGTACCCCAACAACTTGTCTCGTATGTTTCCACAACGCTGCATAACAACCAACACAAAGCAACTGTTATTGTAGACAAAGCTGAGGAATTTAAATCAAAAAAAGTATTTCATCTACATGTAAAACACAACAAAAATGCAATCTTCCATGCCATTTCTCCTACGTAAAGCAATAAAGACCCATCTATCAACAGAGCAGAGATCATAATAAGAAATAGATTTTTCTGGATCGTAAAGCATCCAAAACATTCAAAGTTTCTAAATTTCTTGCAAAAAGTCATGCTAAAACGACCCAGAAGAATGAACAAACATTCAGAACAGGAAAAGCCTTTAAAAACAACTGAAATCACATGATTAAAAGAACATGCTCAAACCAATTTATATCTAAATAATGAGCCACGGTAAAGCTGCGGAATAAATGAAGCACATAGGTGGGTGTTGAATTAGCAAACGAAATTTGCAGACCTTCTAATACCAAAATTACTGTCAACGAAGAAATCAATAGAGATAAAGGCAGACAATGAGGCTGTATTAGAAGTATTAAGGATAAATAATGTTAATTTTAGTAGGGTCTACCAGCATTAGCCATGGAGAGAAGCAATGAATCCTAGCCCCCCAACGTAGATTCAGCCTGTGCCTGTGATAGAAGTCCCACCGATCAGATTGAAGGAGGTACGGCCGGTTAGTTGGAGAAAGATCCGGTCATGTGTATTGAGGTGAAGAGGAAACGACGGGCTGGAGAAGGTGGGTTAGTGTCGTGCAAACCGGCAAAGCGAACAGAAAGAAGTAAACCGTCGTTAAGGATTAGACATAATAATTCGGGGAAATCAGTTATTACGGCTGTTTTGGAAATGGAGTTGTGAAAAAAGGGTTGACTACAATTTCCCACATTTTTGTATTTAAAAAAAAAAAGAAAATTGTTTAAGAAATCCTAAATCAAACTTTTCCCCTAATTCCCTTCATTTGTGGTTGATTTCCTAATTATCCCTTATCCCTAACCAAACACCCCAACTTCCCCATCCTGACTTCATAAACCGACTGATTTCCCCCTTCTCCATACCTTCTCCATAAAACTGCTTCTTCCTCTTCCCTGTTCGAAGCCCCTTAACTGCTTCTTCTTCATAGCCGTTCGAAGCCCCTTCTCCCCTTCATTTTTCATTCACACAGCCGGAGATTACCAAACCCCGAAAGAAGTCATACAAACTGATTTCCCCTTTCTTTATCAATTTTATCAACCCATTTCACAGTAATCAACCCCTTTCCAATCCCAATCAGAGGTGATAGCTTATCTTGCCGGAAATTGGGTAAGGGAAGAAGAAAGAAAACTGAAAGAAGAAAGAAGAAGGGAAGACAAGTTCGCATTAATTCTGAAAACTGAAAATTTTGTGCCCAATTTCGAATTCGAAATTTCAAACCTGAATTCTACTCTGACAAGGTACATTCACCAAATATGATTGATCACTCTCTCATCTTTTGCATTTCCCCGCATAATTATCATTTTCATTGGCATTCATGCTTGTGATTTTTGTTTGATGGTTTTGTGCTTTGTTCATGATTTTCATTTATCATCACTTTCTGTGTTTGGCTGTGATTCTTGCTGTTGTATTCGTTAAAATCACCTCTTTTTGCGTCTTGTTTAGATAGGCATTTTCGTTTTATGAGGTTGTGGGTATTCAATTAGTTGAAGGACGATGAGGTTGTGGGTATTCAATTAGTTGTAGATTGTTTGTTGGATTGTAGATGCATTTTGAATTTTTATTGTTAAATGTGTGTTTATTATTATTGCAATTGATGAGTTTCACCATTTTGATTGTTGTAGTTTATCGGCTGAATAATATATATAATGGAGCTTGCTTATAAACTCACCCCAAAAGCCCGTACAAGAAAATGTGAAATTTGCAACCGCAGTCTCATGAAAATTGTTTCAACGGTCTACAAAAAATTAGATGACATTCATAAAGAATTATTTGAACAGAGTGCTTTCGGTAGCTTATTAGATGTGAGAGAGATTCAAGCAAAGCAATTAGTTCATCATTTGTTGATGAGAGTGTTGATTTACAAAGATAATGAAAATGAGAGGGAAAAGGAAAAGAAAAAGGGAAGGGGAAAAGGAAAGGTAATTGAAACGGAAAATGATGAATTAACTGATGATGGTGTTTGGTTTAAGGTCGGTGGTAAGGCGTTGAGATTTGGGATCGAAGAATTTGCTCTAGTTACTGGATTTATGATCGGTAGTGATAGTCATTACGACAAGACGAAAGGTAAAGAGAGTCGTCTTGTGACTCGATATTTTGCAAATATGAAGACGATAAATAGGAAGGAGTTGATGAATGTATTTGTTGGTAGAGTAGACAATGAAACGGATCGTTATAAGTTAGGTTTGATAGTTATTTTAGCATATGTTTTGTTGGGGGCGGAGGAGTGCGTAACAATGGAATGGTGGTGGTTCGAGTTGGTGGATGATTTGAAATCATTCAACCGATATCCTTGGGGGAGTTTGGCTTATCATAGCACAAGACGAATCTTCAAACGGGACATGTCGATGGTTTAGTGACGACGTGGAGAAAATACAATATTCATTGTATGGGTTTCCTTGGCTATAATGGTATGCATTCGTTTGTTCTAATTTGTATTTGAGATAATTGTATTTGTCCTTAGATGTTTATAGTTTATGTGAAATATATATATAAAAAACTATGTTTTATTTGCTTTAGTGTATGGGCTTTTGAAGCCATTCCATGCGTGGGCAAGCTTTGTAAGTTAATAAACAAAAAAGCTATCCCTCGTATGCAAAAATGGGAATTGAAAAAGAGTCTTTCATCGTCCAACTTGGAATTTACATTGCAAGGAAGAAAGGTTTAGTGGTTTTTTGTTTTATTTATTTCATTATATTTTTTTTGAAATTGTAGGTTGACGTTTTAAAATTAATTAAGCCGATGTCAATGCAATTGGAGATACATCCGAAGTCGCGTCCCACCGAACTTGAAAGACAACGATTATCGTACCCGAATTTCGGTGAAGAAGAAGAGACATTCACCGATTTCATTGTGGATGATGACTCGGAGTTTGATGAGCCAAACAACTCCGACCAAGTTGGAATAGATTATGAAAAGATCAAAGAAATGATAAGAGTTGTGGTGAAAGAAGAGAACCGAGAAATATACGCTGCTATTGAAAAACTTCATAGTAAATTGGATTTCTTGGTCGCTCAATCTAGTAATCCAAGAAATGATGAAAATGAAGAGATTGTACAATCTGATGGAGGCAATGATGTGACGATGGAGGAGTGTGATGAAGAGACGATTGTTTCGAAAAAAAGAAAATTAGATGAGGTGGATGGCAAGAAAGAAGAACCGAGTGAGGGTATAAATATTGTTTAAAAAATTCAATATTTTCGCTTTTACTTTAAAGTTAATTATTATTAATTATATACGTTGTCAATTTGTTGTGTAGGGAGGCCGATGAAGGATAAAGGGAAAGATCTGAAAAGTGAACGGGAAGAAGTTGTTTACATTCCTGATGCGTTACCTCTTAAAATTCGGAGGGGAGAAAAAGAAATCACCGTAAAAGGAAGTTGTGAGAGGAAGCCATCTGTTTTGAAAGGCAGAAAATTAGAAAATGTGGATTGTTTTGATCCTTACCGAGAAGCAGATCCCGTTGTGATGGATTACGTGGAAAATGTTCTAAAATCGGTTGATGACAGTATTAAATTCGTATGGTTCAAGTATTTTTGTATATATTTTATTTTTGCGTAATAACTATAAGTTTTTACAATCTCATTTTGGATTTAGTGTTGATGTGAGGCTTCTTGATGAAGAAGTAAAAGCTTTTGAACTCGAAAAAGTTGTTGAAGGTGGATGGTTGCAATCAAGTGTAAGTCCACTTTGATTTCACTTACGTGGTTTATGAATGTGTAGTTATTCAATGCTTCAAACAATTTGTTTGCATGTTAATACAGTAATGAATACGTCATTGTGTCAAATCCGGCGTCGTATGATAGTGTATCCGCATTTATTTGAGGAAGGTGCTGGTGTACTTGATACGTATTTCACAAAGTTTATACATGCTGAGTATGAAAAAGGAATCTCAAAGAAGTTGAAGGATCATAAGTTTTCAAAAGCGTTGATGAAGTATTTGAATGGTGATAATCCTAGTTATGGGAAACCGTGGTCTGTGCTTAAAACTTTATATGTGCCTGCAATTGAGAGTGATCATTTCATGTTGTTGCGAATTGATATCGAAAAAGGACAAATTTTGGTGTATGATAGCATGCCATCACATGTGCGAAAGGGAGTGCTAAATAAGTTCTTGACACCGTTTCAAGTTGTTATTCCGAGTATGTTAAAGAGATTTGTAGCCGGGTACGAGAACTACAAATTTAAAGAAGCTTATTGTTGAGAAGGTGGAAGGTTTGCCTATTCAAGACAACGGGTATGTTGTTACCAAATACTAAGCATCGGTTATTATTATGTTTGAGTATTTTGTTAAATTGTTTGATTTAATTACTAACTCTCTTTTTGATACTTTTGGTAGGAATGACTGTGGAATGTTTGTCCTAAAATACGTGGAGTTCTTGACGGGCAAATTGGATGTATGTTCCATGCAAGTTAACAAGATGAAATATTGGAGGAAGAAGTTGGTCGGTGAACTCCTTGCTTGGGATTTCGATCCATGATCATTTTTAAACTTGAATGTGATTGTACTTGAATTTGATGGGTGTTAAACTTGAATTTGATTGTACTTGAATTTGATGGGTGTTAAACTTGAATTTGATGGATGTTAAAGCTAATTAACATGGTACCATACGTATCAACAGAATGTTACAATCCTACAAATTGTTCTCTCGTAAAAACAAGTAGTAGTGTGTTTTAAGTGTGAAACTAACTTCAACTTGTTTTTTGTTACGTAAAGTTATAAATTTGGTGAATGATTAGCTTAAAAAACAAAAAGTAACCATATCCAAGGTTTACGTACAAACACAAACAAATCAACCATTACAAGTTTACAACAAAACCCATGGATAATAAGTTTACGGAATACGGACCATAACTCAAATTCATGTCTACGTTACACATTAGCAAATAATTACACCTTCGGAGTCCGAAGAGTCGACTTCATTTCCACACGAATCATAGTAATACCTATATTGTGCGGGCCTTTGCCTTTCAGCCTTCTTCTTCCTCTTCCATTTCAATTGCAATTTTTCTCATCGCTTCCTCAAAATCCTCCATTTCCTTAATCCTTTCGTATTGTTTACGAAGAATATCTTCAAGTTCCTTAATCTCTTTCATCATCTCTTCATATTCTTGTCGTTGAAGATCTTCAATCTCCTCAATACTCAAATACACCATTCTCATCATTCTTAGCCACCAATCCTTCATCCAAACCAATTATACTATTACTATAATTATCGACAAATAAAAAAATAAAAAAATATCACTTAAGAAATTAATTAGCACATAACAAAAGAAAGAAATAACCATCATCTATTCATTTCCAACTCATACACAAGTCAAGGATTACAACAACCTAAGATTTTGCAGGAATAGATGAAAAATGACATCAATACCCCCCATAACAATTGAGGTTCATAAATAGGATAATAATTTACAAATTACAACAATGCCTTTGTTCAAATCATGATAATATATGCACTAAAGAGGAAAATTCCCTTTGTAGAAAAGTACTTATGAATGTGATGGCATAAACTCACAGTACTCAAATATGCTGCCAGTTTTCGTGCCATGAGTGAAGGGCATGAGTTATTGAGTTCCATAAAAACAAAATTACCATAAAAAAAACAGGATTTTGATTCCAAAGAGAGATGGCCCAACAACATATTTCACATATTTCCCCACAAGAACAAACACCCAGACATACCGTTAAAAACAATGAAGAGAAAAAAACGCAAAGAAGAGTAAAACGCAGAACAATCGCACCAAGACAGAGAACAAACACCCGTACATACCCAAATATCAATTAAGAGCCGCAGAATCACCTAGGGGCGCCGGTGTTGGGAGGGAGGAGAGGCTGATTTTGGCGCTGGTTTGGGAGGGCAGGAGAGGCTGATTTTGGCGCGCTGAAGAAGGAGAACGACAAAATTAGGGTTTTGGTTTTTTTGGGGGGTGTGTGATGCTTTATATAGGGTGCCAAGAACGAGCTCAATTATCAGACGAATCGAGTTCAGTCTTGTCATAACGTCTCGAAATGAATGAATCATATCACGTTCGATTGACTCGGATTACCGTAATCGCCTTAATCGAGCACCGATTTAACGTGGGAGATGAAGTGTAATTGCCTTAATCAATCAAGATCACATCAATAGCCTCGATCAAACCTCGATCTATCGTCTTATTAGTGTGATCCGAGTTGATCAATCATAATAAGATGATAGAACGAGGTTCGATCAAGGCGATTACTCGTGATTGTGGTTGATTACACATAATAAGATGTTAGATCAAGGTTCGATCAAGACGATTACTCGTGATCAAGGTTGATTACGCATAATAAGATGTTAGATCGAGGTTCGATCAAGGCGATTACTGTGATTAGGGTTGATTAGACATAATAAGATGTTAGATCGAGGTTCGATCAAGGCGATTACTGTGATCAAAGTTGATTACGCATAATAAGATGTTAGATCGAGGTTCGATCAAGGCGATTACTGTGATCAAGGTACATTACACATAATAAGATGTTAGATCGAGGTTCGATCAAGGCGATTACTGTGATCAAGGTTGATTACGTATAATAAGATGTTAGATCGAGGTTCGATCAAGGCGATTACGGTGATTGGGTTGATTAGACATAATAAGATGTTAGATCGAGGTCCGATCATATCAATTACTGTGATCAAAGTTGATTACGCATAATAAGATGTTAGATCGAGGTCCGATCAAGGCGATTACTGTGATCAAGGTTGATTACGCATAATAAGATGTTAGATCGAGGTTCGATCAAGGCGATTACTGTGATCAAGGTACATTACACATAATAAGATGTTAGATCGAGGTTCGATCAAGGCGGTTACTGTGATCAAGGTTGATTACGCATAATAAGATGTTAGATCGAGGTTCGATCAAGGCGATTACTGTGATCAAGGTTGATTACGCATAATAAGATGTTAGATCGAGGTTCGATCAAGGCGATTACCGTGATTAGTGGTTGATTAGACATAATAAGATGTTAGATCGAGGTCCGATCATATCGATTACTGTGATCAAAGTTGATTACGCATAATAAGATGTTAGATCGAGGTCCGATCAAGGCGATTACTGTGATCAAGGTTGATTACGCATAATAAGATGTTAGATCGAGGTCCGATCAAGGCGATTACTGTGATCAAGGTTGATTACGCATAATAAGATGTTAGATCGAGGTTCGATCAAGGCGATTACTGTGATCAAGGTACATTACACATAATAAGATGTTAGATCGAGGTTCGATCAAGGCGATTACTGTGATTAGGGTTGATTACACATAATAAGATGTTAGATCGAGGTTCGATCAAGACGATTACTGTGATCAAGGTACATTAAACATAATAAGATGTTAGATCGAGGTTCGATCAAGGCGATTACTGTGATTAGGGTTGATTACGCATAATAAGATGTTAGATCGAGGTTCGATTAAGGCGATTACTGTGATCGAGGTTGATTACGCATAATAAGATGTTAGATCGAGGTTTGATCAAGGCGATTACCGTGATCGTGGTTGATTACACATAATAAGATGTTAGATCGAGGTCCGATCAAGGCGATTACTGTGATCAAGGTACATTACACATAATAAGATGATAGAACGAGGTTCGATCAAGGTTGATTACACATATTAGTACCAAAGTTCGTTTAATTAATTCTTCGATCATAGTAAATACACAAAAGTCATACACATTTTAATGCCAAATCTCGTTTAGTTAATTACTTGAACATAATAAATACACAAAAGTCATAATTTTAATGCCTAACCAAAAGCCATGTACATCAATACACATTAACAAGACATCATCTTCCATTTTGAAGCAAAACAATCGCAACTGCTGCAACATCCTTCATAATCACTTGAACATCTGTCTTTCACACTATAAATTTTTAACCTTCAAAAGAAAGAAAGAAAGAAATACATTTACCTAAGGGAATCACGTCAAAATAGGAGTAGCATCTTTTTTCTTGCGTTTTGTTGCTTTCACCGTCTTTGGCGCATCTCCGGCGTACGGGATTCTCTTATTAGATTTAGGACGCCCGCTTTGTCGCTTCTCCAACAACGGCGGCAACACCTTCATGGCAAGCACATCATCGGGAAATTCACAATCCGCTACATTTGGCAAGGGTAACACACTTTTGGAATAAGCCTCGTCTCCAACATTCGGTGCCAAAATACCAACCGCAATACTCGTATGCGTGCCTACTCTTGTTCTTAGTCACAACACGCATGGTCACATGGAATCCGATCTAAATCAAATTTCTTACATGTACATGTCCGTTTGACTAAATCCACAATGTAATTCATCATCGCATCCAAGTCAAGTACATCATATCTTTCTTGGACAATTAGACTAACAGTAAACTTCGAAACAAACTTGTATTTATTATTCACTAATGCTTGAATTTTTGGAGTGAGAGGAGTTGAACACATCGCAGCTTCCGAACTTCTTTTAGCAAACCATATTTGCAATACATCCCGAATATATTTAAGCAACCCAACTATAGAAAACTCACGCGCACGCCTTAGCTTACTGTTCAATGACTCGGCATTGTTCGTTGTCATTATATTATAACGTTCTCCCGGAAAATGAGCTCTAGACCATAAAGGGAACGATGCTTCATCCAAATACACAGCAATATCCTTAGTCGGATCAGATTCTCGTACTTCTCGATCCCTACATTTCTTACATAGCGCTTCGAACTTCAATTTAAATGATCGTTCGGTATATGCATGTGCAAACTTTAATAAAAAGACCCGTTAAACCGCGTCTTGGATAATGAGTCCTCAAGTTTTTTTGCATGTGATAGATACAATGTCCATGATGCGCTTGCTTGTACACTTCTTTAAATCCATGCGTAATACTTTCAAACCGATCGAAAGTATCACTAAATCCTTGGTGTCACCCGTAATGCGTTTTAATCTTTGAAAGAACCATGTCCAAGATAAATTGTTTTCGGAATCAACAATAGCCCATGCAAGCGGAAATATTTGATAATTACCATCTTGACATGTTGCAATAAGTAAAGTCCCTTTGTAAATAGATTTTAAATGCGTACCGTCCACGTAAATTACCGGCCGCATTGATGATTGAAAACCATGTATACTTGCACCAAGTGCCATAAAACAATACTTGAATCTATGGTCCCCAACGGTGTGAATGTCCGTCACCGTGTCGGGGTTTGTCTTCTTCAATCTTTGAAAAAACTTTGGCAACTTACCGAAACTTTTGTGTGGATCGCCCCGCATTAATCCAATTGCATAATTTCTAGCCGAGATAGCCTTGGGATAAGATATCTCGCATTTAAACTCTCGATTAAAATTTGCGATGATATCATTTGCGTGTGAAAACACATTCGGCACGTACATAGTTCGGAGAATAATACCTTCCAATTAGCTTGTACGAAGCATGTCTATGATCCTTTCGATGGACAATAGGTAAGCAAGTATGCTTACTCGCATACCTTTGCACTTCAAAGCATTTAGATGTATCGACCCTAGTTGCCCTCAAACGCCAATTACATTCTTTCGAGGCACACACCACTACATAAACCATGGTATTGGTAGTCCGAACATCAAACTCGAAATGGAACTTCACAAACAACATCTCAACTTTATATTTCAACAAACCTTTTTGGCAAAACGGTCATTCACAAGAATGTCTTCATTATCGTGAATGCTCACTATTGTTTCTTCATCAAGACCAATATCATGTTGGATTACATTACGGTTACAATCAACTCCGATAAATGTATCCATGTTTGGGGATTCTCGATCATCACCCGTAAAAGTATCATCGACCGACAAACCTTCATCCTTCTCATTTAAATTACCATCATCAACATTCAATGTACGTGGCGAGGCCGTTTCTACAAAACAATCATCACCCAAGATGTCCAATAGAGGATCTTGCAAAAAATTGTTCAAACATGTCTCTTCAATGGGTACACTTGAAAGTACACTTTGACTAACAATATTATCATCGAATGTGCATTGACTTACCGTTTTTAAATGCGTCTCTTCCGTATATGGTTCTTTTAAATGCATCTCTTCAAGATATGGTTCTTCAATGGGTACACTTGTTAGGGCACTTTGACTAACATTATTATCCTCCCATGTATCTTGACTTACTATGTTCAAAGGTGCCTCTTCAACATATTCTTCTTCATTCACAATAACATCATCACGGTTTCTTGCTTCAATTTCAATATACATGTCGCTTCTTTTCTTTTCAAAGATACTAATAAAGCATCTTTCCCGGGATCATAAACCAACAAGAAATGTCTCAACCGCTTATCACAAGTAATTACCATCGGCAAAGCTTTACCTACGGGGCCATCCATTTCATCTCAAAATCATAAATACTTGTGTCAATTCCCAATTCAACTCTCAATTTTTCACACAACTCACCATATGAAATATTTTTTTTCACAAATACGGTCGTCGACCGTTTTTCTACTTCATGATTCACAAATGACCATGACCAAACACCATCCATATTCTCCTCAAACCCAACCGGATAACACACAATAAACCAAGCTTCATCTTCATCAACCATGGCACATCTATAATTCAAATTAATAGTCATCAGTATTCATCATTAACATTAAATTTGTCATATCCAAGAGTGTCTAAAACCATTATAAAGAGATGCAACAATAAGTTCGAATTTAAGAAACAGGTTCTAAGTATCTTTATACTACAAAACAAGTTTATGTCTTTCAAAAAAAAAAAAAAACCAACAAAAAACAAGTAGTGCAGTGTTTATGATCAAAACAAACAAAAAGTTCTACTTTTTTATTGCTTTCTAATCACAACTTGTCAACCAAAGAATCGCAATCGCAAATTTAAATCCTTCGAACCGAATTTGCTTTCAAACACAATTTATTTCAAGCGAGATCAAACAACTTGTGGCAATCCCATTTCTTCAATAGCAAGCAATTTAATCAATCAAGATACACTCCATTAAACACTATACAAATTAAACAATATCATTTAATCAAGAAACAAATGGGATCAAACCACACAAATGGGGCTTCTAACAGAAGTTAACTCACCAAAATATATGTCCTCAAATAGGCGTAATGACCAAAAATCGAGCTCAAATGAAAGTGGAGGAGAACGGAGGACAACCGACGTTGAAGTAGAGGAAAAACCACCGGATGATGGGTCAATCGTGATTTTCCGGCAATGATTTGGCGGGTAGGCCTTCTTTCCGGCGTTGATTGGCGGTTATCTGTTTTCCGACGGCACAAAGTAATTTCCCGACATTGAATCGGATTTGGGAGAGAGATAATGACCAGAGATTAATTATGGGATAAGATGGATATAAGGATAATGAGGGGTAGAATAGGTATTTTCGAAAAACACCCTTTTTAACTCATTTTTTTACAACAAAACCTTTTTACATAACTTTTTGCGTCAAACACCCTTCTTTACTCAATGCCCCTAATAATTCATTTTTTTCTTTTCTTTTATTTTTTTCGGGAAAACAATAGTATACAGCAGTATAGAACAATAGTATAGTAGTATAGAACAACAGTATAGTAGTAGTAAATTATAGAAGTCGGGTATGTTTTTTTTTTTTTTTTTTCCTTTCATATCTGTTGGGCTGAAACAATGGCAGCCTTTTTTTTGGCCAAACAAATAGGCGTGATGCAATGGGCCGTAACCCAAAAAATAAGCAACCATGTAGAATGCAATTTAAGATAAGATTAGGAAGAGGTTAGAACCAATTAAAAAAATACACTTGTTAACACCTCCTTCACACCCTCACCCTCTCTAAGTAGATAGATAGATATTGCAGGCCAATAAAATAAGGCAGGCCATCATATAAATAAATAAATAAATGAATGAATGTGACATATTATCCATAAAAATATAAAATAAAAAAATAAGGCAGGCCAGCGGATAAAACAATTGAAGAAATAATCCACAAGAAGAAGAAGAAGATTGCACATGCATGTGGGGTCAATGATATATATAAGTAGAGAGGAAAACTGTCCTTTGCTCTCTTCAATACTATCAAACAAAACAATGGTTTCTTCAAAACTCTGTAATAAGTTTCTTCTTCTTCTTCTTCTTCTTAATATCAGCAGCAATCTTTCTGTAATCCAAGCTGAAGCTGTTTCCCATATTTCCCCTTACATCTTTAGAGAATACATTGGTGCCTTGGGGTTGAACGTAACATTCTCTGATGTACCAATTAACCACAATGTTGAATTCCACTTCATTCTATCCTTTGCCATCGACTACGCCATAGCAAACGATACGCAATCCGCTATCTCGATCCCAAACCGCTCACTTCCATATCCAACAAACGGCGATTTCAATATCTATTGGGACACTAACAACCTCAGCCCTTTCCATGTTAGTGATATCAAGTCCAAATATCCTAATGTCAAAGTAGCAATGAGTCTCGGGGGCGATACTGTCTATGGTCAGTTTGTTAACTTCTCTCCTACCTCAATTGATTCTTGGGTTAGCAATGCTATAGATTCCATCACAAAGATAGTGAACATGTATCATTTAGACGGGATAGATATCGACTATGAACATTTCAATACGGACCCTGAGACGTTTTCAGAGTGCATCGGGAGGCTTCTGTTCCACCTCAAGGAAAACAACGTAATCTCGTTTGCGTCAATAGCACCGTATGGAAACGAAACCATTCAACAACACTACACACTTCTATGGAGTGAGTATGGACACTTGATAGACTATGTCAACTTCCAATTCTACGCGTATAAGAACACGACTACCGTTGATCAGTTTCTGGACTATTTCGAAGCTCAAAGATGGAACTATAATGGAGGAAAAATTCTTGCAAGCTTCAGCACGGGTGGTGATGGCGGACTTACGCCGAGACATGGATTCTTCAAAGCTTGCAAGATCCTACACACTCAGAAGAAGTTTCATGGCATTTTCTTTTGGTCTGCAGATAACTCTAAAGAGGCCGGTTTTCACTATGAAAAGAAATCACTACATTTTATGGCACATGCCTCTTAAATTCATTTTACTGTTGCCATTTTTCTGTTGTGTAAGATTGCATACAAGTCCCTACAGTTTACTTGATTACTCTTTTGATTACTCTTTTGATTTCAAATATGCACACAGAACAAAGAACAATTTTCAAATTGTCATCAGTTTCCTTCAAAAATGCACACGAAAAACAATGGATTAAGGAATCCATTAGCCAAAAGATTTTTAAAAAAAAAACCAAAAAAGCCACACACACAAAAAAAAAAAAAAAAAAAAAAAAAAAAAAAAAAAGGTCTTTTGTTCAATAGCGCTCGCTCCTTATGTCTTCAGTTCTTGGGACATGTCGTCTCTGTTCTGCAGTCGACATAAATACTATCAATCACCTCGTCAAACGGGATTTTTTTTGCAGGAAAGGCATAATATAAAAAACATACTGTTTAGAAGACATTAGTTTGCAAGTCCTGCAAGCCAGGATCAAGTTTGAAATCTTCTTCTCCTTTCCCCGCCTCAAACAGAGGAGAATCAAGCTCAGGTGGATTCTAGAAATGCATGAATAAGTTACCCAAAGATTATACTGAGCACAAAATTAATTAATGAACAAAGACCAGTTGAAAACAAACGACGTGGAAAAATGGTACCATGCAACGAACTAGAGCCCAGTTGACATTCTTGAAGAATGGATGTTGCTTGATTTCGTTTGCTCCTTCATGGGATCCCAACCTGTTTTTCGGATCTCTATGCAACAAACGATACATCAGCTGTTTTGCTTGAACACCCACCTACATAAACGAAGTCCTTTTGTGAGAATTCAAGAATGCAACCGCTATGGTTTAAATCCTTTCAGTTTTTCATTTTATCGTCGTTAAACTCACTGGAATACTTCCGGGAAACTTCAAATCCTTGTGCAAAATATTTGAAAATGTCTTCTGCCTTGTTTTCCCCCTAAAGGGTGTGTACCCATAAAGCATTTCATACAGAAGGATTCCTGCAAATTAATATACACTTTAGGGTTGCAAAAAGAAAACAAAATCACAGCTGCACATTTATCTACTTCATTGTGTAAGTAAATGGAAAGCAGTTACTAGGAAAAATTAATTACCAAGAGCCCACCAGTCAACTGCACTTGTATGCCCTGCCCCTGAGATAATTTCCTGGACATTTTCAAAGAAGATATTTTTATGACTTGAAGGAATAATGAATGAATATGTTAGACCCCATTGATTTTCCACTCAATCAGCAATTAAACCCCCCTTTTTATTCAGGACAAGGGAATAAATGTAGCAAAGTTTTCTCCCGGTCCCCTTAAATCGAATTCACAGATACAAGTAATAAGCAGTGGAAGAAAATAGTACATCCAGCAGCATAACGGTGCAAAATACACTAACCGGAGCAATATATTCTTCTGTTCCAACAAAAGAATTGGATGCACGCATAGGTTCAGCCATGAAAATCGGTGCTTGCTGGCTTTTTTGATGCTTATTTTTCCCGATAGCCTCAGGAATCAGAAGCTGAACAACCCAGTAGAAGTAAGTAGTTGGACATTGATGTTATTATATTCACAGAACATGTAAATAAGTCTGGCATTTCTTATGATGTCTAAGAGTCGACAAACCTGTGGCTTGCAAGATGTCAAACAGGACAAATCAAAGTCTGTCAAACTTATATGACCATTGCTCTGAAGCAAGACATTTTCAGGCTTTAAATCTCTGTAGATTATACCTGTGAAGGAAAATTATTCTTTCTCCTATTATGAAGTAGAGATGCCGCGAATACAAAATAAAGGTATACTTGAGGGGAAAAGATCGCTTCCGACGATGTATGAGAGAATCAGATCTTACCTTGGAAGTGAAGGTACTCTAATGCCACGACAACTTCTGCTGCATAGAACCTGAAGATGAAAACAGATCGTTTTGCAGTAAGAATGCAGCATTCTTGTATCAATTACAACTGCAGAACATAGAAATGCTTCTTCTTCTTTTTTTTAAACTTTAAATGAACTTGATATTGGTTTTCTTTCATTAAAAATTACTGTTTCATTCACCTTACAGCATCTTCTTTCAACACCTTTGTCGGCTGTCTGTCCAGAAGCATAAAGAGCTCTCCACCAGGGTAGTAATCAGTTATAAGACATACGTGAGTGTTGGTCTGCAAAATTAGTAGTAGTAGGTTTTGAATCAGCCAAGAAGCACAACAACTGATATAAATTTCAATGGAATACAGCAGAAACACCGTTCTCTATAAGATAGATTTTGATTATACATCAGAGGATAATACAAGTTATAACATTTTCTAAGTTACAACACTCTTACTCCAATCTCTGAACTTTCATACCTGAAATGATGCATAAAGGGCAGGAAGAAATGGATGGTCCAACATGTCAAGTATCTCTCGTTCTGCACACGCTCTATGCACCTGTAGTAAAGAAATATCAAACGTTTCATCTGAAAACAAGAAAATGAGGGGGGGGGGGGGGGGGGGGAAATATCCTATCCTTGTAGGAAAAGAACACATGGAAAATTCTGCATTTTAAGATGTATGGCATGTTCAACCACATTTTATATGCTCCAGAAAGCCCAAGTGCCTAACCGATATCATGGTATCATGGATGTCGTAAATTTGTACTACTTGCATCATGTCTGTGCAATATCATACCTTGTTCCTGTTGAGCATCATCCCCTTCTCCATAGCTTTCATTGCAAAGTATTGGCCAGAACCACAAAGTTCCACCAAATGGACACTGCATTTCATCCATTGTATATGATGTTACACAACTAAACTAACAGTCAAAATCGATGATTTTTTGGGAAATAATTCACTTTCAGGACGAGGAAAAAAACTGGAAGGTATCAGAGCTCTCAACATTGAACAAACCTGCCTGTATCACCAGAACCCAAAGGTTTTACTGGCGTAAAATGGCTCAAACCTATCTGCTCTCCACTATCAAGAATCTGCAAGTTGGACAAGGAACTCATCATTACAATTGCAGATTTGTAATACTAAGAGAATCATATCACCAACTTCCATGCAAGAACATGACCGTGTACACATACATGAAAGACAGAAAATCATGTGATATGTATTTATCATTATTCTACCTTTTGAATTGCTTTCCAAGATGGGCTATCCCTTCTATGTGGTTTAGGGTGAACCACTTTTGAATGATTCAACCACAAATCATCAGGTTTCTGCAACATTACATACAGACTGGTTACATTCCATTCAATATACAAACAAATTCCCAGGCCCAACTCTATAACCTGTTGATTTATCATAACATTACCTTATTTGCATCTGGAAGTTCTCTCACTGCTTCATCTACATTTTCGGCTGTTTCTTTCACCTAATGAATCACACAAAATTGAAATCCATATCTAAGTTGTCATGCTTTGTTTTCGACATAATCAAGAACGATGAGACGCAATGGAACCATAACACAAATAGGTAGAGAAAAAAAAAAGTTGATACCAGTTTAGAGCTCTCTTTCGCAGTGGCTTCGGGAATACAATTATAAAGAGGCTCCACGTGTTCACTTCCGTCTAATTGAACTCCAATGAAATACTGTACCTCACCCTGTTGATGCACATATGTAAAGAGAATTTTTGTCATTGTCACTGATTAGAAGGTTAATAATTAACAGCATTAAACAGCATTACAATTACCTTCTGATCTCTCATAGGCTGTAAATGAAACAAGTTCCAGAACTTTTTGCCTAGAAAACAGGTCAAACGACGCTAAAAATCAGTTCTTGATATTACAATAACGCAAGGAATTAAAAAGAGTGTGAACAATCATAGAGTTCTCATTTACCGCTCTTGGTGTAGTTAATAAGCTGTACAGTGACCTCTGTTTGATTATTGATCGCGTCTCTGATTTTCCTCACAGTGGCAGGATCAGTCTCTGGTCCTTGAAGAAATCTACAGACAGAAATCACATCAATATATTTCTGAGCTGTTTCTTACGATGCGAGACAGTGTCTCACATTGTGATGTAATGAAATTCAGAAACTAATTAAGCTGAAAGAGTTCAAACACACCTGCAATTCCTGCCCAAGATTTCTTCACGACTATATTCTGTCAGCTCCAAGAAACTATCTGATGCAAATATCTAAGAATCCCATGATGCAATGCAAGAGAACAAAGATTTAACTTCGGATTCTTAAATATCATGCACTGCAGAGCTAACTAAAACTAAATGTGATCAAGTAAGAAAAGCTTACAATCGGATTGTCAGGTAGCCTTGGATCAGTAATGACAAAGTTCTTTTCGATACGTTCAAGTGTAGTTGCTAAATCGATTCCCTTTCTCATTTCCTTCTTCCTAACTCTATCATCAAGGCTTTCGGGCCGAGCATCGTCCTCACTTTCTTCATCTTCATCATGGTCATCATCATCCATGGTCACACTAGCCTCAAATTCTTGGAGGTCATCAGTAGTACTCGAACGACGGCCTTTCTTCATCATCCTACATATTATCCCATGTATTTATAAAAGGCAATGAAACCAAAGGATTCAGGTTTAAATTTATAGTCAAGCAATATGCTGAAATGTGAAAAAAATTCAGTTTTTTATATACTAGTTGACATTGACTAGATAGACAATTAGATGCAAATTAACAATTGGTAGAAAAACACATGGAACTTTAATCGATAATCCTAACATTTTATGAAGACGAATGAAGAAAAGCTCCGGGAAAAAAAAAAAAAGGGCATTAATATGAAGGTTACCCCATGAAAGAAAGGCGGTTGGTTTTTTTGGGCTTCTTCTCTGCAGGGACCTCATCAATTTGCTGCATTGAGCTTCTAGTAACAGCATGTGAATGTCGTCTTGCCGGAGCTTTATTTTCCGAGGAGTTTTTCCGAGCAGAGGAAGCATCATTGTCGGTACTGGATTCTGATTTCCTGTTAAAGGGACGATTCGTGGACTCACTGAGTGCCCTTGCTCGGGGTTTCCTCACAGCCTCCACCAACTCAGTCACTGAACTTACAGCCAAGTCCTTTTGGCGTACTGCATGCCATTATAGAGAGACCAAGTTAACTAGTCATCATTGCTCGTTAGATTACTTGAAATTCACATCAATTTAAAACAAAAAATTCCTTTTTTTCCCATCGTGGGATACGAAAGCTTTTTTAATTAAACTACAAGAGAGGGATTCGAATCTTTCACTGAAGGCCAAGGTACGCCCTATTGGCATACCACTAGGATGAGCTTAAGCTCCAAATTAATTTTTCTAAAATACTCCTTCCATCCTCAAAATACAAGTCATCATACATTTTTTGCTTTGTCCACAATATAAGTTATTCTATGTATATTACCAATGCAACATTTATTACCATTTTCTCTATCTCACCCTTAATTTCTTATCAATCCATCTACTCATACTTTTCATTACTTAATAACCATTTCATTAATAATAGTCAAGGGGCATTTTAGATATTAACCATCAAATTTATGACATTCAACCACTTTCTTAATCTGTGTCACTTGGGATGACTTATGTTTTGGAATGAAGGCAGTAAGTTCTTTTGGATTTTTCACATTTATTAAAAAAGTTGGTTAAATTAGTTATATGTCATTAATTTTGATTGAAAAAAATCTAAAATGACATTTTGATTGTTATTAATGTAAAGTAGTAAAATGTGGGTGAATATATAATAAAGAATGATAAAACGAGAAAAATGTTACATTAGTTTTCTAAATGAACTTACATCTTTTGACTGTTATTAATATAAAATAGTAAAAAATGGGTGAATATATAATAAATTAAGAATAAAACGAGAAATGTGTTACATTGGTGTTCTGAATGAACTTACATTATAGAATTTAACCAAAATACTAAATAGACTGATATTTTGATGGGTGGGTGGGTGACGGTATATAGCTAGTGGTGAGGTGGGTGGGTGGCGGGTGGTGGTGGTGGTGGTGGTGATAGGGGGTCGGTAGCAGCATGGATAAGGGTGGGGGAGGACATGTGTAGTAAGTATTTAGCCCGAAAAGATAATTTATTGTAAATGTTTTTATTATTGATAAATAACAAATTTATTTGTGCATTTAAATGTACACTACCAAAGCCCCACAAGTCATTATCATAAGTAACCATAATACTTAGTGTGTGGCATATATGAAATTAAGTTTACTATGATACACTTAAAATATGTTAGCCTATAAAGCATTTAATCAAAATATGAGGTTTGTTGATTATATTACCAATAATGTGCTCGTTAGTATTTGTAATCGTTCGTTTGTTTAGATTAATGAACCAAACTTGAACAAGATTATAAACTCGTTTCCTAAATAAATGAACACGAGTTTACTCGCGAACGTTCGATAATGTCCGCGAACCATCTTGTATAGATAAACAAATGTGCAACCTAACCCTAGCACATAATATGATAATCATCTATTAATCTAATTGAAACTTTAGTGTAATTTAATAGAATATGTATGGACTTCTTCTAATGCTTTTGGTTTATGATATTTGAATATTAGTTTGTACATTATTATTTATGTATTTGGACTTGATTTTTAATACTGTAACGAGCCAATCTCGAACTTGAAGGCAAGAATACGTGTAGCAAGCCAAACTTAAACACGAGCTAGAACAAATATTCTTTATAAATGAGCTGAGCTCGAACATAATTTTTTTGTTCGCTTGTTAAACAAACGTTCGTGATCTTAACGAACCAAACTTGAACATATTTTTTTGTTTGTTTATTATATGAATGAATACGAACAAGCTTGTGACCTATAGGAACACAAGCTTGAATAATAGAAATTCGACTCGGCTCGTTAACAACTCTACCCAGAATACCTCGTATGACCGTCTTATTGGACTATCGATATTGGATATCTAAGTGGGGCATTTATATATATATATATGATGTAATCCTGTAGAACCGTGTATGATTTAATTGTTAGGTGTAGTGCCCGAAAGACAATTTGTGTAATTGTTTTTTATAACAGAATTTATCTCACCTTATTACTTGCTTTGTGCTTGTAAGTAATACACCGCTCGCAAACCCTAAGTATGTCGGTATGTAACCTTAACTCAGTGTATGGCATGCACATGAGGATTGAGTTAGTGGTGATATACTTAAACTGTTAGTCAATGGTGAACTTAATCAGAGTTTAGACTGTTTGGGTCCATGGTGAACTTAATCAGAACTCTGGCCCTGATCCGTTTGACCTGCTGAGCTTACTTCCTTCTCCTGATCTGTCCGCCTGGGACCTCCCATGATCGTGTTGATTGTATTTATTGGACAGTTATCGATCTGACCGTCCTGATCTGGGGATGGATGTCTCTGCCTTCTTTGTTCGTTGTTCCTATTCCTCTCGTTCTGGTACGGTCCCCTCCTAAACTCTCTACGCCCCCTGGGCTGTTCGTTATGAGATCTGTCAACAACCTCGTCGAGTTGTCCTTCCATAACTGCTGCATCTATGTCCCTGATTAACTCCCTGCATGACTCCGTATCGTGACCAACATCCTGGTGGAATTTACAGAACTTGGTCTGATCTCTCTTTTCTCTGGGTCCTTTCATGGGAACCGGAGTTCTAGCTATGCCTTTACGTTCCATGATAGCGAGAACTTGTTCCCGTGATCTGTTCAACGGAATCATGTCTCTGTCCTGCAGAGCACCTCTTTTGCCCAATCTGTCGGTTATGGGTGCCTGCACCCTATCCCAAACTGATTTACGTTTCTTGTCAGATTTTTCATCTGCCTTTCCTTTCCTGTGATCTCCTTTCTCCAACTCGCGCTTAGCACGATTAGCTTCCTCACCCTGATAGTGCTTGAAAGCAACTGCCAAGCACTCTTCCATAGTTCTGGGGTTTTTGCCATTTAATTTTGCATGTAATCTCCCTTCTCCCACCAGAAACCGATCGTCCACATCAGCCACCTGGGTTGATTCTGCGTTAAACCTTTTAATGAACTGTAGAACCGTTTCGTCGGACTTTTGCTTGATAGTAAGCAAATGAGTGTTGTTTCTTTGAAACGGTCTCGCAGCGATAAACATACTCATGAACTTCTTCGTTAAAACTGTAAAGCTAGTGATAGATCTGGATGGCAACTTGTTAAACCAGTCCCTAGCCCTTCCAGAAAGAAGTGCGGGAAAAGCCTTGCACTTCATTTCGTCTGGAGCGTTATACAACTGCATATGCGCTATATGTTGAAATAGTGTCCTAAACCCAATCGGGTTGGACCGGATCCGACCGGGTCGGATCATTTCTACTATTTCTTTATGTTTATACATATATTAAATGGCTTTTCGTTTGTCATATATATGTTCTTTTAAAGAACCAATTATGAATTGTTATATGATAACGTCCTTAGTGTTAAATCCGTGATAGAGAAACCATGATAGGAGATTATGGTTGATGAGATCTCTAATCACTTTAATAAGTTTGATACTTAAATGTCTCTAGTCTGTACTATCAAACGGGGCATTGATAGTATGAACGACTAGCACGTATTAGATGTCTTCTATCTTTTAGGGATAGGGATAGATCTCGTCTATCGAAGTGTAGTAGACACTTGGACCGTACGTGGACGTGTATTAGAGAATGCGTACGTTAGATCGACCCACTTACACGGATAAGTGTCACACTATGTGGCGGTTGTGTAATTATCCTTTAGACCGGAGTCTTCATGGCATCACGGTGTGGATTGTCATACTTTGACACTATTGAGGTTTCCCCTAGCCACGGGGCGATCATGCGGTAGTGATTGGGTATGATACTGAAGCATGCGGAGTATAGATGATTGGTCGTCCGGGAATCGCGTATCCTATGATTGGGATCGAATATCCGAAATGGCCTTCTTACAAGGAATGTCTTACTCTCGTGAATCTTTGCAAAGTGGGAGTAAACGAGTTACTTCGAGAGAGCATGATATCCAGTTTATAAGATACGGTCGTTGATGTTTTGACACTCGACTAACGACCGTATGGATATTATTATAAATGGCGATAGGATTGTAAGTTACACGGTAATCGTTTCACATGAAAGGTAGTAGTCATTGCATTTGACTCTTCCGATGATTGGGGGTCACGGTGTGTTGCTAGACGCTATCCCGTGATCGTTAGGCATGAAGGGCATTTTCGTAATTTGCACTTTGTGTCTACGGCCAACATATTCGGAAGCCTATCGGGTCACACACATATGAACATCTAGCCGGATTAAAATGTGGTTATAGATGATAATCAAATAAGGAAAGTTTATCTCGTGCTATAAATGTTATAGTGGTAAATTAATATGGTGGTATTTATTTATTATGAATAAATTAAATACAAGATATTAATTATATTAATTAAAGAATATTCCGGAAGCCAATTTATGGCTAAAGGTGGCGCAACTTATTTGTGTATAAGATACACTTGGATTGTGCAATTTAATTAATGATATTACCTATTATTAATATTAGATATTAATAAAATAAAATAATATAGATATATTATCTATACATGCGTGTGTGCATAAATGCAAATTGGATTTGCATGCATGCAAGTATGCGTGTATATATATATGATATTAATAGATTTATTTGTGTAATATATATGTGATATATACACACGGTAAATTGATTTATGGTAATAAAATAAAGATAGTCAATATTAGATATTGACAATATCTTGGAATATTCAATATAAGATATTGACAATATCCTAGATTTATTTAATATGAGATATTATAATAAATGAGATAAATCAATCAATTATATTTTCCTTATTTTATTGGGAAAATGTTTTCTTCTCCTCCACTCTTCTAAGAGGCGCCACATCCATTATAAATAAGAGGTGGGTGTCAAGCTCTTTTGTACAACACAATTCCAAGAACTAATAGTTCTTGTGTAAGATAGAGAGCATCCTATGGAGAGTTGGAGAGAGGGGAAAAGGGCCGGTCTAGCAACCGGAGTTTTCCAATAGCAATCCATGATGGGATTCCGGCGGGTGGACGGCTTGCGTGTGGACTAGCGGTAGAGGCCGAACTACTTAACGGGCGGCTCTATGCCGCGTTAAACTACTCTCCTTAGACGGTCAAAGCGTCGATCTTTTAGATCAACCAAGGTAACCACCGTCTACTTACTTGTTTGTTTATTGCTTAAACGAAGTCGATCTTGGGTCGATAGGAAATAAATTTTTGAATTCCGCCGTTCCCGCGTAGATTGCCTAACACTATATACTGGTGCATATGATCATATGGGTCTTTTGTTCCATCATACGGACTGATTTTGGGTATCTTGAATCCTCTAGGACAGGGATATGCTTCTATGTGCTCTGCGAAAGGTGACGCCAAATGAAACTCGTCCTCCTCCTCTTCTAACATCGCATCCAATTCGGCCCTTGCATCTTCATCCGCTTGACGAGTTCTGCCCTTAACGACTCGGCAACTGGATTCTGCAACTTCCTTATGACCACCCCTATTTTCTGGTGATAACTGCCTTTCTTCTTCGAGAGTTTCTACTTTTTCTTTCCCCTTTATCACACTCTCGAATAGAATCTGGAAATCTTGATCTCCCATCGTCTTTAAAGCATCCACTAGGAGTTGCTTCGCCAATTCCTTAGGATTTGGTTGATCTTCTGGTTGTTTTTCCAGATTTCGCTCTTGGTCTTGATCCAAATTTTCCGGATCGTGTGAGGAACTTGCTAGGTCCTTCCCTAGTTGAGTTTTCTTAGATTTCATGTTTGCTACTCTGTAATTCGTCACTAGAAACAAAAAAATGGCCCTCCTTCAAGCGCCAATGATCGAACTAAGAATGAAACGGGTAAACAATCGGGTCTTTCTTGCTCTAGGATTATACGAGAATAGTTGTTGTTATTATAATGGACCGAACTTAAGGAATAAGTCGCTTACGTATCCAAATATATATTTGGAATCAAGTCCAACCGTAGTTCGGCGGTTATCCATCGAGTGGAGCTAGTGGGTGGTTATATAAGCCCCCCACGCCTCACGTTTAGTCATAATCGCTCTTTATTCCGGATGAATATGTCTCCGATCCGGCTTCCTTTGGTCGGGGACCCGCCCCGGTCCGATCGGCCTTTTACCTACGGTCGGGGACCCGCCCCGATCGCCTCGCTTGGCTTCCTCTCGCTTCCGGTGTCTCCCCCCGGATCTCCCCGACGGCCTATTTCTTCTGGTCGTAGTGACATTCAGGTCGGGTACAGCTCTGTCCTGTTCTTCCAGTTCGTTCTATAGACGCTTGACACGTGGACTGATCCGAGTCACCCCCAATCATTTGACAAAGATGTAATCTCAAGGGTGGTGTTGAGGCATCGCGATCAAGGGATGTTAGTTCAAATTCATCAATAACACGTGTCATTTAAATTGCACACTTTATATACATGATAAAATAAAAAGTAACTTACAACCCAGAATAAAAATATGTGGCGTTGGGCCGGTCATGTCTTGGGTCCGTTTATGGGTCCGGAGAATAGTAGGCTCCGGTTAGCATTCATTCAATAATTCTATTATCGATATCCATTATCTATCCTCCCAAGGCTTGAATTTTGAAGTACATATTCTTCTAGGGCTTACATTTTACAGATTTCTCACAACGTGGACACGACAAATGCGTAGTACCCATGACTAGTCATTTCTCTAGGTCTTTACTACCATGTTAAAGATAATTGATTGCACCATCAGCACTTTATGCATCAATTGCTCATAACTTATTTCAGTAGTCTTATTTATGTTGTCATTTTATACGGTCACTCTTATATATATTAAATAAGTTAAAAAGGACAAATTTATTTTAGTGGATTTGTTTGAAGTGGAATCGAGGTCGTTAGATGTGGCAATGGTAAATTCATCGTTTCAGATGCCCTTCATCATATTTCACTACCTATAACCTTTTTGATAATTACTCTTCCACTATTGTCTTTTAATGTTTAGTTTAATTAGTTATTAAAAAAAGAAAAAAAAAAAAAAAAAGCGTGAGGGTAGGGTAAAAGAGTAGTACCATCATAACGGATCAATGATTCAGAGAGTCCATTTGGACGGACTGTTTTCTCCTTAATGCCCTCAGTGTGCTTGCTCACCTCAACTTGCATCCTGGTTTTAAAATAAAATAAATTTCAACTTTCATATTTAATTTGTGCGAGAAGTGGAGAAGTGGAGAAGTTTTTCTGACCCGATAAACTTGAGAATTTTGCCGGCATCATCCTTAATGGGGGTAATGGTTAGTAGATTCCAGAAAGGCGTCCCATCTTTCTTATAATTTAGCAGCCTACCGCAATAATTTTTCCCTGTTTCTAAAGCTTCCCTGATCTTTGCTACATCTTCTGCATCTGTACCTGCTCCCTGCAGAAACCGACTATATAGGACAAAAACAAACCATTTTCTTATTCTTCTTTCTTACTTATTTACTTACTGTATTATATTGTCACATATATATCACATTGTTAATTTATACAATCAATATTCATAATAATAAAATTATACCTACGTACGTACGTACCAGTTCCTCCCAATAACTTCCTTTGAAGTGTAACCAGTCATCTTAAAGAAGCCAGCACTTGCATACAAGATTGGATAATCTGGATTTGTAGCATCCGACACAACAAATGTTTGCTGAAATGCCGATAACGCGTCCCTCAAATCTTGTGACACTCGAGGAATTCCTCTATCCCGGCTACCTGCACGCATAAAATGCCACCACACCCAATATTTCCTTTTATTTTCTTTGTCAACTAACTTTAATTTTATTTCCTCTGATTAAAATTCAATACATATATATGAGTAATATATATACAGTGAATTAGCAAATAATAGTATCCAGTGATAGACTCAGAATATTGTTCAATGCAGACATCAAAAATCAAGTAGACGTATTATAAATGTTTTTACATTTTTAACAAAGATAAAATCTTTTTCGTTTTTCAGAACACTGGCCCCAGCTATCTTCAGCCCTAGTAGCAGCCACGTGTGTGTGCATGCAAAAACCTTTGTAATCCTGTGACTTTATCCTTTTTACCACATGCATGTCACGTGTGATGATCTAATCATATAAATTACATGGAGATTTTCTCAAAAAAGAAAAAAAAAAAAAAAATTACATGGAGAAATCAAAACATTCTTATCCTAAGCACGGGCTCACAATAGAAAGCATGGAAAGTGAAAACTATTTGTATTTTAAAATATCATTGTCTTGTGTATGACAATATATAATACTCGCTCTGTTTTGCTTTTTTTATATATTATAGAGGAAAAAAACATACAGATTAAAAAATAATTGATATTTTAAAATATATTATTGAAAATGTATTTATTTTATTAGAGATTTAAATAATTTGTCGGTAAAAAATTGTTAGTATCGAAAATATATTTTTTTAATTTATGTAAAAACAGTCAGTCAAAATAATTAATTTGACTTAAACTGAGTAAACTTAGTTTAATTCAAGAATTCACGAAAATAAACCGAAAACGCATTTCGCGTCTTAAACTTTAACTGAAATAAGACGACTACAATTCCCAGTATCCAGTATAGAAATCGTATAGTAGAAAGAAATAGATGAATCTTTCTACCATACGATCTACATATTAGTATAATTATAGATTAAATATATTATCTTCGTGTATGCTTATGTGGATAGCAATTCCATGTATGGAATTGCTATATCATCCCAGTTTATTTATTTAATATTAATATAGTTTTTTGCTTTGATCAATCTGAAAGAATCATTTTATTCTTATGTCTTAGGGTTCTAATTATTCTATTTTTATATTATTTTAACTAGGAATCCAGGTATCTATCAAAACAAAAGAAAGGAATTCCAGCAATGAAGTAAAACAATTAGGGGTGTATAGTAATAAAATAATTAGCAAGAAACTAGTGTGTTGCATTGTTTAGATAAGTTGTCACCTTCTTGTGTCTCTATTAATTGTTGATGCTATAATGTGTGGCTATTAAAGGTAGGCTTCGTTGTTTGACATTGATATCCCTTTTCCTTTGTGGGACTCATATATATCACAATTCACATCCTCTCCTCTTTTGATAGTAGTATTATACAGGGCCGGCTTATAACGGTCTTATGTCCAACGGTATCGGGAGACCCACGTTACATATTTTCGTTAAAAGAAAAAAAAACTTTGTATAGATTCAATCTGATCCAACCTTATATGATGTAGCCAATTTGTTTTTTTTTTTACTCGAAACGATAACTTGACCCAAAAAAAATTAAACATACAACACATTTTTTATATTTATACATAAAACAAGTTTATTATTATTATTATTTTTGGTTTACAAAACAAGAGAAAAATATATTATAATATTATATATATATATGGAAAAAGCAAAACAAAAATAAAAATCAATCGTCCCTCCTCCGGTCTCTCCTTATCCTCTGTCTCTCGGCCCTCTCCTCCCCTGCTTTCTTTTTGGGTTCAGTTCTTCCTTTTTTTTTTTTTTTTTTTTTTTTTTTTTTTTTGCTTTAAATTTTCCACAATTAATAATACATTAATACATCTTCCTCTTCAAATTCTAATCTCAATCTTCAAGTTATTAGTTATAATATCATTAAGACATCTATCTTTCCCTACACAACACAAGCCCTAAGTTATTAAGTGGAGGTAAATAGGTAATTTTCTTATAGTTACAAGCCCTAATACTTTGATAGCCATTAATTTGATTTTTGAAATTTTCTTATTGTGAGCTTGTAGAATGATCTTCGAAGCGCGATGACTCAAGAACGTTTGAATGTGTTAGCCATGATATCAATTGAGATGAATATGGTTGATGAAATTGACAATTCTACTTTGATTAGTGATTTCGCATCTAAATGTGGTGCAAGAGCGATCTTGAAGTAGTAATATGTAACTATGTTTCATTGTTTTGTGCGTATGTATGAATTTGGTTTTGTTTAAATGTCTTTAGAAAACTAAGAAAATACTACTTTTGTAGGTATGTTTTGAAATATCGATGAATTGAATTTTGTATCTACGGATGTTAAAAACGCGATGTTGAAGTAATATTTTATAAGTATGTTTATTCAGAAAAAAAAAAAAAAACTTCGAACTAAAAGCGCAATTCGGTTCAATGATCTTAGGCCAAAAAATGCCAGGGCCGGCTTTGATATTATATACATAACACATCCTTTCAAAATTATAACAAATCGTATTTTAGGCTTTTACCATTTAAGTTTATAACATTCATTTGTTTTTTTTCAAACCGTGTGAAAAACCAAAATGTCGTATGAGGAGTGATAATGTCACAATAAAATGATTACAACAAAGTACACAATACATTTTTAGATAATTTATAATGATGTAGACCTATTGATTACTATGATTCATAAAAGAATAGACGATGTAAAAATGTGTTAGTGATATTTTATTGTTACAATTTTGTTGTGCCATAAAGATGCATTTCTCATATCATATATTATGAGACGGAGAAAATATAGCACATGAGAGGGTAAAAAGGAAATTCATCGATCTGATGGTAAAAAACATCAAACAAACATCAAGTACCCTAATTACATGGGCACAACATGGGGGCTGGGGCAGAGCATGGACCTCACCAGATAAGATACGACATGAGAGCACTATGTATGATTGGAGATTACAAGTTCAGATGCAAACATTATTTTATATTTATGTCCAGATCTAAGCATATTGCTTATCATTCCTACATTCTTATACCGATTCTTATACCTATTCAAACGTAAAATATCTTAGAATTTAAAGATTATATATGTAATGCTCCTGTCCGAATACCGAATTCTTATTTAGATATGCGACGTTCGGCATATGATATTTAGAATGAACCTTAAATTACACGAAAGGTGTCATAGCAGAGTAATAAAATATTCGCGCGGAACAATACAAGCAGAAGACTCGGGAAATTAGACCTTCAGGATCTTTCCAAAACAACCATCAACAAGCTAGATACACTGATGTCAAACTAAATCATAAATAGCTGAAAGTAAATACTAATATTCATTACAATTGACTTGTCTGAGGAGGAGGAACAACTACAAAAGGATAAACGAATCCATTGCTCCGCTCCTAATCTAGCACTCCAAGCTCATCATCAAATCAACGGGTACCTGCAATCTTCTTATTCCAAATAAAGGAATGAGCACCAACCGAATGCCGAGTAACGAGAAAAAAAAGATCAAAATGGAGATTAACGGTTGTCATAAGCTGAGGGACACGGCATTAATCCACTTTATCCAGTTCACAAACTATTTAAAAACAATACTTGAAACATAAAAAAGCAACTTTAAACTACATGATCAATGCATGAATAACACGCCTACTTACTATATCGGTTTATTTTGCACGTACTTGTTCAATTACGTTGATTACATACTTAACCTACTTATGTTCTTGTTTTATCTTGACTTTGTTTCTTACTTACTTGACATGAGGACATGATGCGACACGGGGAACATGGCTAGACATATGTCAACGTGGGCTTGGGTCACGGTACCCTGTTTGGTATATCATCTTTAAAACGTCATGGGGAATGCAACTAGTCACACGTCCGACATGGGACTTAGGACCCGTACGTGGTACTCCGTTCAGTACATCATGAGGTCACCAACTATAATAACATCGGAGCACATAAAGCACATAAATTCAGGTTAAATTCCAGACCTAACCTATGTGAACATATAAAGGTCATAACAACACAATACTCCCAACCTATTTCCACTATTAACATGAAAACAGAACCAGAAACTTGACCAGAACTTGAATATCTTTCTGAAAACACCATAGACAACACAGAAAGACCAGAAGGCCAAAATGGTGCTTTCTGGGTCACTTAACCAAGAGAGGCTCTCGGTTCAATGAGCCAAATGATGCCCGAATTCACTTTTTGTCCTAGCACGTACCGGACAGACTATCCTAAACACATAACATATCCAATTTCGTGCGCTTTAACCATAAAATAGAGCTAAAACATCTTGAAACATAACTTTAAAACAAAGATGGAACATTTTAATAAGAAGAACTCCTTACTTTTTAGACGAGCTGAAACCAAACAACGAACGACGATTAACCCTTGAAACTTTGCGAACCTATGAACCAATGAAACCTTAACTTGAATACTACGGATTCTAACTTTAAACGAGATTGAAACTACGAATTAAATAAAGGGCTATGATGATTACCTTATTGAGATGAAACGATATTCAAAACTGCTTCGGAACAAGAAAACTATTCAAAACTAGTACTATGATCTGCAGTAACGAACCAGAAGGATCAAAACGGAGCTTGGGAACTAAATTTGGGTCACATAACCGAGAACTATGCTCGATTCAGCGAGCCAAGGAAGACATAAACGCGGAATTTATGTATTATGGGTTGTCAGGGAGCCTTTTTATAGGCCTTGGACAACCCTAGTAAGGTTTCTGATGACTTACAAGAAAAGAAAACCTTAAAAAAAAAACTAAAGGAAAAATGGATTCTAATTGGACTAATATACCCTTACGAAGAGTTTAGATGTTTTACGATATATATATATATATATATATATATATATATATATATATATATATATATATATATATATATATATATATATATATATATATATATATATATATATATATATATATATATATATATATATATATTCACTTATTTTATTTCAGATTACGTTGCATATATGATTATATGTAGATAAATTTTTTTTGTATGTTTATTACTATGTTGCATATGAGTATTTATGGATATAAATCATTTGTATCTTTATTAATAAACATGTTCAACAATACTTGCAGTAAAATTTATAAAGATGATATATATATTTATATTTTACGGATCTCATTTATTCAAATTCATGTAAATTGCAAATGTATTAGAGTTTGTGCAATGACGTGGGTATGACCCAATTTTATACAATGACACTCGAAGACGCATTTTGGAACTTCTAAATAAAACGGGCCTAACTAGTTCAATACTACATCGGGCCTTGGACAGACTTTGATCTCAGCAAAGCGGCCATTACAAAGTGCATGACACTCGTAATACATCGACATGACACATTTCGTCCTTTGTATCATATGATCAGTTAGTCATAAGATAATTACCATCTCATAACACCAACATAGTGCAAGTTCATTTCGGTCTGTGACTCACTACTCGGTATAAGTTTTCAACGGACTCAAACAATAGTTACACAGTCAACAAGACTTTAACCCATAATCTCATAACGGTTCCATGATTCACGCATACATGGCATGATTACACCATGTCTTCCCTTATAACATCTTCAGGTTATTGGCCACAACTTCAATGGCATCGCAATTAGCCCTACACGATGAAGGCCAATAAAATGATCACCAGCCTCAATATTCAAAACTACGTTATTGGCTTGATCTTAAAATCTGTGGGTACGTAGGCAGTCAATCCACATTGACCCAGCTATATTTCATCATCAAATCCACCAGTCAAATAGTTCGGTTATTCTCACGAAACCCACCCGAATCGTTACCTTATTTCATCGCAGACGATTTCTAGTATCGTCATTTGGTGCTAGAATGAGGGTTGTAAAGTTATAGCCTTCAAAGAAATCTTGTGAAAACAATCAATCTTGCCTCCAGAAGATAACAACAAGAAGACAAATGTTTAGGGCGTAAGCCATAAAAACTTCGTCCGGTAGGGCGGAGTTGGGGAGACCCATGCTGCGGCTATTATCCTGAACGTGCAAGCGGAAGCAAGAACTAACCTGACTAATACAATTGTTGGTCGGCCTGATGTCTCTTAAGAAATGATAAAAATAGTAGAGGAATTAATTTGGATTCAACCGGAGACGCTTGCTACCTTGTATCACCAAGCAATAAAGGGTAAATGACATGAACTCCCTGAAACGTCAAAAAGAGCAGACATGACAGTATAGACTCAAAAAGATGAGGTTGTTGTGTCTAGTACTAGACATGAGGAGAAACAAGATGTGAGTTTACCTCACCCGAGAATAGAGCAGCTCAAGATGAGGTGGACAGACTCATGTGGAGAGCAGAAATTGAGTTATACAACGTGCCTACTTTCATTGACCATATGGAGCAATATCTCAGGCATGTTGGGTTCAAAATACCAAAAATGGATCCATATGATGGGACCCATGATCCTGTCGACCACGTACCTCTTTATGTTCAACACATGATGATATAATGCACACTAGATTAAATGAGGTGCAAAGCTTTGCCTAATTTACTTATAGGGAAAGCCAGGGAATGGTTCATGAGGTTGCCACTGTAACGCCCTGGTTTTTCTGACTTTTTCTATAGGCTTTTATTTTATAAACGATGTCATTTTATATTTATTTTACATGTATACACTATCATATTTTATATGTTTCCTTTTGGGATACTTCATGATAATGTCGTAATTATCACAAACAAGGTTGAACGGTGGATATCTAGCAAATTAAGTGTGATTTCGTATATTTATGTCATTTAGTCTTAATAAAAACATGAAGATCAAATACAATGAATGATGGGTGTTTTTGCGAGGATTATGATTGAGCCGATGTGGCTGTCTATGTACCATTGAGTGTAAGAGATTAGGCCAATGACGTAGTTCTTGTGTGTGAGGGGACACCGCTATTTATAGATGACATAGTTGGCGCTTACAATAGGGCAGTAAGATACGTGTGTCGCTTACTACTCTTGTCACCCCGAAACGTTTGAAGACTTGATCATGCATAAAGTAGATGGCGTCATTGGCTTTGATTTTGGACAAAGCCTTTTCCTCAATCCATTTTGTGAAGTATTCTACTACTATAATCGCATACTTACAGTTGCCTTGGCTTGTCGCCAGAGGGCCTATCAGATCGATCCCCCACATGTCGAAGGGCCAAGCTAAGATGACTATGCTCTGTTCTACTGATGGAACCCTTGGGATTTTGGCAAAACGCTGGCATTCTGAGAATATGGTGGCGTAGTGCTGTGCATCGTCTGAGAGGGTGGGCCAGTAGTATCCCGCCGTGATAATTTTTTGGGCCATGGAGCGCCATGTGGGGTGCCCACCACATACCCCTCTGTGAACCTCGGTTAGGATTTTTCCCGTTTCCTCAGGTCGGACGCATCTTAGGAGGGGTTTAGTGAAAGATCTTCTATAGAGGATCCCGTTTTGCACCATGTATCTCGCTACCCTCATTTTAAGGGCATGTGCCTTGTGTTGGTCGTCAGGTAACGCCCCCGTTGTTATGTAAGCCTGAATTTCATCTATCCAGCACGATGAGGGCACATCAATGTCTATCATCTCCGCCCGCTCAATGGTTGGGATGGAAAGGTATTCTACCACTATTGTCGAATCCCCGAGCTCATCCTCGGTTGAAAGTTTTGATAGGAAATCTACTCTCATGTTATCATCACAACCAATCTTGATGAACTCACAATGTTCGGAGCTGCTTTTTTGTTTTCTAACCATTTCCACGTACTGGTTGAGGACGTCGTCCTTGACTTGATAGAGACCCGTGATCTGGTTGACGATGAGCTGAGAATCGTTGTAGACTTCGACATTAGTGACATTCATTGTTTTGGTGAGCTCAAGACCCGCTATCACGGCCTCGTATTCGGCTTGATTGTTCGAGGTTTCAAACTCAAATATAAAGGCTTTCTCAATTTCCTCCGTCGTTCCTGGCTCACATAATATGATCCTGGCGCCGCACCCGCTAGGGTCTGCAGCTCCGTCTACGTAAAGTTGCCAGTAGTACTCAGGTTTTGATGGGGTTGAGGTCGAGGCGTTATGCCTCGTCTCATTTGGTGCATTTGTCTAGTTCTGCTCTAGGCGGAAACTGGTTCGACGATAAAATCGGCTAGAGCTTGGGCCTTGATGGTCTTTCGGGGCCGGTATCGAATGTCAAACTCAGTCAACTCGATTTCCCAGCGGAGCAAATGGCCAGACATATCGGTCTTGTGTAATACTTGTCGTAATAGACTATCCATCAGAACGTTAATAGCGTGTGCAGAAAAGTAAGCCCTTAATTTCCGGACTGCAATCACAAGCAAGTGGGCCAACTTTTCAATATTAAAATAATGGCTCTCTACCGGACTGAGAGCTTTGCTTACATAATAAACCGGGTTTTGGAGGGTGCCGAAATCCTTGACAAGGACAGCAGCAACAACCCGGTCTGAAGCTGCCAGGTAAAGAAAAAGCTCATCTCCTACCGCCGGGATCTCACTAGAAGAGGCGGATTTCCCATGTAGTCCTTCAGGGCCTTAAAGGCCTGTGAGCAATCTTCATCCGAGACGAAAGTCTTGTTTTCTTTGAGGGCTTTGTAGAACGACATGCATTTTTCAGCCGACTTTGAAATAAACCTTCCTGATTTATGAATAGGTTTGATCAAACAAGCACTATAATGGTCAGCTGATTTATATCGACGGACGGTCTATATCGATGGGTAGATAGGTCGGTAGACTAGTCGGGAACCTGGAAGACGAAGGATGATGGCTCAAACTCGATTCTGAAGGCTAAGGGATCAAACTTAGTAATTTAAGTCAAGGATATGGAATCGAATTTAGGCAAGTCGTGATGACCTAAACCGATTACATATACCTTGTGTACAAGGTCTAAGTTCCATAAGTTGGATGATGTTTGGAACTTGGTTATATTCAAAAAGGTGTAATCTAACTTCACAGATAAAAGTTAGATAAAAGAAATCAGCTGCATTGTATTTTATACATAGCAAATTGTTTGTTCGACGATCGATGGATATCTCGAATAGACGATGAACCCGCGATAATATACCTCGATTAATTCAAGATTACATTGGAAGATTACATGAAAATGACAGCTAACTATCTCGGACTTATCAAACAAATCAAGGGCCGAGATTAAAAGAACGTTGGGGTGATTCGATTTTTATCCAATTGTTATAAGTCAAAGGGTGGACGGTACCTTTGTCAAAAAGGAATTCGACGAGTGTCGGTCCTATGAATAGTGACAGAAAGCAAATCAGATGGGACAAAAACCAGGAACGGTTACGTTTGAATTTCAAATACAAGTCACATGCATTCCTACCTATAAATAGAGGACTTTCAACTCAGAAAGAGATGATGATTGATGAAATTTAAGAGAAAAATATAAGAGACTATTCTGAGCTGAAAAACACCCTGCTGAACTTACTGAACTTAAAGCTACTGATCCGAAATATTCTTCAAGTGTATTCTGTATTCAAGCTACATCAAGTATACACATTTGAAGACTAAGCCGCTGATTATATCATCCTAATCAACTTTCTTTGCAACGGAATCATTTATTTGATTCAATCTTTATTTTATAAAGAACTCTTGCGAAGACAATGAAGCACGGTTGTGTGAAAGATCGTTGTTTGTGGTGGAGGCTGGTGAAGAGGCAATCCTACCCTTCAAGGACCAGTGGAAGACTCAGGAGCAGCAATCCTACCTGTTCCCAGTTTTCAGTTTGTGAAGCCATAGTCATTGGTGAAGGACAAGCAACCTTAGGAATCTTTGTAACTGCAACATCAAAGATCTCTAGTGAATTACCTCCAACATCACAGGAGAAGAGTGGATTGACAGGATTACACCACCTGGAACCACTATAAAGTTTGCCTACTTACTTTCTGCATTTACATTCTGCACTTGGTTTATTATACACATCAATCAACTGAATCTAGCAACTGAAATCACACACATACACTACTGAGTATCTAATACTTAGTATCACATTTAACAACAATTATTAAGGCTTAATTTTGATATAATTCCGCTGCATAAATTCGATGGAACCGAACCGTCGGTAGACTACTTGTTTATCGGCGGAGCTGCGAGGTATCGGCGGACTCGAACTTCGACGGGTGCTTCGAAGTTGCTTTAATTTGTTAACTCCAAAGTTTTAAGTGTTAAGTTTATTCACCCCCCCTCTAAACTTAACCAAAGATTTTTCAAGGGACCAACAATTGGTATCGGAGCAGTGCTTCTGTTATGAAGAAATCCTACTTGTTGTGTTTGTGAAAATACTTTGAAACTTTATCAAGTTACTAATTTTCAAAAACTTGCATCATGGATAACACCCAGTATGCTAGAACTATGCTGATGTGTTCTCTTGATAGATTTGATGAATATAAACGTCGAATGTAGGCTTACCTTGCTGCAACTCATGATGAAAAGATGGATGTACTAACTGATGGACCACTGGAGATTACCAAGGCAGTAATAGTGGGTGATACTACAGAGTACATTCCTAAACCAAAAAGAGAATGGAATGCAGAAGACAGAAAAAGAGCAAACCTCAACAATATTGCTATTGATATCATTTATAGAACCTTGGATAGCAATATGTACATGAAGGTTAAAGATTGCAAAATTGCAAAGGAACTTTGGGACAAGATACAGTTGATCTGTGAAGGCACTGATGCAATAAAGAAGAACAAAATCAGTGTGGTCAAAAAGAGGTTTCAAAAGTTCAAGATGCTACCAAATGAAACCATTGAGCAAATGGAATCAAGATTTAATGCTATCCTGGATGAACTTACTCTGCTGAGTGTAAGTTATTCAAAAGAGGAAATAAACACAAAAATCTTGGAAGCACTACCTGCAAAAGATGTTTGGAAAATGAAGGTGACTGCAATAGAAGAAATGAGAAAGCTGCATGAAGAAGACACATTCAAGTTATTTTCAGATCTTAAGGCTTATGAATTTAGCAAAAAGCTTGTACACGAGATCCGAAAA
Organism: Gentiana straminea; assembly: GCA_036785695.1. Taxonomy (NCBI): domain Eukaryota; kingdom Viridiplantae; phylum Streptophyta; class Magnoliopsida; order Gentianales; family Gentianaceae; genus Gentiana; species Gentiana straminea. Next base: position 7,103,059 of record JAVUPR010000385.1, on the reverse strand, counting down.
AGAAGAGCCAAAGACCATCGCATTGGTCGCTTCACATCGGAAGAAACATCTCGGAGGACAAGATGATCCGCTGGATGAGATGCGAGAAACAGTTGCTCTACGAGCAAGAAAATCGGGATGATGAAGATCGGAAAGGCCCCTTCAAGAAATTTCTCAAAAAGGCCTACCGAAAGGAAGAAAGAAGAATCAAAGAAAGACAATGACTATCTATGCTTTCATTGCAAGAAACCAGGACACTTCAAACTGATCGTCCCGAGTTAAAACAAAGTAAGGAACCCGATTATCTTTGCTTCAACGCAAGAAGCCCGGACACTTTAGACTCGATTGTCCGGACTACGAAGACCAAGAGTCAACAAAGAAGACATGGCAAGAAGGCTATGGTTGCTGAAGATGAATCAGGGTATGAAGTAGAATCTGAAAAGGGAAATGAATCAGATGACACATTATTGGTTGCTGATATGGAAGATTATGCTTTGATGGCCAATATGGATGAAACTGAGGAGGTATACAACACTGTATCAATAAACACTCCTGCTGGAAGTGATTGTGAATCAACTTGTGGTTCTAATCCTAGAAATTCTAACAATGAGGAGACTTTGGATGCCATCCTTAATCAACTGAGGATAATACAATCTGGTTATGAGATTGTGAAGGCTGAAAAAGAAGCTCTTCAGTTGGAAGTTGAAAGATTAAATGCTGAATTAAGAATTCTTAAAGGCAAAGAAAAAGAGGCTGGACAGAATCAGCATAAGCCTGCTGTACAATCAGTAGCTGCTGAGTCTGCTGAACCATCTTGTTCATCTACTGCATACAAATCTGGAAAGCCTTATGGTGATAGAACATGGCTTGGATTTGGAACTCAAAAATCCAAAAAAGAGTGGATCCAGTAAGATTACTGAACCTAGTACCAGAATTGGTCCTAAGTTTGTACCTGCACAAGATCCAACTCCAAGTAAGGTTGCTGAGGTAGTAAAACCTACTGAGAATACTTCAAGGATCCATGTGTATATCCATGTGTATTCTTGTTGCCAAAATAATCATCCATATCCATGTGTATCACCCAAGTTGCCAAAACAAGAATACACATGGATATGGCACACTTGTCAGAAATGGACTTACAATCAAGAATGTTGCATATGTGGAAGGACCGGACTACAACTTGCCGAGCACTTTGGACAATTCGTGTGACATGGGATACAAGGTCACTTTTGACAAAAACAAGCTTGTATTGTCATTAGTGAAAGAGGTGATCAAGTTGTACTTGGTTTGGTAGAAGACAACAAAACATGTATGTTGTGGATTGGTCTACTTTGCGAGTTCCTGAAACTGCTCGATTGTGCATACCAAATCGAACTCAATTGGTTATGGCACAAGAAGTTGAATCATTTGAACTTTGATGATATCAATCGGTTGGTGAAGAAGAAGGCGGTGATTGGTTTACCCGAGATCACATTCAAAAAGGATGCTATATGTGATGCATGTCGGCAAGGTAAACGAGATAAAGTCAAGCTTCAAGTCAAAAACTAAACAATCAACTAATAGAGTGTTGGAGTGATGCATATGGATCTATTTGTACCAATAACTCCAACAAGTGTAACGGAAAGAAATACACCTTAGTGGTTGTGGATGATTATTCAAGGTACACTTGGGTGATATTTATGAACAAGAAAAGTGAAACACTCAAAAGCATGCCTAATCTTTTAAAGAGATTACAAAATGAGAAAAGTTTGACAGTAGTAAAAATAAGATCAGATCAGAATACTGAATTTCTCAACAAAGTGATAAGAGAATATTGTGAACAGAATGGTGTACTACATCAACTTGCTGCTGCTGGTACACCTCAGCAAAATGGGGTTGCTGAAAGAAGAAACAGAACTCTGAAAGAAGCAGGAAGGACAATGATTTGTGAAGCATTGCTACCTGAAAGATATTGGGCTGAAGCAGTTAATACATCATGCTATACACAAAACAGAACCTCAGTGAACAAGAAGCTGCTGAAGACACCTTATGAGATTTGAAATGGAAGAAAACCAAATATATCCTATTTCCATCCATTTGAAAGCAAATGTTTTATCTTAAATCACAAGGTACATTTGAAGACATTCCAACCAAAGTCAGATGAAGGAATTTTCTTGGGATATTCTTCAGTCAGCAAGGCATTCAGAGTGCGAACAAGAGGTCATTGAAACATGAAGAAACAATCCATGTTGTGTTTGATGAACCTAAGTTCACTGGTATGGAAGATGAAGATTGTGAACCTGCTGAGACTCAACAAGTCACTGATCCTGATTGTGTTGAAGTTTTGGAAAGATTCAATGACTTAAAAGTTTCGATACGCCCCGCCGAACACCCCGCCGGCAATATTACGATGCAACAACCGAAGCGAGTTCAAGGATCCGCTTGAACCCCCGTTGTTGAAGAATCTACAAGAGACCCTACGAAGATGAGGTTATTGATAATCAAACTAACCGAAATCCACAATGGTTAAGGAATCACCCCGTTTGAACAAGTTATTGGCAATGTACGGCAAGGTGTAAGGACTATAAGACAACTGGAAGCTATGTTTACTTGTTTTCTATCTCAAATGGAACCAAAAGTCATTGAAGAAGCAATTTCGGATCCATATTGGATAATTGCTATGCAATAAGAATTGAATGAATTTGAAAAAAATCAAGTTTGGACACTAGTTGAAAGGCCAAGTCATGCAAATATCATTGGTACTAAGTGGGTATACATAAATAAACTTGATGAATCTGGTACCATTGTGAGAAATAAGGCCAGACTAGTTGCAAAAGGCTATTTTCAAGTAGAAGGAATAGATTTTGATGAAACTTATGCACCTGTTGCAAGATTGGAAGCTATCAGATTATTCTTGGCACATGCTGCATATAAGAACTTCAAGGTATATCAAATGGATGTCAAAAGTGCATTTTTGAATGGCATCCTAGAGGAGGAAGTGTATGTACAACAACCTCCTAGATTTGAAGTTAAAGATCAAGAAGATAAAGTGTATAGACTCAACAAAGCACTTTATGGATTGAAACAGGCACCAAGAGCTTGGTATGAAACTCTATCTCAATTCTTGGTGGACAATGGTTTTACAAAAGGCACCATTGATAAAACCCTTTTCAGAATCAATAAAAAGAACAGCACCCTGCTGGTACAGATTTATGTTGATGACATAATCTTTGGCTCTGAAAATGAATTGTTATGTGAAAAGTTTGCAAATCTAATGAAGAGCAAATTCCAAATGAGTATGATGGGAGAAATGAACTACTTTTTGGGATTGCAAGTTAAACAGATGAAAGATGGAATCTTCATTCATCAAACCAAGTATACCAAGGAATTGCTGAAGAAGTTTGGTATGTAAAACATCACCAAGATATCAACTCCAATGAGTACAAATATCAGATTGGATGAAGATAAAGAAGGCAAAGATGTTGATCAGACTTTATACAGAAGGATGATAGGCAGTCTGCTGTATCTCACTGCCAGCAGACCTGATATATCCTTTGTTGTAGGTGTTTGTGCAAGATTTCAATCTAAACCTAAAGAAAGCCATTTAGGTGCGATCAAGAGAGTTCTCAAGTACCTAAAGGAGACTTTGGGAGTAGGGATATGGTATTCCAAGGATGGAAGCTTCAAAGTTATATCCTACTCGGATTCGATTATCTTGGATGCAAGATTGATAGAAAAAGCACTACAGGAACCCGTCGCTTGATGGGAAGTAGACTGGCCTCCTGGTTTAGCAAGAAACAGAATTCAATATCAACTTCCACTGCTGAAGCTGAATACATTGCTTCTGGAAGTTGCTGTGCACAAGTACTATGATTAAGACAACAATTAAGGGATTATGGGATTGAGGAAAAAGAAATTCCAATTATGTGTGACAACACAAGTGCAATTGCAATCACTGAAAATCCTGTTTTGCACTCAAGAACCAAACATATTGATGTGAGACATCATTTTATAAGAGATCATGTTGAGAAGAAAGATGTAGTTGTTCTATATATCCCTACTGAAAATCAACTTGCTGATATTTTCACTAAACCACTTGATAGTGAAAGGTTTGCTAAACTAAGGAATGAACTTGGAATTATAAAAGTTGACTGATAATCAGCAATGTACTGGAATTCACCAAGGGGATTAGTCTTTGCTATGTTGGGTGAGCTCACTTAGCAGATTAGTCATTGGTATCAACAATTCCATGTACTTATGTTTGGACAATTGAGCAAATGAGGTTGCCAAGGGGATTGGTCTTTGTCATGTTGGGTGAGCTCACTTGACGGATCGGTCATTGGTATTAAACTTCATCTTGTATTATCAATTGATCAAAACAAGAAGAAATCAAGGATCGGCGAGTCACTTTGTCGGCGGCCTGTTTGAAGCATCTTTATCGGCAGACTGCTGAGCCAACCCTGTTGAGGACAACCCTGCTGAATGGAACGTTACACAGTCAAACTTTATTAAAGTCAAAGAGCAATTGGCGGGATATTTATTCTATCCTTTATAACCACGATTACACGATCCAACGGTTACAATATGTTTTGGAAAATAATGGGCCACGTGTCAAGCTAGCATTCACTCAAATTAATCATGGTTAACATCAATGTACGTGTTCTGACAGTTACAACCACCCTCTATCTATATAAACAGACCTACATACTGAAGATACTCTCTACTTGCAAAATCTGCTTTATCACTGCATATTTACACTGTGTGAACACATATTTGAGAGCTATTTTTTTCTTCATCTTTTTCTTATTTCAATGGCGGAAAAGATCGATGTACAAATTGAAACAAGCCAAAGTGTTAGAGGCTTTGTTGTTGATGCTAATCAAACTGAACTGGCAATCAACATTGGTCGAAGAATAATGAGATATGCAGGATCTCACCATGGATGATCTGGAGGCTTTGATCAATGATGGAATAAGTGGTGCTGCAAATAGGTTGGTTGGTGAATCCTCTACTTTATTTGTTGAAGAACCTTTAGCACAATCTGAAATTCAACAAGCTGAAGATTTGGATGAAGAAAGGATTGCTGATCATGATGAGCCAAGTGCCAGTTCAGAGGACTCAATCCAATATCAAGATCGATTTGACATTGAGGGCACTCTTACTAAAAATGCCATTATCCCAACCAAGATTGGTCATGCTGAAGGATTTCAAGTGGATAATGAGGCTATATTCAATCCTCAACCAGTGGAACAGGAGGTACAGGTTGCTGGGTTACAAACAGCACCTGGACACAGGTTGGAACATGAGGTACATGCTGCTGAGTCTCAAACAGCACATGGACATAGGTTGGAACAAACTTTGGGTTTGGAGGAAATCCATGTTGTTAATGAGGCTGCTGTAGTGGAGCCTGCTGGAGGAAAGGCCACTGTAGGGAAAGATAGTCAGCAGGCTGCTGTTGTTGATAAGGAAGAACAACTGCTGGACTATGATTACAGTGATGAAGAATTTCAGATTGAAGGATCAACTGATGATGAACCAATAAATGAAGCACCTGCCATTGATCCTATTCTGGAAGAGTACCAAGGACCACACCCTGCTGGAAGGGATATGAGTTATGCTGTGGTGGTCAGCAATCAGAGGCAACAATATAATGTGGAAGAGCTTGCTGATGGCACTGATGGAAGAATGACTGGAGAAGTGCACGAGAGGTCTTGAATGAGTTAAGGATCGTGAGAAATGACATGCAACGATTAAGGACTCAACTAGATAGACAAGAACAGATATTTGAAGAACTGATGAAACTGGTGAATGACAACAGACAATCTGCTGATACAGTTGCTTCAAATTTCACATCTACTCAGAATGCTGTCAATGATATGATGCTAGATGTGAGGGGAATCAAGCAAGGAAATACAATGAAAGAAAAGTTTTTGAAGGACCAACTTTCATCTCTTCATCAAAAACTTGACAAACTTGCTGAAACTCGTAGACCTACTGAGCCTGCTGCTGCACAACAAACTGCTGTAATTGATCCCAAACTTACTGAGAGGCTAACCCGGCTGGAGGAAACAATGTAATCATGGATTACTGCAGTTGATACAAGAACTGAGATTATGGAAGGACAACTGAATAATCTGGTAATCACATAGGAGAGTGTTCATGGCCTGCTGTCCCGGTTTGTTGATGATGTCACTAAGGGGGAAGAAGGCCAAACAACAGAAGCAAAAGAGGCTGCCAGACTATTTGCATAGAAAATATGGGAGAATGAGACTAATGCTTACAGGCAACCTGCACCTGGCAGAGTTCAACTTACTGATGATCTTCTTAGACAATACAAGAAGGTGTACTATAACGAAGCAAACCCTATCATGACAAGGGATTTCATGAAGGTTTAAACTCTTTCTTGGGATTGAAGTTTTGGGAGGCAAGAGTTAAAGCCTTAAGGGCAACTTACGAGCCGGGAAGTGGTGGAAGAAGTGGCGAGAGGTGATAGGATTTTGCCTATCACAAAAGCAAAGGACTCACTTGCTTGAATTCAAGGAACTGTACATGAAGTTTGGATTCAGAGTGAATCAAATCAATCTTCTCCTGCCTGAAGCATGGAAGTGGTGGAAAGAAGTAAATCCCTACATTGATTTTACATTGATTGAAAATGAATGGATGAGGGATATGATAGAAGAAATCAGAGCCTACCAAGAACAAGTGGAGAAGGCTAGACAAGAAAGAGAAAGAAGACAGTAGATCAGCATACTTATCATATTTTATCTTTGCTGCATCTAGACTGTAATAACTATGAACAAATGATTATAATGAGAATTGACTGTAATTTGTTCTGTTTTTGTTTTAATCTTTTTGCTTTGCTGTTAGTGAGGGTAGTGGCATCATCACCAAAAAGGGGAAATTGTTGGACTTATTTCTATGTTTTGATGATGAGTGCCGGACTAGTCATTATATAGTGCAAAGGCAAAAAGATGTCTAGATCAAATGTATAGGTTTATTAGAGTTTGATTTATGAATAGGTTTGATCAAACAAGCAACGTAATGGTCGGCTAATTTATATCCGCGGACGGGTCTATATCGAGTAGGGTAGATAGGTCGGTAGACTAGTCGGGAACCTACGAAGGCGAAGGATGAGGGCTCAAACTCGATTACTGAAGGCTAAGGGATCAAACTTAGTAATTTAAGTCAAGGATATGGAATCGAATTTAGGCAAGTTACGTGATGACCTAAATCGATTACATATACCTTGTGTACAAGGTCTAAGTTCCATAAGTTGGATGATGTTTGGAACTTGGTTATATTCAAAAAGGTGTAATCTAACTTCACAGATAAAAATTAGATAAAAGAAATCAGCTGCATTGTGTTTTATACACAGCAAATTGTTGTTCGAAATAGGTCGATGGATATCTCGACGGACGATGAACCTGCTGATAATATACCTCGATTAATTCAAGATTACATTGGAAGATTACATGAAAATGACAGCTAACTACCTCAGACTTATCAAACAAATCAAGGGCTGAGATTAAAAGAACGTTGGGGTGATTCAGATTTTTATCCAATGGTTATAAGTCAAAGGGTGGACAGACTGCACTGTCAAAAAGGAATTCTGACAGTGTCAGTCCTATGAATAGTGACGAAAGCAAATCGATGGGACAAAAACCGGGAACGGTTACATTTGAATTTCAAATACAAGTCACATGCATTCCTACCTATAAATAGAGGACTTTCAACTCGAAAGAGATGATGATTGATGAACTTTAAGAGAAAAATATAAGAGACTATTCGAAATTTGAAAAACACCTGCTTGAACTTACGAACTTAAAGCTACGATCCGAAAGATTCTTCAAGTGTATTCGTATTCAAGCTACATCAAGTATACACACTTGAAGACAAAAGCCGCCGATTATATCATCCTAATCAAGGCTGCTTACAATGAATCATTTATTTGATTCAATCTTTATTTTATAAAGAACCTGCTGAAGACAGTGAAGCACAGTTGTGTGAAAGACTATTGTTTGTGGTGGAGCTGGTGAAGAGGCAATCCTACCCTTCAAGGACCAGTGGAAGACCCGGAGAAGCAATCCTACCTGTTCCCAGTTTTCAGTTTGTTAAGCCCTAGTCATTGGTGAAGGACAAGCAACCTTAGGAATCTTTGTAACTGCAACATCAAAAATCTCTAGTGAATTACCTCCAACATCACAAGAGAAGAGTGGACTGACAGGATTACACCACCTGGAACCACTATAAAATTTGCCTACTTACTTTCTGCATTTACATTCTGCACTTGGTTTATTATACACATCAATCAATTGAATCTAGCAACTGAAATCACACACATACACTACTGAGTATCTAATGCTTAGTATCACATTTAACAACAAGTATTAAGGCTTAATTTTGATATAATTCCGCTGCACAAATTCGAAAACCGAACCGTCGGTAGACTACTTGTTTATCGGCGGGCTACGAGGTATCGACGGACTGCATCGAACTTCGAACTTCGAAGTTGCCGAAGTTCTTGAATTTGTTAACTCCAAAGTTTTAAGTGTTAAGTTTATTCACCCCCCCTTTAAACTTAACCAAAGCCTTTTCAAGGGAGCAACACAATCATCCTTAGAAGGGTAAAGTCTTCCCTTACCTTTATGAACTCCTTTGCCTTTATTTGGCGGGATTGATGATTTACTCTGCTGTTTCACTACACTAGGTTTTGACTTCACCGGTGCAGGATGAGTGGTAGAAACTATGACCTGTCCTTTTCTGAATTTTGGTCCATTCTTGGTCCTAGATTCAGATTTGGGTTGTCCATTGTTTCTATTGTCATCCTGACTATTGTAGCCAAGACTAGATCGGGAACTAAACCTTTTTGGGGGTTTGTAAGCTGGTGCACTAAGTGGTGTTGTGATGATCTTAACTGGTAGGGAGATTTTCTCAGCTGGTCTTTCAACATTGGATGGATGATCATCTGCTGCTTGTTGATCAGTTGAGTGGATCTCCTTACTAGTTTGTTCAGCTTTTACTTTGTCCAGTTCTTTCTTTATTCTTTTATTTTCCTTTTTTAGATTCTCACATTCCTGTTCCAGAATTTAGATTCATCTCAATTTCTTCAAATTTGCTCATGAGATTTTGGATTAGGTTTGCATAGTCTTGTGGGAGAATAGAAGATTGTGCAGTGTCAGATGTGGATGCACTAGATGACGAGTGTGAGCTGGATATTACCTCAGTTTCATTAGATTCTTTAGCCATAAGGCATAGGTAAGATTTTTCATTGTCGAGCTGTCAGCTGCATCATCATCACCAGAATCATTTTCAGATGATTCTTCATTCTTTTCACTGCTAGTTTCAGCCTTGAGTGCCTTCTTGCTTTTTCTCTTTTCAATTGTCTTGTATTTCTTTTTATCCTCATCTTTGTCTTTTTCTTCAGGGCAATCATCCTTGAAATGACCTTTCTTCTTGCAGTTGAAGCATATGTGTTCATCATCTTTTTTCTTCATGCCTTTTCTAGTGCTAGACTTCTTGTATGATGATGAACCTCCTTTGAATTGCTTCTTCTTGCTAAACCTGTCAAAATGTTTTACCAGTAAAGCTACCTGTTCCTTCAGCTCCTGTGTCTCTTTGCTGTTTGCATAAGCTGTGTTACTTTGATGGGGTGCAACCAGTGTACTGGCATTATGTGCCTTTGCTGGTGCCTGTCTTTCCCATTCAACTCAAATTCATGAGCCTTTAGTTGAGACATTAGACTTAAGGTATCAGTGTTTGCAAGATTTGTTGTCCCTCTTATTACTGATGTGATGATCTTCCATCTTTCAGGTAAGCCTCTCAAGATATTCAGGCACACTTCTTTCTGTGGATATGTGTGTCCAAGTTGTTGTAGTTCCCTGATGATGCTTGAGAATCTGTTGTCCATTTGATCAATGGTTTCACCAGCCTTCATTTTGAAGTTCTCAAATTTCTGTTTTGCAACAGATAATTCGTTTTCTTTAACTGCTTCTGATCCTTTATTGATCAGTGCCAATTTGTCCCACATCTCATTTGTTGTTTTGCAATCTTTGATCCTCATGAACATATTATTTTCCAGAGTCTTCAAAATCATGTCTTTTGCAACAAAGTCGAGGTTTTCTCTTCTCCTGTCATCCTTGGTCCAATCTTTCTTGAGTTTGTCTATTACTTTTCCTTGATCTGCTCCTGTGGTTACCACAGTTGTGATCTCGATTGGACTATCATTGATTACATCCAGCATCTCCTCATGAGTTGCTGCAAGATGAGACAACATTCTTATTTTATATTCATCAAAATTATTAACATTGGATACGGTACCTTTGACATAAAATTTAAGGAATCCATAAATACAAATAAGAGATATATGTATATATATATATATATATATATATATATATATATATATATATATATATATATATATATATATATATATATATATATATATATATATATATAAAGCACAAATTTGAAAACTAATTTGAAAATATATGATCTCCTTGTTACCGTAAATTAGATCGATCGAGTTTACGATACTAGGAACACTCGCTCCGATACCAATTGTTGGTACCGAGAGAAGGGTAAAACTATAGTCGAGGGGGGGGGGGGGGGGGTGAATGACTATAGTGGAGTTTCAAAAACTTTTCTTGTATTTGAAAGCTTTTGGGTAGCGGATAAGTCCCTTCTAAAAATGTTGTTTCAAAGTAGATTATGCAATCACAGATATAGAGTGTATAATGAAATAAAGTGCTATAAAGTAAATTGTTGAAAGTAAATAGACACAAAGGTTTATAGTGGTTCAGGGTGGTGTAATCCTTTAATCCACTCTTCTCCTGTGATGATTGGAGGAATTCACTATTGTTTTCACAGATACAATAGTATGATTGTCCTTGACTATACAAGCTTCACAATCTTCAAGACTATCACACCCTGGCTTCAAAAGCTTCAGTGATTCAGTCTCTATCACTGCTCCTTGAGAACAAATCTTTCAGCAGCTATCACAAAGGTTGCAACTCCTTCTCAGATTCCTCTGATTCAATTGCCTTAGTTGATGTGAATTGATTTCACAGATTTGTTGATCAATCTCAGAGCCTGATTTGCAATTGAAGTTCTGATTCCTAAGTTGATCTCCAGATATTTCCTTTTAGTACAGATGTAAGGCTTTTCACTTTGACAGAGTTTCTGCTAGTATTTTACCAGACTTAATCATTTTTTTCTTGTCTGTCAATGCCTTCTATTTATAGCCTTGATAATCCTTGATTTGAATTTCCGTCCGTTGGCTATTTAATGTGGAGAATAATCCTTGATTCAATTCTTGATTCCCCATTAATTATATTCTCCTTGATTTCAGTGATCAGATTTTTCCTCAAACGTTTATCAGAAAATCCGTCCTTGATTGATCATCAATTGATTGTTCATTTAATCCTTGATCTTCATCATTTGAAATCTGAATGAGTAAGGTTTACTTGATCATTCCCTGAACGGTTAAGTGATTCTTCTGACTTGGCTGTTTGGTTCTTCCTTCACGTCTCGTCTTTACTCGGCCCGAAAGTCAGTTTACTTTGCCGGTTTACTGCATTGTTGTTTTCTTTAATTCTTTCGAGTACTTTTTGTACTTTACTGATCCTTGATTTGGGTGAGATGAGTGTACACCATATTTGACAATGTATTTCATTATTTAGACTTATCCAAGGTCATCACAGACTTCCTTGGTTATAAGTCAGACCATAATGTCTTCATACTTCTCTGCTGGTACTTGGCTAGCTTCACTCTGCCGGGTATCTTTTTACTTAGCCGTCCTACCAACTAGTACAATACTTGTCTGACTCAACTTATACAACATGTCAGACACTAAGTAAAGACTTATACAGAGAATTCTAACTTATTTCAGTCTTGCTATAACAGCTAGTATGGCCATCATCAAAACATAATAAAATGTTCCTAACATGCCGTCTAGCACGCTCGTCCACCGAACAGGAGTAAAGAACCTCAGATCTGAAGTCTAAGGACGAGCGAATAAAGGAACTAGAGGAGCAGCTGAGGGCCCAAACAGAGAAGACAGAAGCCTTAAAGTCCGCTTATGATGCTCGCCTTCAAGAGTTTATGAATGAACACTTAAAGAAGGAAGCCGAACTAGCTGGTCATATTGTGAGGCTTTGAGGAGAACTCTCGGCTTACAAGACAATTGTTTGAGCTTTTCCTGTTCGTCTCTGAAAGACCTCGACTCAAGCTATCCGAGACTATAAAGCCTCTTCCGACTTCATCGGGTCCCTGACGCGGTTACTGATTCCTGATGTGAGGGCTAGCTATGTGCTAGGGGTAGATGACTGCATGGCTCGATTTCCTGAGCTACTTATCGGGACCTTAGCTCATAAAGACTTATACGGTCTGAGCGCAGAGGCAGAGTACTCAGTACGGGTGAAGGAGTTCCAAGCAGGGGTGGACCTTGTGACTAAGTATCCCGTAGCAGGGCCTTCTTGTCCACCCTCTCAGGGTGGCGATCCCTCCAATTCAGCCCCCGGCTCCTAACCAGACTTACCAATATATATTTTTTTTTGTAACTTGACGATCATTAATGAAAACTATTTTTCCAATTTTTTGTTTTGTTTAACTTTTGTTTTTGTTTTTGTTTAATGTGATTGGTTTTTGTATGATTATGTTGCCTTGTTGCCCCCAGTATGTCATGCCTTCAATATTATTCAGGGATGGCATACTTGTATTGCATTATTCTGGGCCTTGTGCTTGAATTGTTATTAGCAGTTGGACGAGCAGGGCCAAGCTGGTGCTGACTTCTCATTTTAAGGCACGGCGAGCAGGGCCAGGTCGGACTGAGTTCTTGCGTGTGAGCATGGATGAGCAGGGCCGGGCTAGTGCTGACTTCTCGTTTAAGGCACGGCGAGCAGGGCCAGGTCGGACCGACTTCTCACGTGTAAGCATGGACGAGCGGGGCCGGGCTAGTGGCGACTTCTCGTTTTAGGCACGGCGAGTAGGGCCGGGTCGGACGGACTTCTCACGTGTAAGTATGGACGAGCAGGGCCAGGCTAGTGCTGACTTCTCATTTTAAGGCACGGCGAGCAGGGCTAGGTCAAACTGACTTCTCACGTGAAAGGTAGCGTTGTGCTGATAAAATGTTGCAATCCTTCATAAAGTAATGATGAAAAAATAATGTTTTATTCATAATAATAATAAGATTGTAAAAGAAAAAACTCAATTTGTAATAACAGCTGAAAACCTGTTTTAGGCATTGAATCTCCACAAGTTGTTAGCATGACAACTTCTGGGGATGGTTTTTCTGCTAGAGTCGGTCAGCTGATAAGCACCCTTCCCGTGCACCTTGAATACTTTGTAGGGACCTTCCCAGTTCTGGTCGAGCTTGCCCTGGAGGCCCTGCCTGCTGATTTCATTTTTTCTGAGCACCAAGTCTCAATCTCTAAAGTACGCATGCTTTACTTTATTGTCGTAGTATTGAGAAATTCTCTCCTTGTACTTGGCCATTCGGATGAAGGCTACTTCTCAATTTTTTTCCAAATCATCTTTGGAGTGCTTGAGCTCGACTTCCCGATATGCTTTTGTGTAATGTTCGTTTCTCAGTAAGGGTAATCTGACTTCAGCGGGTATAACCGACTCGCTCCCGTAAGCTAAGGAGAAAGGCGTTTCTCTTGTTGCCAAATTTGGGGTTGTTCGATATGCCTATAAGATGTTGGGCAGATGTTCTACCCAATTTTCTCCTTCCTATTCGAGCCTCTTTTTCAAGCCTACTTTGATCTGCCGATTGGTCTGCTCCACCTGCCCATTTGCATGTGGGTAACCGATTGACGTGAAGTGTTGAGATATCCCTAGTTCGGCACAACACGATCGGACCCCTCTATCTTCAAATTGTGTGCCGTTATCCGATACCAGTGTCTTGGGGATCCCGTACCGACACACAATGTTCTTCCAAAGGAACTTCTGGATAGTTTTAGCTGTAATAATGGTGAGAGCCTTGGGTTCTACCCATTTGGTGAAGTATTCCACCACGACCACTAAAAATCTGAGGTTTCCCGGTGCTCGGGGCAGAGGCCCGATCAGATCGACCCCCCATTGATCGAAAGGCCATGCTGCGATTATATTAATCATTTGCTGAGAAGCCTGATGCGACATAATATAGTGTACCTGACATGGCTTTCATTTGCGGACGAGATCCTCAGCATCTTGTCGCTTGGTCGGTCAGTAATAGCCGAATCGGCGACACTTCCGTGCTAATGTCTGAGCTCCAGGATGATTTCTACATATCCCCAAGTGGAATTCTTGGAGCAGGTAGTTCCCTTCTTATTTTGATGCCCACCTAAGCCAAGGTGCCACGAAAGACTTCCTATACAGCATGTTGTCAAAGAGAGAGTATCTGGCCGCTCTGAATTTCAACTTTCTGGCCATAGTTCTATTCTTGGGTATTACTCCATTGTGAAGGTAGGACACTATGGAATCCATCCAGAGAAAAACACAAATTTGAACTCGTTACCAGAGAAAAACACAAATTTGAACTCGTTAATAAGAAGAAAACATGAATTGAAAATCGTTACCAAAGAAAAAACACAAATTTCTACTCGTTGTAAAGGGAAAACAAAAATTTCCGGTGATGTCAACTCGTTATCAGGGAAAAAAACATTTTTTCTGCAAGGGCAACTCGTTACCAGCGAAAAACACAAATTTGAACTCGTTAATAAGAAGAAAAAATGAATTCGAACTCGTTACCAAAGAAAATACACAAATTTCTACTCGTTATCCGGGAAAAAACCATTGTTTCTGCAAGGACAACTCGTTACCAGAGAAAAACAAAAATTTGAACTCGTTAATAAGGGGAAAACTTGTATTCAAACTCGTTAGCAAAGAAAAAACACAAATTTCATCTCGTTATAATGGGAAAACTGAAATTATTAGCGATGTCAACTTGTTTCAAAGAAAAACCCATTTTTTCTGCAATGACAACTCGTTACCAGAGTAAAACACAAATTTAAACTCGTTAATAAGAGGAAAACATGAATTCGAACTCGTTACCAAAGAAAAAACACAAATTTCTACTCGTTATAAAGGGAAAACACAAATTTCCGGCGATGTCAACTCGTTATCAAGGAAAAAACCTTTTTTTCAACAAGGACAACTCGTGACTAGAGAAAAACACAAATTTGAACTCGTTAATAAGAAGAAAACATTAATTCGAACCCGTTACCGAAGAAAAACCACAAATTTCTACTCGTTATAAGGCGAAAACACAAATTTCCAGTGATGTCAACTCGTTATCAGGGAAAAAAACCATTTTTTCTGCAAGGAAAAATCGTTATTAGGGAGAAACAAAAATTTGAACTAGTTAATAAGAAGAAAACATGAATTCGAACTCGTTACGAAAAAAACACAAATTTCTACTCGTTATAAAGGGAAAACACAAATTTTGGCGATGTCAACTCGTTATCCGGGAAAAAAAACATTTTTTCTGCCAGGACAACTCGTTACCAGAGAAAAACACAAAATTGAACTCGTTAATAAGAAGAAAACATGAATTCGAACTCGTTACCAAAGAAAAAACACAAATTTCTACTCATTATAAAGGAAAAACATAAATTTTTGATGATGTCAACTAGTTATCAAGGAAAAAAACAATTTTTCTGCAAGGACAACTCGTTACCAGAGAAAAACACAAATTTGAACTCGTTAATAAGAAGAAAACATGAATTCGAACTCGTTACCAAAGGAAAAACACAAATTTTTACTCGTTATAAAGGGAAAACACAAATTTCCGGCGATGTCAACTCGTTATACGGGAAAAAAAAATTTTTTTTGCGAGGACAACTTGTTACCAGAGAAAAACACAAATTTGAACTCGTTAATAAGAAGAAAAAATGAATTTGAACTCGTTACCAAGGAAAAAACACAAATTTCTACTCGTTATAAAGTGAAAACACAAATTTCTGGCGATGTAAACTCGTTATCAGGGATTAAAACATTTTTTCTGCAAGGACGACTCGTTACCATAGAAAAACACAAATTTGAACTCGTTAATAAGAAGAAAACCTGAATTCGAACTCGTTACCAAAGAAAAAGCACAAATTTCTACTCGTTATAAAGGGAAAACACAAATTTCCGGTGAAGTCTACTCGTTATCAGGGAAAAAACCTTTTTTCCTGCAAGGACAACTCGTTACCAGAGTAAAACACAAATTTGAAATCATTAATAAGAAGAAAACATGAATTCGAACTCGTTACCAAAGAAAAAACACAAATTTTTACTCGTTATAAAGGGAAAACACAAATTTCCAGCGATGTCAACTCGTTATCAGGGAAAAAACATTTTTTTCTGCAAGGACCACTCGTTACCAGAGAAAAACATAAAATTGAACTCGTTAATAAGAAGAAAATATGAATTCAAACTCGTTACCAAAAGAAAAAACACAAATTTCTACTCGTTATAAAGGGAAAAACACAAATTCCCGACGATGTCAACTTGTTATCAGGGAAAAAAACTTTTTTTCAGCAAGGACAACTCGTTACCTGGGAAAAACAAAATTTTGAACTCGTTAATAAGAAGAAAACATGAATTCGAACTCGTTACCGAAGAAAAAACACAAATTTCTACTCGTTATAAAGGGAAAACACAAATTTCCGGCGATGTCAACTCGTTATCAAGGAAAAAACCTTTTTCTCAGCAAGGACAACTCGTGACTAGAGAAAAACACAAATTTTAACTCGTTAATAAGAAGAAAACATGAATTCGAACTCGTTACCGAAGAAAAACCACAAATTTCTACTCGTTAAGGGGAAAACATAAATTTCCGGTGATGTCAACTCGTTATCAGGGAAAAAACCATTTTTTTTGCAAGGAAAACTCGTTATTTGGGAGAAACACAAATTTGAACTAGTTAATAAGAAGAAAACATAAATTCGAACTCGTTAACAAAAAAAACACAAATTTCTACTCGTTATAAAGGGAAAACACAAATTTTCGTGATGTCAACTCGTTATCAGGGAAAAAAATATTTTTTCTGCAAGGACAACTCGTTACCAGAGAAAAACACAAAATTGAACTCGTTAATAAGAAGAAAACATGAATTCGAACTCGTTACCAAAGAAAAAACACAAATTTCTACTCGTTATAAAGGGAAAACATAAATTTCTGGTGATGTCAACTAGTTATCCGGGAAAAAAAACAATTTTTCTGCAAGGACAAATCGTTACCAGAGAAAAACACAAATTTGAACTCGTTAATAAGAAGAAAACATGAATTCGAACTTGTTACCAAAGAAAAAACACAAATTTTTACTCGTTATAAAGGGAAAACACAAATTTCCGGCGATGTCAACTCGTTATGCGGGAAAAAACAAATATTTTTGCGAGGACAACTCGTTACCAGAGAAAAACACAAATTTGAACTCGTTAATAAGAAGAAAACATGAATTCGAACTCATTACCAAGGAAAAAACACAAATTTCTACTCGTTATAAAGTGAAAACACAAATTTCGGGCGATGTCAAGTCGTTATCAGGTACTTTTTTGTGTAATAGGTTTGACCTCCTTAGCCTCATAGCTTCTTTCTTGTAACAGCTCTACTCGCACCTTCTTGTTAGAGACAAAATTAGATGCCAACTTATAAAGGGCATCGGCTCGCTGGTTTTGGGACCGAGGAACTTGCTCGATATGAACAGTTTTGAAAGTCTGTAATAGATCATGTGCTACAGCCAAGTACTTTTTCATGGGCTATTCCCTAGCTTCATAATCCCCTTTCACATGGTTGACGATTAACTGGGAATCATTGTAGACCTGCAGGTTCCTAGCTCCCAGCTTAGCTATTAAATTGAGCCCGGCGATTAGAGCTTCATACTCGGCCTCATTGTTAGTGGCCGGGAAGCTGAATCAAAGAGCATTTGGAA
Source organism: Gentiana straminea (assembly GCA_036785695.1). Taxonomy (NCBI): domain Eukaryota; kingdom Viridiplantae; phylum Streptophyta; class Magnoliopsida; order Gentianales; family Gentianaceae; genus Gentiana; species Gentiana straminea. Next base: position 7,085,205 of record JAVUPR010000385.1, on the reverse strand, counting down.
AATTCTCGCCCTTAGGGATAATGAGTAGGAGTCCTGTTCCGGCCCCATCCTTGCACGAAACCTCATTGACGTACAGAGTCCAATGTTCGACCTCGGCGCTAAGTTGATTCTAATCAACAGCTATAGCCGTTCCCTCTGCCAAGAAATCTGCCAATGCCTGAGCTTTGGCGGCTGTTCGAGGAAGAAATCTAAGTCATACTCTGTTTATTCAACTACCCATTTTGCCAGCCAGCCAAATGTTTTTGGTCGGGCTAACATTTGCCGAAGAGGCTGATCCGTAACCACGACTATCAGATGAGCTTGGAAATAGGGCCTCAACTTTCTGGAGGCATGGACTAAGGCTAACACTAGCTTCTCGGCATTCGAATATCTGATCTCTAGATCGTGAAGTGCCTTACTGACATAGAAGATCGGCTTCTGTATATTGCCTTACTCTTTGATGAGTACTGCACTTACAGCTTCGTCACATACTGCTAAATAGGCGAACAAGGTGTCCCCCTCCTGTGGTGAGGTTAGTGTAAGCAGCTCGGCCAGGTATTCTTTCAGATCTTCGAAGGCTCGTCGGCACTCTTCATCCCATCTAACGGAGTGGTCTGTTTTAGAATCTTAAAGAAAGAGAGGGCTCGCTGTGCCGATTTGGATAAAAAGCGTCCGAGCTTGGCCATCCTTCCCGTTAATCTATGAACCTCCTTAACATTCTTTGGTGGAGACATGGTCCTCAGTGCTTCTACTTTGTCTGGGTTAGCTCTGATGCCTTCTTGAGATATCATATACCCTAAGAATTTACCGGTCCGGACTCCGAACATACACTTCTTGGGATTAAGTTACCTTTGTGAGGCTCTAAGTACTTAAAATACTTCCCTTACGTCGACCAAGTATTGTTCTGGGGACTTACTCTTGATTAAGAGATCGTCCACATATACTTCAATGCATCTTCCGATCGGAACTTTAAATATTGTGTTAACTGCCTTTTGGTAGGTTGCACCAGCATTTTTGAGGCCAAACTTTCATAGTTTTGTAACAATACGTGCCGAATTCAGTGATGAATGAGGTCTTTTCGGCGTCCTGAGGGTCTATGGCAATCTGATGGTAGCCTCTATGGGCGTCCAAGAAACCAAAAATTCTGAAGGCTATGGTCGAATCTACCATTCGGTCTATTTTGGGCTAGGGATAACAGTTCTTGGGGCAAGTTCGGTTGAGGTCAGTAAAGTCTACACACATCTTCCAACTACCGCCCGGCTTCTTCACCAAAATGGGATTCGCCAACCAGTCCGGATAGCTCACTTCCCGGATGATGTTGGTTTGGAGAAGCTTTGTTACTTCTTTCTCGATAGCGTCCATTCGTTCTTTGGCGAAGTGTCTCTTTTTTTGGCGAACGGGTTTTCGGTTCAGGTCGACATTCAACTTGTGCAAGGCTAAAGCAGGGGACAAGCCAGGCATATATCTTCTGTGGTCCAGGCGAACACGTCCCTAAATTCCTTCAACAAATACATTAACATTCTTTTGTACGCATCGTGAATCCACGATCCTATCTTCATGGTATGGTCCTTCCCATCCTTCCCATAGGCAGAATTTCTCTGCTTTGTCGTCTGAGGTCCAGGTTTCCTCGTTCTCGGGTAGCAATTCTTCAATGGGTACCGGTGCGGACATAGTGCCTCCATCGGTGTCAGATGCGTAGAACCTCCTCGCTTGGCTCGCATCACCTACAATCTCCACAAGGCCTCTGGCGACCGGGAACCTTAGGCTGTTATGCGCGATTGAGACTACAGCTCATAGGTTAATCAAGGGATGTCGGCCTATAACCATGTTATAGGGGGACGGAGCTTTAACCACCACATACTCAACTAAAAGAGTTCGGCCCAGTAGTGGTCGGCAGAAGGTGGTGGGGAGGACAAGGGTGCCCTCAGGATAGACCGGCGACTCGGTGAAGCCGAACAGGGGAGTAGTCGCCGGCGTTAACTCAGAATTCTCTAGGTGCATCAATCGTAAGGTAGAATAATACAAGATACTAACCACACTTCCTGTGTCAATGCAGATGCGCCCCAGATTCTGGCCCACCATGGCTTCGATTGTGAGGCCATCATTGTTAACCATCAAGGGAATAGGATCTCCAGTGCTGTAAGTCACTTCCTCTGTCTTTTGTAGGGTGTTGTAGATCCGGAATGTTGATCTTCCTCTTTCTCCAGAATCTGGTTGCCATATCCTCCAGAGATGACGTTCACGTTTTCCATCTGATGACTCATCCTTGCGGTATTCTTTGAACAGGTTATCTACGAAAAAGGAGCCCTCCTTCTACCGCCAATTGACGATGCCAAAAATTGTCTATATGAAATCTGGAATTCTTCCTCTTGTGTAACCTAATAAAACTCTCAGAACACAGAAAGAGATGAACAATAAACGGGGGGTGGGGGGGTGGGTGGGGTGATTTTAGGTGTTTTAGATTGCACTTGATAGTGATCAAGATGCCTACGTATCCAATGCATGAATTGGAATAAAGTCTTTGTAGTTCCTTAGTGATTGGTTATATAGAGGGGCTTGTTCCCTAGGGTTAGCGTGTAGCGTATATGAGATGGACTTTGATTGGTGTGTTCCCTAAGGAAAAGATAAAGATTATTTGATCTCTTTGATTTTAGCAGATAATTGCAAGTTTATTTGAATGTCAGAATTAGAGTATTGAATGTGAGGGATTCTTCTTATATTTATCAGATTTAGAACGCGTGCAAAGGGTTTGGTCCGAGAGGGACCTAGGCCGACCTTGTAGATCGGATGTGAGCAAGTTTGATCACAAGCACTGGCCGACCTGGAGGGGTCGGGGGCTCCGACCCTTTAGACAACTTTTCTCTGTCTTTACTTGATGTTGACTACTAAAGAAGTGACACATGGATAAGTTCAATTTTGGGCATCGTCATTGTACAAATAGGTAGTAATATAATGCTAGTAGCATTTGCCTAGTGCAGAAGGATAGACTTCACGTGGGCTTCATGCCTTAAAATCCTATCATGTATGTTGCAAAAGAAACTTCCAAGAAAAGAATTAGTAATTAAATGGCCTACTTTCACTTTCTTGTTTAGGCTCAGCCTGTTTGTTTGAGTTTGGCCAAATTGATGTAAAACTATTTCAACATGAATACGGAAACATTTTGGGAAATTTTACAAGTACACAAAAAAAAAAAAAAAAAAAAAAAAAAAAAAAAAAATAATAATAAAAGAAAAGTGCTAAAAGGAGCATAGTAGCTTGACTGATCGACAAAAAGGGTAAGGTTCCCATGCCCAGAAGCATAAAATTCACATGGTCTGAACTCTGAATCTTGTCCATGCACGAAGGTGGTAAAAATAAACTTCCAAGAAACAAATTGTTATTTATTGAAATTTCAAACATCCACTTTGTTATTTAGCCTTGGGGTAATGGGTCAGAGACTCACAGACTGGAATAGGGAGAGAAATTATACGATCAGATCACTGTAGCGATCGTATTTCATGTCAGGTCTATTCAGAACTGACGTGTTTTTCTGAGTCCCCCATGGGATCTTCAATGGGCTCGTGGAACTTTTCACGGGATCACGTTGGAATTTAAAGAGTCACGTTAAAATAAAAATGGAAAAAAAATACGGTTTCGTTGAAATTTCCATGTGATTTTCCTTTGTGTCATGTGGAAAATAAAAAACGCAGCGTGGAATTTCCACCTGGCCTGTTGAATTCTGAAAAATTGAATAAAATGCTGAGGAGCTGTCGTTTTTTTCCTACATTTCAGCCAGTACCATCATCTTCTTCACCTAATATCATCATCTTTTTCACCCAAATTTATCCACAAAATTTTCAGAGAAAATCATCATATTATTCGATGTTGTAAAGGAAATCAACCAACGGGATATCAATCTACGCTGGTTTTCCACCTTTAAACAAATGGGTAAGCATTTCACTTAACATTTTTGTTTCAATAATTTTAAATATCGTATTTGTTTTAATTGATGGTTATGTTTGAGGTAATTAATTAACCTTTTAAAGATATAAATTTTTGATTTTTTGTGTGGTGAAAAGATAAAGCTTCTATTTTTAGGATAGTGAAAGGATAAAATTTTGATTTTTAAGCTATTGAAATGATTAATTTTGATGAGATGGTTCGATAATGAAAATGACATTCGTTGGAGAAAAATGTAGTTTATACTTTTGTATTTTGGTTGAAATCAATGTGATTGCTCGTAGTAAAATACGAAACTTGTGTTTTATTTGTTTGGTTATAAAGTCGCATGTGAAATTGATAAACTTATTTGTATTTTATTACGTTTTTTATAATCATTTCAGCACGTCCTGTGAAATTATCGGTAACAACATAATGATTTTTTTTAAAGAAAATGAACCGTACGACGAATCTCGACCTATTCTATGGTACGCCTCGACCTGATGAGGTTCTTAGAAATGCATGCATCCCTAGGTTGTTTTCGAATCCTTATGATCCGCTGTGTCGGCCTAATCTCCAAGCATTGTATTGGGGCTCCTTATATAGCGTATCTCGTAGAAAATTTCATTAGGTCTGCTCAATAGGTCATCTTTTCCGTTCTCAGCAGCTTGGTAAAGCCTCCGCCGGAAGTGAGGTATCCGTTAAATCGAAAGTCTAAACTCTGTTCTGTTGGCTATGTCCATCATCTGATCTCTCTCGTTATCATCAAATATTCTATGACGCTGGTAAAAACAATCTTCTCTTCTATTACCACCGTCTACTGTTACAACACAACACAACGAAACTTGAAAAATAAACCTAACCATGTGTGCATGTGTATGTATGTATATATGTAAGTAGTATATATGTATGTATACTAATTTCTCATTTATATATACATATATTTACTTGTATATAAGTGAATATAGTCAGACAGTAAAAACACAACAATATTCCTAAAAATCTAACCATATGTGTATATATATACACACATATAAAGAGAGAGATAGTTAGGTTTTTAATGTTGTTGTCTTGCGTCGTGATGTCTAAAATAGACCTAACCATGTGTTTACAACACAACACAACGACACTCGAAAATTAACCTATATATACACACACACATGGTTAGGTTTATTTTCGAATGTCGTTGTTTTGTGTTGTAACGATAGATTTTGGGTAATGGAAGAGAATATATATATATATATATATATATATATATATATATATATATATATATATATATATATATATATATATTATATTTATTTATTTAGAGAGAGAGAGAGAGAGAGAGAGAGAGAGAGACACACACACACACACACACACACACACACACATATATATATATATATATATATATATATATATATATAGTTACAGATAGATAGATAGATAGATATGAATACACACACATACAAATATATATATATATATATATATACATATATATAAATATATATATACACACACATATATATATATATATATATATATATATACATATATATATATATATATATATATATATATATATATATATATATATATACACACACACACATATATATACACACACATATACACACACACACACACACACACACACACACACACACACACACACACACACACACATATATATATATATATATATATATATATATATATATATATATATATATATATATATATATATATAATACTTACACGCGCACGCGCGCACACACATATATACATATAAGTATACATACATAAAATTCATTCCAGAATAATTTTACAATAATAATTAGACAACACAACAATATTTGGAAAAAACCTAACCATGTGGATAAATGATTGTTTCGCAGATAACAACACAGTGTCCGTTAAGTTTTTATTTGGTGGAGAGTGGAAATACCATGAATATAGCGACAAATGGTCTTATAAAAGAGGAAAATTGTATTTGGTTCGTGTGAAAACCGATACAACATTGGATGAAGTGAAGGCCAAAGTGTGTCAGAAAGTAGGAATTGATGTCTCAAACAATACATTGATCATGAAACTAATGTACGTAGATTACGACAAACCGATGGATGTTTTGGACGATGATACAGGGCTAGGCTACATTGATGATATTTTGAGAAAAGAACCTGTGAATCTATGCGTTAACGCTGAACCGGTTATGGGCGATGACCACACGGAATATGAGAATGCATTTGACTTAAATGAGCAACTTCATGCAGAAAATGATTGAGTCATTGAGGATTTTACATCCGAGATCGACTATAATCGAAATTCCCGAGAGCTTGTTGTACCTACTACATCAGTCTTATCCCCTCATGAAACTGCAATCCAACCGAATACAACTTTAGCTCAACAAGTCATTGACATCACAAGTGAACCTGACTACGATTGGAGAATAATTGCGAATATGATTCGTCAGCCAATAAACACACTGTTAGGAAATCAACCGAGTAGCGCAGCGGCATTTAAAAATTGATTTCCCGATCTAGGTTCGTCTTCGTTTAAACAATAAACATACAAGACGGGGGACGGTAATATTACCTTGATTCGACACTTTGACCGTCCGGTAGGTTCGTCCGGGCGTCCGGCCTTCGTTTAAACAATAAAAAACTCGACTTCTAGGTCGACTTTTTCTCTCTATAATCTCTCTCTAAGAAGCTCTCTTATTTTTCACAAGAACAATTAGCTCTTGGAATTATGGTGTACAAAAGAGGTAGCCAAGCCTCCCTTTTATAGGAGTGTTGGGTGCCCCATATAATCTCCCCAACTGATTGAGATTAGCTTCTAGTAGATTGATGAGAGAGAAAACATTTTTTTAATAAAATAAGGAAAATCCCTTAGATTGATTGATCTCATTTAATTTAATATCTAATATTAAATATTTCCAAGATATTGTCAATATCTTATATTGACTATATTTATCTTATTACCATAAATCTATTTTCCAAAATCAATTAATATCCAATATTAATATTATGATAATATTATTAATTATATTGCACAATTCAAATGTATCCTATATACTTAAAACATGCGCCCCATTTGCCAAATATTTGGCATCCGAAATATTCTTTAATTAATATAATGCTATGATTAATTAATTGAAAAATACATGTGTATCAATATACATATATATTCTACACATACATATCATATGTATATTTAATTAATCAACATAATTAATATCTTGTGTTATATTTATTCATTTTTAATAAATAAATACCACCATATTAATTTACCACTATAACCTCTATAGTATGAGATAAAACTTTCCTTATTTGATCATCAACTATAACCACATTTTAATCCAAATCGATGTTCATATGTGTGTGACCCGATAGGCTTCCGAATATGTTGGCCGTAGACATAAGGCGCAATTAAGAAAATGCCCTTCACATCTAACGATCACGGATAGCGTCTAGCAACACGTCCGTGACCCCCAATCATCGGAAAAGTCAATACGCAATGACTACTACCTTTCATGTGCTCGGTTAGCATGTAAATAGAATCCAATCACTATAATAATATCCATACGGTCGTACGTCGAGTGTCAAGCATTGACGACTGTATCTTATAATCTGGATATCATGCTCTCTCGAAGTAACTCATTTACTTCCACTTTGCAAAGATTCACGAGAGTAAGACATTCCTTATAAGAAGGCCCTTTCGGATATTCACCCCTATTCATAGGGTACGCGATTCCCAGACGACCTAATATGTATACTCCGCATGCTTCAGTATCATACCCAATCACTACTGCATGATCACCCCATGGTTAGGGGAAACCTCAATAGTTTCAAAGCATGACAATCCACACCGTGATGCCATGTAGACACCGGTCCTAAGAATAATTACACAACCGTCACATAGTGTGACACTTAACAGTGTAAGTGGGTCAGTCTAACGTACGCATTCTCTAATACACGTCCACGTATAGTCCAAATGTCTCTACACTTCGATTGACAAGATCTATCCCTGCCCTTAAAGACAGAAGATATCTAATACGTGCTAGTCTGTACGTACTATCAATGCTCTGTTTAATAGTACATCAGCCCAGAGACATTTAAGTATCAAACTTATTAAAGTGATTAGAGATCTCATCAACCACAATCGCCTATCATGGTTTCTCTATCACAGTTTAATACTAAGGACGTTATCATATAACAATTCATAATTGGTTCTTTAAAAGAACAAATATATGACAATAGAAAAGCCATTTGTTATATATGTATAATCATAAAGAAATAGTAGAAACGGTCCGACCCGGTCGGATCTGGTCCAACCCGATTGGGTTTAGGAAACTATTTCAACACACACCTCGGCCTAATTTTAGCCAGACAACGCACACACCGTACAACCAACAACAGTTTGACAGGACAAGTCATAATGTCCACATAAATGGAACAACCCAGCAGTTTGACTTTCCGCCTCCTTTTATGCCAACACCAATGCTAGCGGGTCCCAATATCGGTGGATCGTTTACAAGTTTTCTAAGAGCACCTTTGGAACAGAACCCTGAGTCGATGCAAGCGGGTCCCAATATCGGTGGATCGTTTTCGAGTTTTCTAAGAGCACCTTTTGAACAGAACCCTGACATTGGTCACATATTTAGTATGGAAAGTATTAATCGCAATAGAGGTTTTCATTTCGGTTCAGACATTCCGGCTTCCGAAATTCCTCCGTGTCCATGGGCTGGGGCGTTTCAGACTGAAGATTCGGGAATATTGTATATTGGTAAAAAGTTTAGAGACAAGGATGATATGCAGATGAAAATGAGTCACCGAGCATTGAAAAATAATTAAATGTGAAAACCTATACGGTCCGACAAGGAGAAGTTAAAACTACGATGTTTTACTTCGGAGAAATGCTAATGGGAAGTTTTGGGTAGGAAGGTTCACGATTGCAATAACTTCGAGATAATAGCATACACTGAAACTCACACTTGTGGATTGGAGCGATTAACCAACGATCATAGGCAAGCTAGACCTGGACCTATAGGTCGTCTCGTTAGAGAGAACCTCCTAAAACTTGACAGTCATTTCACGACAAAACATTTAATAGTCGAGGTCAAAAGGGTATTCAACATAGACCTTGATTATCAGCATGCATATCATTGTAGACAGAAAGCGTTGGAATTAATCGGCGGAAGTGTAACACTATCGCATTCTAAATTACCCGCCTACTTTTACATGTTGATGAGTGAAATCCTAGAACTGTCACAGATATACAGGTTGACCATGTTACTGGCAGGTTCAAGTACTGTTTCATGGCTTTGAAATCTAGTATTGACGGGTTTAAGTATTATCGGCCTGTCTTAGTTGTGGACGGTACACATCTAAAAACAAAATGTGAGGGGACATTGTTAGTAGCTATCGGTGTAGACACGGGTGACCATCTATTTCCGGTAGCGTTTGTCGTGACCGACGGAGAGATCAGGGATGCGTGGACGTATTTCATGCTTGGCGTGAAAAGGGTAATCGGGGAACGTGATGACTTGGTGTTCGTATCAGATAGATGGGCAGGCATCATTGGAGCTGTTAGGGATGTATTTCCAAATTCTCACCATGGTTTTTGCTACCACCACATTGTCATGAACCTCAATAAAAAGATTCAGAAACACGGGATATTGTCCATACACTTTCTGGGAAGCCGCGTATAGATTTCAAAAGCACTATTCGTAATAACGTTTTAGCAGTTAAATGAGCAGGATAAAGATCCAAACAATAGAGTATCTAGTTATTTGGAGGCTATTGGATTTCCTTACTGGGCACGATCGCATTTTCCGAGGACACGTTACGTAATAATAACAAGCAACTATGCTGGAAGTTTTAACAACGGGATCAGGGATGCGCGTAAGTTGAGTATCATGAATCTTTTTTACCACATCGGGGGAACATTGTAGGATTGGCATTGTAAGATGAGAGAAACTGCATTGGCGTGTCGCACCGTGTTAGCACCTGAAGCCGAAAAATTCTTGACTGAAGTTTCGCATGCCAGAAGAACCTTCACACTGAAGGCAATTGACCGGGATGAGTTCCAAGTTGGGAACATTGATACTAGCACGAAGGTAAATATGCGTAAATGGACGTGTTACTGCGGAGAGTTTCAGGGACTCCAGATGCTTTGCGTACATGCTTGCGCTGCTATAAGTAAGCGTTGCGAGAGTCTGTACGATTATTGTTCTAGGTACTACAAAGCTGAATGTTTCCAACGTATTTATGAAGGACGCGTATACCCCATTCCAGTCGAGGATGATTGGATTGTTCCCGATTCAATTAGAAATCAGCGTATTCTCCCCCTGAGCCTAGATTGAGCGAAGGATGGGAAACACAAAGAACGGGAGTGAGGCGGGGCCGACCCAGGATCATAAGGATTGCTTGCCTCCCGACGGTAGGACCAGCAGGTTGCCTAATGACAGGACAGTCCCAGGTTCCGGTAGGCGTTGCTCTTTGTGCGGGAACACCGGACACAGAGAGCCTAAATGTCCGTTTCATACAGTGGTTATTCCTAATTGATACGGTCATTATGTTTGTATTTTATTCATGTTTTTTAGTATTATCTGAACTTATTATGGTGTAATATCTATATTATAATCTTTAGTATCATCTCAAGTCGTGTAAGTTTTTATAATTATTTCGATTATTATCGTGACTATCTTATATGTTTTGTTTCTTTTTATTATCATCGTGACTATTTTGTTTTAATATAAAAGAAAATCTGCAATTTCAACAAAGTCTATAGCTTTCTTCCTTCTTGATGGAAAATAACTTGCAAGGGTAAACATAGACAACTTTTTAATAACGACAACATTTTTATTAAAAGGAAACATAGACATATAATTAAAGATTAACAGTGTCTGCTTGTCGTAGTCCAGATTAAGACCGGCCTTATATGCTTCTTTCTCCCCTTACCATTATCATTAATTCACTGTGCAACAGATATTTCGAATTTTTGCTTTGTGACAACTATTTTAGAACGATAAAATTTTTATTGAAAGGAAAATAGACACATATGTAACTCGATGACCTCGTATATGTAAAAACATAGACAACTTTTTTATTCAAAGGAAACACTTTTATTGAAAGGAAACATAGACGTATATGTAACTCGATGAACTAATATATGTAACTTAAATAAACCATGGGTGCGCATTAAATATGATATGGGAGGTTTCCCAAGCAATGTCATCCTCGTCATACTCTGGTACGTGAAAATCTCTTGTGAGAGCCGTGATAAGAAATGGATAATAGATGTAACCATCACCATGTTTGCCAACCGATATATGACGAATCCTACTAATGATGTAACATCCAAAGTCAACTTCATGATTGAGAACTGCATACACAAAAGCATACAAATCAATGCTTGGTTGAACAGTGTGTATAGTACCATAGGCGCTATTGGCGAACCATTCGATCATAACATGCACCCATTTGGCAGGCATTTGACGGCAAGTATATTGTCGTCGCATTGCATCAACGTTGTTGATGTTGAGCATTTCGACTTCACGTACACCATAGTAGTTATTGATCCATCTTGGTTCAAAATGGACATCTACTCCACGCAATATGTGCACTCCTTATGCTATGAGAGTTCTTTCCGCACTTACGTTTGACCTGAAAACTGTGTAGAATTCACGAACAATTGATAGATTCATAGTCGATGTCGGTGAGGGACTAGTTGCGAGCCGCTCCAATGACAATCTACGTAAGAGACCCGACATCCTGGTCGGTAGACTCTCCTATACAATTCTCCTTTCTTCGACAACAGCTCTACCTTCAAAGAACCCAAAGCCAATTTGCACGTTCTTCATCTGTTGTGAACCGAGTTAAAAATATCTGCTCGTCATAGTACACTTCTGCCCTCCACCCATCAACAAACACAGGCTGATATGGATGATCATCAAACATAGGTTCAATTTCATGCCATTGCGAATGAGGAGAATACACAGGGGAATTATGTTAAGACATTATGATTAAGAAGAAGTAACATTGAGGGTTATACAGAGGTAGTGTAAAAGGTCATGGTATATATAGAGTTGTCATTAGGGTGCAGGTTGTGTTGCCATCGAGTCAGAGGCAAAAAATCTTTTCACGTGAGTCATCAATTAGGTCGTGCTAAATTTCCACGGGATCGTACCAATTGCATGGGATCATTGAAAATTTGCATGGGACCGTCCAATTTGCATGAGTTCCCACCTTACCGACCTTCTCAATCAATGCTTGTTTTGACTAGTCATATTGTCCAGTCAATGTCGTACGTTGTAGGGTTATTAGGGTGCAGAGGTAGTATTGTCATTGATTCAATGACACGTCTTTTCACGTGAGTCATCTATGGTTAGGTTGTGCTAAATTAGCACGGAATCGTTCAAAATTGGCAAAGGATCGTTTGAATTTGCACGAGTCATAATGCAAACCGACCTTCTCAATGAATGCTTGTTTTGACTAGTCATGTTGTCCAGTCGATGTCGTACGTCGTAGGGGTCATTAGGGTACAAAGGTAGTATTGTCATTAATTCAATGACACGTGTTTTCACGTGAGTCATCAATGGTTAGGTCGTGCTAGATTAGCATGAAATCGTTCAAAATTTGCACGGGATCGTTTGAATTTTCACGAGTCATAATGCACACCGACCTTCTCAATCAATGCTTGTTTTGACTTGTCATGTTGTCTAGTCGATGTCGTACGTTGTACGGGTCATTAGGGTGCAAAGGTAGTATTGTCATTGATTCAGTGACACGTCTTTTCATGTGAGTCATCAATGGTTAGGTCATGCTACATTAGCACGGAATCGTTCAAAATTTGCACGGGATCGTTCGAATTTGCACGAGTCATAATGCACACCGACCTTCTCAATCAATACTTGTTATGACTAGTCATGTTGTCCAGTCGATGTCGTACGTCGTAGGGGTCATTAAGGTGTAGAAGTAGTATCGTCATTGATTGAGTGACACGTCTTTTCACGTGGGCAATCAATGTTTAGGTCGTGCTAAATTAGCACGGAATTGTTCAAAATTTGCACGGGATCGTTCGAATTTGCACGAGTCATAATGCACACCGACCTTCTCAATCAATGCTTGTTTTGGCTAGTCATATTGTCCAGTCGTACGTTGTAGCGGTCATTAGGATGCAGAGGTAGTATCGTCATTACCATTCATCCCTCTCATTTCTTGTTTATTTTACTCAAATAATCTCTTTTAGTGTTCCTTTCACTGGCTAACCCGCATGCTCCTGTGTTCATTCCCAATGACGAAATTGATTTGTCGTTGGACGAGCAGTCTCTCATAAGCCGTTTCACAATAGAAGAGGAGAGGCGTGAGTATGTGACTAACTGGATGGCAAGAGCTGTTGTTCCAGAGAGGCGATTGAATATGGAGAGTCTACCTAGTTTGATCAGCAACTTGTTCCGAGATAATGGATGGCATGGTTTCCCCTAAAGCCCATTAAGCTTTCATTCCGTGAATCGGTCTATTGTGGGCGAATTCTATGCTTGTGTAGCTACGGAAGAGCTCAATGAACGGTGCGTCACAGTGCGAGGCGTTCCCATCATTTTGACTAATACATGGATCAACGATGAGTATGCCATTCCACAATATCCTCAGGGTTTGGATTTCTTTCTTTTTCTGGATGTTCCCGAACTACTACAGCGTGACATGGCTGTTCTATTTGGGGAGACGCATCTGTGGGAACGTGTGAGGCCTCTACGGCCTACACGCCCTTCACCCTAGTCCTAGTACGGTCCATTCCTTCCTTTCCTGATTATGTTTCTTGCCACCAATATGTATGGTACGGTGAACTACACCGCACCGACATTTGATTTGTACGCCCTTGCGTATGCATATATTACATCCTACTTCAACGTCGGAGAGTATATTTTGTCTAGGATTCGACAAATAGCAAAGGGCAATGCATGTGATGGATATATATTTTTCCCGTATCTGATCACAGATATATGCGTGAGGTCTGCCGGGGTGCCGGAATATGTTGAACATGATTTGACATACGGTCATGATGACGTTGTCACCTATGAAACTTTTTAATGAAGATGGATTTTAAATACGGTCATTGTGTACATCTTTTATTCATGTTTTTAGTATTATCTGAACTTCCAGATGGTATTTCTTTGCAAATCAATGTGATAGTCCCCTCTACTATAGATTTTATGCCTTGCATAGATCTACTTTCGTTTCGGTTTGTTTTTTTGTTGTTATTTTTATGTTCCTCTTTTATTCATGTTTTTAGTATTATCTCAACTTCCTGATGGTCTTTCTTTGCAAATCAATGTGATAGTCCACTCTACTATACATGTTATGCCTTGCATAGATCTACTTTCATTTCGGTTTGTTTTTTTGTTGTTATTTTTATGTTCCTCTACTATAGATGTTATTTTTATGTCCCCTCTACTATAGATGTTTTTTGTTATTATGTGTTCTTGTTGGAGGCCAAAAAGCTGTGGCCGCATTCAAAAGTGTCAGGTGAATACATTACATGTGGCGCATAATTAAAATTAATCCATATAAACCAGTTAATAATCTCAGAGACTAGTTAATTCTAGTTAATTCATACAAAAACGATAGTGCAGTATAATAAAAAAGTTATAAACTATTAGTAATTAAAAAAGTTATACAATCTGATGAAATAAGTCTACACACATCTGCTGCCTAAATTGTTCAATCCACTCAAGTGTCACGTCATCCAGGTTTCCGCTATTGAGTGCACTGAACTCAATGTTCTTTAACATGTACAACCCGCAATCGCTTCTGCAAAACCAAATTTATGCCAGTGTTTAAATATATATGTAATTTAAAACAAAAAGTAATGAAATGCTTATTTATGTAGAATGCTTATTTATGTAGAACAGTAACTTACACATCTAGCATCTTTGGAACGGCCTTAGGATCCTTCCGATCGATATCAAATGGAGGTGTAGGTGTAAGAGTCAACATTGGGTGGTCGAGACAACCAGGGACCGTCTTCAACAACACCAAAATGGCCATAATCCTCTAGTCCAAATCTGACATGACAATCCACAATTGACATATTCTATTTCTGAATGTCGAACTTAACCATAATCCAATGATCTTCCCCGGAAATGTGAAAGGGACAAATTACCGTTGTATCATTTGTCCAAGAACGGGAAAGCCGATCCGGAAATGTGAAAGGGACAAATTACCTCTGGTATACGATCCGGATCTTTTCTCCATTTAGCTATAACTTGATGAAAGCCGAAAGTGAGACGATAGAAGGCCAAATCCACATTCTGATAATACGATTCCGGATATTCCTTAATACGACACCTCAATAGATCAATGTATGCATCCACATGCTGCATGTGACAATATATAAATTTATCAGAAATGATTGATATACTAACAATATGTTGTGATTTAGTGAGTGATAAGTAATCTTTTAGTCACTTACATCTGAGTAGAGTGAACATTTAAGCTTCAACAGAACCTCAAAATCTTTATGTTAGCTAGGAACTCCGGCGTTGGCTCTAGAGAGAAATCATCACTCCACATGGGATTTTTATAGATTCCAACAATGGCACCCTAGGATGCCCCTTTTTTAGGCCCTCCTTTTTTCGCCTCCGCTTCTAGGAGCGGAATTTGGACCCTCTCTCTACGGAGCCACTCCTCCATTGTTTTAAGATTATCCTTATCAATTCTCCTCGGAGTATGCCTTGATTCTTGTAGCTCTTTTAATTTCTTAGGGCCAACCCATTGTCTACCCTCATTTCTCATCAAAGCAGAAGGATGTGCAACAAACCGAAGCCCTGCTCGCTTTGCCTTTTTTATTTGCCCGCCTATAGGAGTGACCGTGCTAGTGCTTTTGATATGCGGCTGCAAATATACCTTTAAGGGCTGCCTACCAACATCAGCATTACCAGCATCATCATTACCATCATAATCCTCGATATCGAATTCTCAACCTGGTAGTTCCAGGTCAGGAAATGACATCAGAAAATCCTAGGAGCATTGTGATTGTGTTTCCGGATGAACATTCGGAGTAACCTGGGACGGTGACGCCGGATGAACATTCTTAAGAGTACCCTGTAAATTAAAGGGAAGGGTGTGAGTTTAAATTTATGTTGACAAGATAAATGAATGGAATTTCTATTTAAGAGTTAACTCATACCTGTATCTGGTCCGCATTTGTATCACAACCTCGAGGTGTCTAAGTCTCAGGCTCACGACTGCCTTGTGTAGCTGAAAACGGCCCAACTTCGGTGGCTGGTGTGCTTTAGGTCCTGTCGAGATGTGGATGTGAGTCACCACCCTGGGAGCCTTGTGATACAGATGTCCCACCTTGGGACCTAAGTGTACCCTGTAAATTAAAGGGAATGGTGTGAATTTAAATTTATGTTAATAAGATAAATGAAAGTATATTTGTATTTAGGAGTTAATTCGAACTTGTTGCTCCGCCGCCCTTTGTATATAGTTGAGAAACTCCGTATGCCATTCTTCAACTATTTTGGTAGTTGTTACCTGGGCCGCTCTCAGACGTGCCATTTCGGCTTGCACTACACTCAGCTCAGCATTCGTTTAACTCAACTTAGCTTTTGTTTCAATCAACTTAGCCTTCATTTCTACAGCTCAGTCCTGACTTCTCTTAACGCATTGTCAACTATACGCGTGATTTTAGGCACCGGTGATTCCAACGGCACAACACCATCGACAATAGGTATACTACCTCAACTTATTTAAAATTGTTGAGCATACGATGCTGTATCCAGAGGGTTTGCGGATGTAGACGGGGCACTCATGTGTTCGTCATGACGGGCTTGGCGAGACGGTCGCTCATCCTGGGAAGCAACTCCTGGACGCTCACGGACCATGCCAGCCATATTGGAGCCGTATGGAACATGTCTTTGACCAGGGATAGGATCCGGGACATGTCTTTGACCGGGAATAGGTAATTCACGAGGTGGAGCTGTAACCTCCGCCTTCGGCAACCCCATTCTAATTACGAACTGCCTATCTTCGGCGGTTGTCAAAATATCAACGACCATGCCAACCTGCATAAAGGAAAAAAAACAATCGATTTTAGATACAATGTTTTAAAAATATTGCTGACAGTGTAGATTGATAACAATGATAATATAATACATACCCATGGAGTAACATCTGATCTAGGATTGACCAAAGTTTTGTAATACACCCCGCCGTCAGTGCATTTCCATCTCAAAAAACTTAGAAGAGCATTAGATCGTTCTGCTACCACTGTTGCATATCTCTCGTACTGTATAAGTCTTGGCATGGCATGAAAACACCACACATGTAACGTGTATAAACAACCGGATACCTGTGGCTTATGCGATTTCCCACAACTTTTAGGTACAAGATTCTTACACTCAAATACTATTTTACGCCAATTCAACATTAGATTGTAAAAGAAATACTTCCCCCATAGAAATGTCTCGAAAAATTGTAGGTTCTCGACAATATAGAAAATCTGGCTCGGTATTACCACTCTAGGGTCGTTTTCGATTATTAAGCCCTAAATAACGTACACTAAACCCATCTGGTATATTGTTTCAATGTCATTCGATCCCTGAATCGCTAATTCCATTTTTTCCAACGTGACACTGTTGATGTACCTATGGAGACTACAAGTAACATCAAAACACCTTGACTGATCAGGCAATTATCGTTCAAATTTCCAAATATGTACCCCATTATCATTCCAAACTCTCTTCTTCCGAACTTCACTCTATTATCTCCAACCTTAAAATGAAGCTCGTCTTCTCAGTCTGGATAAACCATATTGAAATACAGGAATGCTATGAGCCGCCCCTTGTACTCCAGTTGTTAGATATAAAATTAATAAACAGACCAAACACTGATGCCTCCATTTTACCCCACATGTTATCATTTTGTGCAGCATTGTTCAATAACTCTTGTAGTGTTGTAAGAGTAGCATTTTCCGCGTGGAACCTCATTTCGGCAGGAAAAACTTTTTCGGGCGGATGAATCAATGTTCCATGTGGTGTCTCATAAGCGTAAGTGCGAGTGATTAAAAATGTGTAAATAACAATACATACATCTATATGTATGTATGTATGTATGTATATATACAAACACTCAAGGTTTTGTATGTATATATATAGATGCTAATAAAAACGTGAGAAAGTAAATGTATATATAACTTTATATATAAATATACCGATATATATATATATATATATATATATATATATATATATATATATATATATATATATATATATATATATAGAGAGAGAGAGAGAGAGAGAAATTATATAATCATGTTATATATATGTACCCGTGTATAATTTCTCCCCGTGTATGTGTATATATATGTGTGTGTGTGTGTGTATATATATATCTATATTTATATTTCAGAGTGAATAACCGACAATTAACCCGTTTTCCCTAATTGACCCGCCCCAAACCCTGTTTATCCCATCTTAAACCAAAAACAAAATACAAAATACCCACATAAATTAAACCACACATTGCATACACCACACTCCCACTACTCATCCGGAAAAAAAAATACAAAAAATACAAAAAAACAAAATACAAAATACCCACATACATTAAACCACCCATTACATACACCACACTCCCGCTGCCCACAAAAAATGAAAAATAAAACAAAATAGCCATAAACTGCCTTTACAATCACGTTTTCTCCAAAAAAAAAAAAAGCTGCCACATTAACCATGTCAATATAAACTGCCCCATTACACACCCTTTATCCACATTCTCCAGTCTTTCATCACATCTATGAGCATTCGTTTGAGCATTTCATTTCTCCTTTGAAAGCTTCAAAAGCTTCTGCACACCAATCCGCAATACCCTCACAAGCGGCTGCAGGTAACCATTTCATTATCCCTTTCATCATTCTTTTTGCTGTTCATGAATGACTGATAGTTAAACACTATCATATCACATTCTTATTTGTTTACTGTAGAACTTTCAGCAATTCGTAACACACCAAAACCAATTCCCCTACAACACTTCCGTACAAATAATAAAAGGGAAGAAAAGGTTATAGCATTAACAATTTCAATCGCATTCTTTCTATCTTACATTTTTCATTCACAGCAAATTGTAAAACGATCCTATCACTATAATGCAGAACCATAAGCACTGAATTTTTGATTATTTCTTTCAAGAACAGTAGCACAACAACTCTGCCAGAAAGAACAGAATATATAACAAGCATTTAAGTACGTTCAAAACATATTCCTTACATTCTTCCGGCATTGCAGTATTTTCACACATAGTCACATAACAAGCATTTAAGGTACGTTCAAAACATATTCCTTACTTTCTTCCAGCATTGCAGTATTTTCACACACAAGCACATATTTTTCCTAAGATCACTTATTTTAGCATTTGTTTTCATGTTCCCAAGCATAAACAATCAAGGAAGAAGCAACCGATGTCCCAATATTGATGCAAATTAGAACCAATTATAAAATGACCCGATGAATATAAATAGGGATATACTACCACCACAAACAATATTCATTTTGTTCTCCACACACAGAATGTCGCATTTAATTAAATTTAGTAGAAACAGATTATAAGATGCAGATGCATTGTTTCAAAATCTGAAACAAGATTATGGAGCCTAAATAAAAACAGTGAATTAACGCATCATTGAACCAATTGGTTCTCAGACTTTGTTCTGACCAGAATTAAATGACCATCCTCGGTTAAGCCTCAGTCAAACCAGTTCAGAAATCCCAGGAAAATGGCTCCCCACCATACCTGAGCCAACCCGGCATAGAACTCGGGTTGTATTTACCTAAAAGGATGCCATATACAGTCTGGAAAGGATTGAACAACCAAAGCTCTGATGACCGTTCAGATTCAGTGTTTTCAGGCTCCAAGGTTGGACCTTTTCAACACTGAATCATCTTCACCAAAGAATTAGGGCTATCAAATCCCCTTTTCTTCACCTTTGACAACTAGTTACGGCTTTGACCAGGCAACTGTCTCGATCTTATCATAATCTGCAAATAGACCATTAGTCGATATAACAGGAGATTAAAATAAAAATTACAGTTTTAGATATAATCAACCGGATTTCAACAAACGTGAGACAAATGCACACACTGCACACAAAACTTTTAGGTTATGACCAATACATAACCTGACCATTTAAGCTAATCAACAATAACACAACTATTTTTACAACATATTTACAGTAGAAACAACTAATTGCATATTAGCCAAGGTCTGACTCATAAAGGTTAAGCCTTCAACTCAATTTCAAATTACCAAAAAGCTCATTGAAGGATTACAAAATCATTTTAAACATATCTGAGACATGCAAATTAACAAAATCATTTTAGCACCAATTAAGCACATAACAGGCTCAGATACAAAACGACATTTGAACAATCAGAGAGATTGGATCTAAAAATAGACTAATGCTTGGATCTTTCGAGTTAAAGCATGCAGTCACTTTTCATAATACAATTTACACATATTACACTTTAGATGGAAGATAGACTCTTAAAATAAAAATGGTCAAAACAATACTTCACTGATTTGGCATAATCTTCACGATATAGGTTGGTTGATGTTGATAGAATCATTGGCCTCAGAAAAAGCTCATCATCGGCCTTAGAGAGGTAATTTTTAGCATAAATATCCAAGCTTTACTTTCAGGAGCTCTGCCTTCTCAGCACCAATAGCTTCAATCGCAGCAATATCTTTTTCGGCCATCACTGGAGAGCCATGGATACCAGTTGCAGAGTTAGTCTGCAAATCATAACACAAGTAGACAGCTTTTCATCATAGAAACTCTAAAACAACCTGTTCATCTTGACCGACCACCGACGAAATTTGGTGGTCAAATCCCCAATTCTTTCATACAAAGATGAATAACATATACACTCAATGTTCTTGAAGAAGAAGAACATTTACAATGATGGACATTCAGCAGAAGGAAGAGAAGAAGTTAGATACACTTTAGGGTTTGTAGTTGCGGCTGCAAATGAATCTGTCTCCGGTTTTTCGGGTAGGGTTGGCTTATATAATGGGCTCAAGGTACCAGGTAGGGTTGGGTAAATCGGGTTAGTGTGTAGGGTAGCAGCTGGGCCGTGAATAATTGTTTTGGGCATTTTTTTTAATTAACTAACCAAGTTCGGCCCAGCATACAATAATTTATAAAACCTTAAATATGTAATTAAACTAATAACCGGGCTTTTTTTTTAATAACTGGGCCGAGAAACAGCAGATTGGGCCTTTTTTTTATGTCCGCTCCAGCATACATACAATTAAAAATTATTAAATGTTTAATTAAATAAACTTAAATAATTAATTCATAAAGTTAATTAATTACTTAATAAAAAAACTTATTTCAAATCACTTAAATAATTAAAAAATAAAATAACTTCATTAATTTACTAATTTACTACTTACCTAATGAAAAAACTTAAATATTTAATTAATAACAAACTTTAAATAATTAATTAATCAAATAAATTAAATGAATATTTAAAAAGGTTACATTATTAAATAATAATAAAACTTATAATTTTACTAATTAGCTAATTACAAATTTATTATCTAAATGTGCTGCAATAAATACCTAATCCTTATTTGTTTCTATACGGATACAAAATTTTATTTTATTTTCATCTTATTCAAAATAAGTAAACTTATTTAGAACCACTTAACTTATTAAAAATAATAAAACATTGCCTTTTTTTCATAACATTAATAACAAACCCATATGTCATATGAGTTTATTATTAAAGTGATGTCATGACAAATATCATTTCGCATACTTATAAAATCAAACTCTTAATGTGACATACACATACTTATACAAACTTCTTAACAAGTATCCACAGTATATCCTAATTAAAATCACTATACTACTTACAAATACTTAAATGTTTATTTACTAATAACCAAACTTATATAATTATGTACTAACTAAACTTAATTACATACAACCACATAATTAATTAAATAATAAAAAACTTACTTAATTTACTTATTATCTAATTAAAATATATATTCATCAATTACACAAATATACCTACTACTTATTATTTCCAACTTATGCATATTTTTGTTCAATTTTCATTTTTTTTCAAAATATCATGTAACACCTACCACTGTACCCATACCTAATTCCACAGTATGGACTCGTACATTTACCAACCAATTGGCTCCAAAAGGCGACGTGTCGTTGTTTCAGATGATGAGTCTACGATGTCTCATGCTACGTCAACAAAACGTACATCCCCCTTCATGCTTTCTTCCTTTATGCAGTTTTTATACATTTTTATTACATGTAATCTTTGTTTCTATCCGTATAGTTAAATCGTAATCCGTATAGCTAAATCACATTAATTCCATTTACCATAATTTATTGTATCTTACTGTCTTATTTATAGTTGATTCACATTCGTCTGATTTGGATTGCGCTGAAATTGTTCCTGCATTTCCACATCATATTATCCAAGATGAAGGTAATATGTCAACATCACGTGTTATCATTTACTCATTCAGACAATTCACATGTCTTCTTCGTTGCACACATCCAAAAGAACACATATCATTTCATTACTTATATACATAACAAAAACCGTACATTGGTTATTAATAGATTTTCATTCCATCTATTTACAGACGACAATTTGGTAGATGTCCCTGTGACCCTTGACACTGCTGATGCTCCACAGGATGAGCCTATTCCTGTTGATGTAGTACACGTTACTACTGCTGAGAACCTTCCACCTACAAGTCTGTCAATGCACACTTTACAACTTCATATATTGTACATAACTTGATGTTTTATTTTTTCAATGTTGTTGTTTGGATTCATATACACCTACAACTGTGCTTCCGTACGCTATACTACAATATTGTCCCACGTGTATGTTTACTGTTTCCCATATAATTATTGATTACTTCCAATTAACATCCCATAATTAATTCCATCCTTATTAACACATATACCATGTAATTGATGCATCTCTGCCTGATATTCAATATATACATTATTGAATGCTCATGTACTTCAACAATGTCCTTATGTTCTCCGCAACCTACAATTCCACACATTCAACACCAACATTTAAGGTGGTCTATTGGTCCACGATCCTCCACCTGTGAACATTGCAATGCTGTAATGTGGATAGAAGAAAAAAAATTAAAAACAGTAGTACCAGATCATCAAAGTATTAACTTTGTTGTATGAATGGAAGTGTTCGACTACCTTTGCTACCTCTAACTCCAAACACTTTGAACAATCTACTTCTACGTTCAACATTCAGGGATCAAATTAGATCATATAATTCAATGTTCTCTTTCACCTCGATGGGTGGAAAACTTGACCATAATATAAAGGATACACAAGGTCCTTACACTTTTCATATTAGTGGGGAAAACTATCATTGGATTGGCTCACTTATGCCATAATCGGGTGCACGAGGAAAATACATACAATTGTACATTCATGATACAGAGCATGAAGTTGAGAATCGCATCAATGCCATCACAGGCGACCAATCATCAGTATCATCTCTAAATGTGGAAACTGTTCGATGTTTGAAGGAAATGCTAGATGAAATCAATCCTTACGTGCACGTATTTAGAAATGCACGCGATCAGTTGTTGAACAACCCTGTGTTGAGTTTGAATTTGTCAATCATTCGTAACCGAGGTGGTCGACAATACATACTACCCACATCTCATGAGGTAGCGGCTTTAGTGGTAGGTGACATGTTAGGTGATAATGCAGGTCGTGACATTATTGTACGCACCCAAGAAGGCGTTTGCAAAGAATATCTGAATTACACCCATCTTACATGCTGCTGCAATACCCTTTGCTTTTTCCTCACAGTACTGATGGATGGAATTCGACTATCCCGTTCTTTACATCGTCTTCTAGAAGTCGTGACCTTGTTTCCATGCGTGCGTACTATGCATATAGGATACAGTTTCGAGAATTGGAAAGGACCACATTATTACGAGGATGGAGGTTGTTTCAACAATTTTTAGTAGATGCTTGGGCTGCTATTGAGCATAACACGTTAAATTTCTATCGCACTCACCAATCCCAACTGCGAGGAGATGTATACCAAGGTATTGAAGATGCTATTGCAGCCGGAGACACCGATGCATCTACTCTTGGAAGGCGTTTTATCTTGAAATCCGCCTTCACTGGAGGACCGAGAAATATGATGCAGCATTATCAAGACGCTATGGCAATTTGTCGCTATTATGGCACTCCCGACTTATCCATCACGTTCACATGCAATCCCAATTGGATTGAAATCAAACGTGAATTAGAAGCATTTCCTGGCTAGCGTGCAGAGGACCGGCCCGATGTTGTGTGTAGAGCATTCCGTATAAAATAAAAAAGGTTATTGTATGAGCTGAAAACAAACCACATTCTTGGTAGAGTACGAGCAGGTACAATTGATTCATTTACAAGTTGTCCTTATAACACTTATTATTTTCTCTTACTAAGATTCTTTTAACTTTACAGATTTCTCTGTCATCGAATTCCAGAAGCGGGGTTCGCCCCACACTCATACTTCATTGACATTCGAGAATGAGGATAAGCCAACTACCACAGAAGATATTGATCGCTTAATATGTGCAGAAATTCCAGATAAAACCTTGCACCCTATGTTGTATGAGTACGTGACAAAATTTATGTTGCATGGACCGTGTGGTGTTGGTTACCCAAATGCCCCGTGTATGGTAGATGACAAGTGTTCCAAATTTTTTCCTATGCCATTTTGTGATGCAACCACATTTAATGAAGACGGATTTATGTCTTATCGACGCAGAGATGATCCAACAAATTTTGTAATCATTAATGGATTCACGTTCACTAATCAATGGGTTGGTCCTCACACTCCGATCTTGGTCCTTGGTCGTGAGGCACATGTGAATGTTGAGAGGGTTGCACGGCCGTCGCTCAAAAAGTACCTTTGCAAGTACATGTCTAAATGCGTTGATCGAGCCAATGTTTTAATCTGAGATACGACTACTTCAGGAGAAACTCATGGCCAAACCTCCAACAATGATGTAGATGAAATCAAAGGATATCTGGACTGCAGATATATCTCCGCAATTGAAGCTTGCTGGAGGATGTTTGATTTTGAGTTACAAAGGCAATATCCTTCTGTAATACGCTTGCAATACCATCTCCCCGATCACCAATGGGTTACTTTTAGCGACAGGGATAATCCTTTTCGTATTGCACAACGTCAAAACATGAATGATACAATGTTGATGAAATGGTTGACACCAATAGGAATAATGCCGCTGCCCGGTCATTAACATATGTTGAATTTCCGACGGAATGGGTTTGGAATAAATCAAATAAGATATGGACCCGCCGTCAAACTCATAAATACATTGGTAGGTTGCCATACGCACACCCAGCATCAAGTGAACGTTATTATCTTCGTATGTTGCTTCATAAAGTTAGAGGGGCAGAAAGCTTTAACCATTTGAAGACCGTAGATGGGATACCTCACCCTACCTTTAGATCAACATGCATTGCTCTTGGTCTACTACAAGATGACAACGAATGGGATCTAGCACTAAATGAAGCCTCTTTCTGGGCTTCTTCAATACAAATGAGGAATATGTTTTGCACATTGTTATTGTATTCAGAGGTTGTAGATCTGAAATTTTTTTGGGAACGACACTGGGTAAGTCTTACAGATGATATTGCTCATCGACTTCGACGTGAAATCGGTACTTCAGCTATGAATGCCAGTGATGAAGAACTGAAGAACCTTGGTCTTTTGGAGCTCAAAAAAATATTAAACAGACATGGTCGGTCATTACGTGATTACCCCAAATGAAGCAGCTGCCTTTTCTCTCAATAGGTTGATAAGGGAAGAATTAGACTATGATCAATCGGTTGAGACTGAGTTGTTTCAAAACTTGCATTCAGGATTAAATGCAGAACATCAACACGCATTTAATGCAATCTTTTTGTCATCGGTCAATAACACAGGTGGGATGTACTTTGTTTACGGAAGCGGTGGGACTGGAAAAACCTATCTGTGGCAGACTTTAAATTCGAAGCTTCGGTCTATGAATGAAATCGTTTTATTTGTTGCTGATGACAGTTAAAATATACCTATTTATGTCATCAATTCTAACCTTAAATCAGAGTTAATTATATATATTTCATATTAAATCACGTGTTTATATTTATTATTTAATGATAAGTGATTATTAATGTGATAATTGGTATTTAGTTGTTTTTATTATAAAAGAGCAATTAATTG
The DNA here is from genome assembly GCA_036785695.1 of Gentiana straminea. Lineage (NCBI taxonomy): Eukaryota > Viridiplantae > Streptophyta > Magnoliopsida > Gentianales > Gentianaceae > Gentiana > Gentiana straminea. Next base: position 7,059,005 of record JAVUPR010000385.1, on the reverse strand, counting down.
TGTGATAAATGCGATTTCGCGGATCGTAACGAATCGGGAGGATAATTGTCATGCAATCGGGAAATCTCAAGATAAATAAGGAAGAAAATCGGAGCATTAATGAAGAGACAAATCAGATTAGCATAGAAGAGTGAAGTGGGGAACAAGTCAGACGAAGCGAAATTGAAAACGCGTAAAGAGGGAGGCTCGGTCGACCGAGCCATGCCATTCGGTCGACCGAGCGTAACCATTCGGTCGACCGAGCGTAACTGTTCGGTCACCCGAGCCTAATCAGATTAATGCGTGCATATCTTCTGGATTCTCCCTATGTCGGCTACAACTCCTATATAAACAGCAGCCACGATGCTGAGAAAACCACCAACCTACAAAACACAATACTACAATACTTTTAGTTTATCAATATAGTTCTTTTTATTTTATATTATGTTGCTTCATCACGGAGGCGATGGATTCATCGATTAGAGATTGCATTAAAGGATCGGAGGACCCTCCGTCTACGAGGGTAATGTCTATCCAAATATGTCGTTTTTATTCGTAGATCTATTTTATTTCATTATGGAGTAGTCGTTTGTGTATTGATTTCGTGATGTAGTTAATTAACAAACCCATATTCATGTAGATCTAAGTCGTACGAAGGCGTTTTACGAGCAAATTCTAGAGTCACCGGTCTAGATCTACCACGGTCTATATGGTTAGATCTAGCCATCAAGATTCTAGTAATTTTACGTGAACGACTTCGGCTACGTCGTGCTTTCGTTTTTCATATAAACATGTAATAGATCCGGCCAATTTGTTACATCGTTCTCGTAAACTAATATGATATATTGTGAAAATTGCCATGTTAAATAGGACATAAGTTAGCCGATCGTTTAGGAGGTGTGCCAACTTGTCCACGGTGGTTGCCTAGACGAGGTGACGATTTTAGATCGGCATCCCTAGTTTGGTATAGCATGCTTGTTATATGATGTTCTATCCCGTCCAAGGAAGGATTCGTAATTAAGCATAAAGATCTTCTATCCGTTCACGAAGTAGATCCGGTTTAGGGGATAGCTCCCGTAGCCAAAATATAATCAACCTTAATGTCTTTTACTGTCTCGGCTTAGATATACATATATGGGGGAGTAATTACTACTAGCGTAATCAATACCGTTTGTTAGAGTCTTATAAAACCATAAAAACAAGTGTTTAGTGTCTTGTGTCGTATTGTTAGTCTTTGTGTTTTCTATCGTGTCAATCTTTATTTCTACGTTATTGTTGGTCGTAGACCGCCCTTTAATCTATTTTTAGTTTAATAACGTTGTACTTGTTTAAGCCGAGTCTCTGTGGGATCGACCTCGACTCTATCTAGCTATACTACGATTGAACCTAGTTCTCTTGCTAGTTGGTTATTTAGGTATCGAGTTATTTTTATAACTTGACCGTCATCAGTTGCTTCATCTGGAATTTCTGCATTGCTATTACCGGGGGGACGTACAACACATTCACGCTTTAAGATCCCACTAGATCCAGATGACTTATCAACCTGCAGTATCAAGTATAACTCTGATCTGGCTGCTTTAATACATAGAGCTGCTCTTATAATATGGGACAAAGCACCCATGATGCATCGCTTTGGGTTTGAATCATTACACAAAACTATGCTTGATGTCTTAAAAAAATGAACCGTATTATGATGCAAATCGACCTTTTGGTGGTAAATTGTTTGTTCTTGGTGGCGACTTCCGTCAAACACTACCTGTCGTCACTACCGGTTCATGAGAATCCACCATATTGGCGACAATAATAAGCTCATACATATGGCAGCATTGTACAGTCTTACATCTCGCTACAAACATGCGTCTTTCCTCCTGTAATTTAACTGCATCCGTACAAAATAGTCATGCAGATTTTTCAAAGTGGATTTTGTCAATTGGCGATGGGATCGTTCCTGCTATATCTTCGACGAATCTAGGGGAAACGAATTGGGTTAAAATACCAGATCATTTCCTAATTAAGAACGAAGAAGCATCTTTACATGAAATAATTGACTTCACGTATCCCAATCTTTGTCAATGTTACCGTGATATGTCATTCTTACGTGATAGGGCAATTTTAGCACCAAAAAACACTGACGTGGATGTGATTAATGCCATTATGTTGTCAACCATTCCTGGAGTTGGTCGTACATACTTGAGTGCTGACACCATTTCACATGATGAACAACAAGATGACCAACAACACTTACACCCAACAGAATTCCTTAACTCTTTGGATCTCCCAGGACTACCAAGTCACTCTTTTGAGCTTAAAGAAGGAGCACCTGTAATCCTTTTACGTAATCTGAACCACTCAGAGGACTTATGCAATGGTACGCGTCTTCAAATTTTACTCTTAGGCTATAAAGTACTTCAAGCTCGAATACTTACTGGTTCTAATGCCGGTTCAGTTGTTCTGATTCCTCGCATCACATTGTCTCTGTCTAAGCTTGAAACTCCATTTCCTTTACGAAGACGACAATTCCCACTGAAATTTTCTTATTCAATGACAATAAATAAGAGTCATGGTCAAACTTTAAGGACTATTAACCATGTCTTCTCGCATGGACAACTATACGTTGCAATTTCCCGAGTTACTTCACCTTCCGGCCTTAAGATGTTAATAGTGAACAAAGATCACGAACCTTTTAATTATACTCAAAATGTTGTTTATCGTGAAGTTTTAGATTTAAATCGTTGATTGTAAATACTACTATTCCATCGCATTATATTACAGATTTTGTTTAGTATGTAGTTATCCAGTTCAACCATCGATTGTAATAAACATTCTTATTTGTGCCTATGTAGTTTATAAACATGAAGTTCCCTTAATTATTTGAATTTTGTATAGGGGATGTTGTACATACAATGTTATCTATATTCACTATATTTAATGCACATTTTTCTTCATGCTTAGTTGCTTAATGAAATTTTACCTTTTGCAAATATATATATAGATTTTTCACCTATTTTGTTTTTATATTTGTATCTTGCATATAGTTAATTCACCATCTTCCGATTCAAACTCCGGTGAATTCGTTCCGCCATCTCCGATACATGTTAATCAACACCTCGGTAACATCTCCATAGTTTCAATTAGAAATACATAAATCCAAGTCCGATACATTAAGTCATTAACTCGCGTGTCACATTCATTGCACCACACGATAACAACCATTTCAGACTTTCATAATTAATATTATCTCATTCAACCTATTTACAGATGACACTTTGGTAGATGCCCCGTTGACCATTCAAACTGTAACTCCTCCACATTCTCATGCATGTCATGTGGATGTAGTTCATGCTACCGAGACACTTTCACCTTCAGGTGCGACAATTTACACTACTATTTACAATATACATTTTGTATTGTTTACATGATTGTTCGGTATGTTGATGTCTTACATTTAGTCATTTCACATTCATCCGATTCGGATTGTGCTGAATTTGTTCCGGCATTTGCGACACTTAATATCCAACATCTAGGTAACATTCCAATTTCTCAATTTCATATTAAGTCATTCAAAGTTAACACATTATGCTCATAGAACACATTTCAAAAACTGCTTACAATACACAAAAAATACCCTTCAAATCATTGTATACTATTACATTGTCATTCCACCTATTTGCAGATAAGACATTGATAGATGCTCCGGTGACAATGGACTCTGTAAATGCTCCAAAGTTTGTGGCCATTCCTCTTGTCACGTAACACCCATGTCCTAATGATTGGTGCATCAAGGTTCGGTTTTTGCGGCTGCTTAAACTTCACTCACATCCACATATTACATTGTGGGTTGATTGCGATGTAAGTAACATACGAATCATACATTAAACTAACTCAATACATTTCATAAATAAGTGATAAAATATAATCTTTCCGTTTGTTAGAATACATTGATGCAGGGAATGGTTCGTGATAATGTTTCTCTTGCCACACAATTTGTCGATGGCAATGTATACTGTTTGTCAGGAATACAAGTTGAACCGCGAACATCTGGATATCATTTTTTGTCGTTACCGTACCAGCTTCTTTTCACGACTCAGACTCAAATCATCTCATTCTTCAAACAATGTGATACCATACCTCGATTCAGGTTCTCATTGAGAAAGTTAAGTTCCATTACACCTGAAATGCATGGCAGCAGACGCTTAGTAGGTATGTATATTTACAATTAATATTGATATAACCGTGTCAGAAAATAATATAAACTTGCACTATAACATTGCAGATATTCGTGGTTTGGTGGTTTCTGCTTCTTCCTGTCAGTACACCAAGTTCGGCCAGAGAACACATGACTTGTTGGTTCTGGACAACATCTACATTTTAATTTTACCATTAACTTATTCACAATTTTACACTTGCCCACATGCATCTTTTGGTCCCATGTACACTTTATACTTGCTTGCTTCCTCATAATGTAACACAAAACATATAACAGCATGACAATGATGCGCATGACATTGTGTGGAAATTTTGCCACTCATGATGCGGACATTTTATCAAGCAATATTGAGGCCAACCGAACCTTACTGGCGTGTGGTGTCTCATTAAAAGACTATGAGGGTATGCCTGTTATGTGTCAGTTGTTTATCCTCTTAACAACTTTGGTAACCAGTCTCCTTTATTTATTTTGTATAGGGACAACATTTTCCACAACACCGTTTACTACATTATATGTTAATTATGAGTGGAACTTATGCGAGACCGTCCGTACATGATATGTGGTGTAATTCTGCATTTATTATTGTTCTTTGTAAATAATATCTCATATATAATATTAAATTCTCAATGTTAAACAACATTACAGGTACAAATCCAATGCATGTGCCCAAAGTATGGTGAGATGGATACGCTACTCACCACAAAAAACCAACATCAAACTTATGATTTCTAATTCAAAGCCTACTAGAATAGCCGACCTTAAGTTTGTCCCAAATGTATACTTTTACGTTTTATGACTTTATTTCTATATTTATATATTCATTAATGCTATTCATATTTAAAAAAAAGTTCATGTTATTGCAGGTCAAACATTTCCGTTGTGTAGCTACAATCAAGCATATTCACAGAAATGACATGTTTTACGAGGCATGCACGCATTGTAAGAATGATGTGATTGATGTTGATGGCTACATTTATTGCTATACTTGCAATAAGCAAGTGACTCCCATCGTGTGGTACATACACATTATTATACTCCACACCATCTCACATTCATTGTTCTCTCCTAACGTGTTCACTTTTTTTAGCTACTATGTTCGTGTTGATATTATGGACCAATCCGAAACCACTACCCTTCACTTGCTTGACGGAAGTGCCGACTATGTGCTTCGTTCCCCCCGCTCAGTCTTTACAGAATATGTTGACATTGGTACTTTTCTCTCCACTTTTTATTTCAACACCTATTTTCAATAATCATTTTTGGACTTTCATATTATTAAATTTTACACATTTACAGGGAGATGGTCATCGCACTTTTGAGGATCATTTGAAACGTTACGAAGGAGCACCACACACGTTCATTGTACACGCTCCTTCAACGCCATAGTTTACAATACCACTAAAAGTTGCTTATGTTTTGAATGTAAATTGGTTTGATGCATGCACTCAGGCTTTCAAACGTAAATGTGAACAAAACAACACCTCATGTAAGACGTTTAATCTCCTTTATATATAGATTTTTGAATTTTTTTTTCTCATTTTTCTTTCACATGCTCACATATTTTCTTTTACTTTTTTATTCCAGGTGTTAAGTAAACTTTATTTGGATGGTTGTTGTGCAATCTCACGTTCACTTTTAAGTGAACCTACGCTACTTTTCATTCTCATAACTATGATAGATGTCTACACTTTTATATTTCATTGTAAATATTTCATTCATGCCATCTTTTTTTTTGGTTATTTTTGTTTCACTTACATAGCTCTTTAATTATAACATCATCTACAAATTTCTACATACACATATATCATTGTCAATATTCATTCATGTCATTTTTTTTTATTTTGGTTTCACTTAAATAGCTCTTAAATTACTACAGTATCTACAAATTTCTACATACACAGATCGACTTTTCAAATATAACGTTCTTCGTGCATCGCACGGGTTCCCTACTAGTATATATATATATATATATATATATATATATATATATATATATATATATATATATATATATATATATGTGTGTGTGTTTAGTTTGTGCGTAAATATACAATGATCCGAATGTATAATTTCATATATATATATATATATATATATATATATATATATATATATATATATATATATATATATATAAACTTATATATACAATTATCCGAATGTATAATTTCTCTCTCTCGATAATATATATATATACACACACACACAATGTTTTGTATGTATATATATATACACATATGTATATATGCTAATAAAAACATGATAAAGTAAGTGCATATATAACTTTATATATAAATATACTTGACATATACACACACATATACACACACACACACACACACATATATATATATATATATATGTGTGTGTGTGTGTGTGTGTGTGTGTGTGTGTGTGTGTGTGTGCGTGTGTGTGTGTGTGTAACCTAAATATATAATAAGAGTATATATACACTCCGTTAGGTTTTTATTTTTAACGGACACCCGTGTTGTTATTTGTTAAACAATCATTTATTTACATCAATAGAAGATATAAATAAATAAGAATAGACAATAATATTCGAAAACACCTAACCATCTCTCTCTCTTTATGTGTGTATATACATATATATATGTATATATATAGACACACACACACACACACACACACACACACACACACATCTACATAAACACACACATGGTTAGATTTTTAGGAATATTGTTGTGTTTTTGCTGTCTGGCTATATTTACTTATATACAAGTAAATATATGTGTATATAAATGAGAAATTAATATACACACATATATACTACTTACATATATACATACATACACACGCACACATGGTTAGGTTTATTTTTCAAGATTCGTTGTGTTGTGCTGTAACAGCAGACGGGGGTAATAGAAGAGAAAATTATTTTTACCAGCGTCATAGAATATTTGATGATGACGAGGGAGATCAGATGCTGGACAGAGCCAATAGAACAGAGCTTAGACTTTCGATCTAACGGATGCCCCACTTCCGGCGGAGGCTTTACCAAGCTGCTGAGAACGGAAAAGATGCTCTATTGTGCAGACCTAATGAAATTTTCTACGAGCTACGCTATATAAGGAGCCCCAATATAATTCCAGGAGATAAGGCCGACACAGCGGATCAGAAGGATTCGAAAACATGCTAGGGATGCATGCATTTCTAAGAACCTCATCAGGTCAAAGCGTCCATAGAATATGTCAAAATTTTATTTTCTTGGGAATTTTAATCGAGTGTTATTTCAATACTAAAGTTGTATCATACTACACATTTCAAAATTAACTAAGGCATTTCATACTAGAAATTTATACTACTCAATTTCTAAACAACCTATAACATACATACAATATCATATAATCGAAAATTCTACAATATCAAAATTTCTACAATATCAATTCTAAAAATAACACTGTCAGTATCATATCATACATTCATTTCATTCTAAAAAATTTCTACAATATCTACAACATCAAAATTTCTACAAACATCAATAACACTGTCATTACATTTTCGATTTTCTTTTGTAAGAAAAAAAAACATAACTCAAAATTTTTTACACTATCATATAATCAAAATTTATACAATATCAACTATTCTACTGTATCATTTCTACAAAAAATTGTAAAAAAAACAACACACAATTTCGAATTTTTTGGGGATATAAACATAAACTCATTAGGGTTTGGGGAAAAATTGATCGAAATTAAGACTAATAAAGAGTAAATGGCTTACTAGAGGATATTTTTCTAAATTAATAACGGCCATTGTTGTATCTCGATATAAAGCTTCAATCACTTGCCTGTTCCAATTCCACGCAATGAAATGAAACCTGTTCCAATCACCTTCCCCGTTCCTTAATCCCTTCCCCGTGAAATGTAATCCATTCCCCGTGAAATGATTCAACAGATGTAGGGCTGTGCGTTTTTTTTGTGGGGGCTCTGCGTTTTTTTTATCGGATGCAAAATGATGAAGTGAGGAGGAAGAAGGAGAACATACCATGTTAAATGTTTTTCGATTCAACGGGCCCGTAGAAATGTAACTCTGCGTTTCTCAAATTCACGAGGCACTTTTTTTTATTTTCCACGCGACCACGTTGAATTTCAACTTCTGGCCCCTCTTGAACTTCCACGGGGCACTTTTTTTGCCCGTGAAAAATTCCCTGAGCCCATTGAAGATCCTACGGGGGACTCAAAAGAAATGTCAGGTCTGAATAGACCTGACATGAAATACAGGACGCTACAATGACCTGATTGTATAATTTCTCGAATAGGGATGGTTGGGGTCATACATATGACAATTTTTATGGTAGTGCAACCACTTTACCAAGTGGATATCCTATTTGGTAAAACAAATCCATTAAAATTTTGACACCTCATTTTTGTGGACCCAAGCATAACCCAAATTTTGACACTCAATTTGTAAAAACCTAAACGGAAGTTATGCTTTGCCGTCAAATTGTGATTTCATTTTCGGCACTTTTTTTCTTTCTCTGCTCTAAAAAACCAATCTGACCTTCAAAAAAAATAAAATAAAAAACCAATCTGCATAAACTTAAAATTTCATTGCACTCTGATTTCATTCTCCCTCTTCTGTGAATTTCATCTCCCTCTTTTGCGAATGGGTATGCCTTTTTCTTTTCATAGAAATAAAGAAGCTAAAAATGGTGATTAAACAAGATTTCTTTGATTTTCCTGAAACTTATAGTTGCCGTTGTACAATGAAATCATTGGGGTTCCAAAGTGCTTCAACAAGGTCGATCTAAAAAAATGAATTTACCGGTTCTTGATATTCATTTTTTTAGATCGACCTTGTTGAAGCACTTTGGAACCCCAATGATTTCATTGTACTTCGGCAACGCTCTTTTTCAGTGGTGTGCTCAATGTAATATCTTCCATGACAACTATAAGTTTCAGGAAAATCAAAGAAATATTGTTTAATCACCATTTTTAGCTTCTTCACATCTATGAATAAAAAAAGCAGACCCATTCGCAGAAGAGGGAGATGAAAGGGCAATGAAATTCACAGAAGAGGGAGAATAAAATCAGAGGCCAATGAAATTTTGAATTTATGCAAATTGGTCTCAAAGCAGAGAAAGAAAAAAAAAGCTCCCAGTGGTGGGATGGGAAAATGAAATCACAATTTTGAGAGTAAATTGATAACTTCCGTTTAGGTTTTTAGTTTTCAAAATTGAGTTATGCGTGGGGTCCACATAAATGAGGTGTCAGAATTTAAATGGAGGTGTTTTACCACATAGGATATCCACTTGGTAAAGTGGTTGCACAATAAAACTTGTCCATATATAGGTAGCCAACCCATGAATTGTGTACCTTTTAAAACTGGATATCCCCTCTTTTGTGTCTAAAGCTTCTCCAGATATGTTATATTATACTGAACAATGGATTGGTGCAGCGACGTTCATGTGTATTCGGGTTCAAGCGAAAATTTTATACTGGGGCCCTTAACTATAAAAAATAACATTGGTGTAACACTCAAGGGTGATAATCTGGTTTAAGAAACTAGATTATAAAGAATGAGATCACAGATGTTGAATACATGTTTAGACAAACTATAGAGCTACAACCTATCTTATTACAAGATGTTCTCAAGTTCAATAGTCTTGAATGCAGATTCAATCAGGTACAAAAGGTGCAGAAAATAGGAATATGAACAGGTGCAGACTCATTAAAACAGGAAGGGAACACACAAACGGGTGTTTACCAACTTTGATTAACAGCAACACAAAAGTGTATGCTGATGATTAAAGTTAGAACCAACCATTTAAGGGGAGAATCAAAGCAACACAGATGAGGAGAATCGGGTTCGCCCATGCCACGAGTCATCCACAAAACACCCCAAACAGCAAGGAAAATATATTTGAGATCCTACTTGTTAGAGGTATGAGTCCCAGTATAAGCCTAAAGGCTGAGCTCAACCCCTAAGAGGGAAGCTGGTCAGGTTAACCATCAGTTCACCGCAGGTCGGTTAGAGACAAAGTGGAGGCAGACCTGCATAGCTCGGTCATATTGACCTCGGATGCTCGCCGCAGGTCGGCTAGAGCGTATGAAGATACATACATTTATATAAGTATAATTATGGAAAGAATCCTAAGCTATTATGACTCTGATTTTTATCATTTAAATCCGAAATTTGAATACCGAGATTATCTCCTAAAACCAAGGGATAAACACGTTTTAATTATTCTTGTAAGGTACAAAAGAGATTCCATACTGGACACGGTCCATGTGGTCCTAGGGTATAAGTGTTCCCTATATAAACTTTCATAAGAACTACGACATACTTGATTCCTGATTCATACACAGAATATGTAGGCAATTTGAGAAGAAGCATTCTTAGGATCAGTCTAAATATCCCTAAAAATCACCCCTTATTCATATTTTTCAGTTTTTCTTAACATTGATTCAATTACCATTAGATTGCACGGCCCATATTTATACCCAACGATTTCCAACATCATCATTTGGCACTAGAATGAAGGCCTCTACAGGTAATTATTCAAGATCTTTATCATGATTGTATCCAAAAAAAATGTAGCAGTACCAAATTCCATAAGGAGTGGACTCTTGATACCGGGGAGGACATAATCATCAACAATAAGAATGATGGACCTGGCGTGTTGACAAACACACAGAGCACTGTGATCAATACTATATATGAAGGCCCTGAGGAAGGTAGCAGCATGACTGCTGATTCCAGGGGCTATCAAGAAACAATGGTTTTTTTTGTGAAGTGGCTTATGGTCCAAGATACCCGCTCCCTTTGTTAGTGAATAATGAAGGATTGGTGATCAAAGATGTCGTAAACCGAAACTTGATAAAAAGGATCTGCGTGGACACTGAAAGTGCAGTAAACATACTCTATTACCCCGCTTTTCAGGTGATGAAGCTAAGGGATTGGGAGCTGACACCCATTTTGGCCCCATTGTTTGGCTTCGTGAGTCCTCATGTTCTACCTATAGGAACGGTTGAACTTGCCACCATATTTGGCTAGGAACCTAAGGGCAGGAACCTTAAAATCAATTATGTCATCGTCAAAGCTCCATCGGCCTACAACATCATTCTGGGCAGACCTGCTTTGATCGATCTCCGAGCTGCAATTTCCTTAGCTCATAACAGTATGAAGTTCCCTACCATTGAAGGATCGGTAGAAATTAGAGGTGACGTAGAAGCGGCCTGGAGCTGCTATACGGCCACCGTCAATGGGAAGGCTTTGGCCCAATAGGTACTTATTGAAGAACTACTCCCAGAGGACAACGAAACTTGGTCCTCAGAAGACAAAGTGGAGAACATCAGTCTTTGGGAAGATAAACCTGATTTGATGATAATGGTTGGTTCCTGGATCCCATACCAGTATAAAGAAGTGCTAATTGGAATACTCATGGAATTCCAGGACATATTTGCATGGAAGACTGAGAATATGCCAGGTTTATTCCCAGATATAACAGTTCACAAGTTAAACGTAGATCCGAACATGAAGCCGGTTCGAAAAAAAAGAGACATTTCGCGCAAGAGCGCATCAACGCAATTCAGAAGGATGTAGCTAAGCTACTTCAGGAGAATATTATTAAGGAAGTATTATACCCTGACTGGTTGCAAACCCCATTCTAGTAAAAAAAAACCAGACAAAAGTTGGAGGATGTGCGTGGATTTCACCAAACTTAACGAGGCATGACTTAAAGATTGTTATGCCTTGCCTAAGATTGACAGACTCGTTGATTCCATGGTTGATTTTGAGGTGTTCGCGTTTTTGGATGCCTACAAAGGTTATCATCAGATCACCATAGAACCTGAAGATGCAGAAAAATCGGCATTCATAACGGAGTTAGGGACATTCTTCTACGTAACAATGCCATTCGGTCTAAAAAACACTGGAGAAACATATCAAAGAGCAGTAAATAAGATCTTCCGGGGTCAGATTAGTAGATGTATGGAAGTATAGGTTGATGACCTACTGATCAAGAGCAGGACTCTTGATCAGTACTTACGAGACGTTAGGGAGCTGTACGAATTGCTCAGGCAGTCCAAAATGAAGCTCAACCCCAAGAAGTGTACTTTGGGGTAAGGTCAGGAAAATTCTTGGGGTATATGATCTCCAAGGAGGGAATCAGAGCAAACCCAGACAAGATCGACGCATTGCGAACCATCCCCTCCAAAGAGCGTCAACGAGTTCAGAGATTAACATGGCGGATGGCTGCCTTAAACAGATTCTTGTCCAAATCAGCACAACGTGCCCTTCCGTTCTTTAAAATTATGAGGAAAGCTACTCCCTTCCAATGGAATGAAGAAAGCCAGCAAGCCTTTGAACAACTGAAATCTTACTACTTGTTCGGTAAGTTTTATATTTATAATTTTACCGGAACACCCCAAGTGCAAGGCACGTTGTAGTGGGTATTACCGGTTCGTCCAAGGAATCGAATGTTGTCGGAAACAAAAATACAGTTAACGTACCGGTGAATTGTCACGATAAATCTAATTAAAATAATAAAGTTCCTACAAATTCTATGGTCCTAAATAATTTCTATTAAACTAATAAAACAAAAGAGATCAAATTAACACTAAAGGAAATAAAAATTGAAAAACAACAAATTAAACCTAAATAAGCTATTGAATCTAAAATCCAAATTGCTATGAAAAATTACTGACTTTCTTCTTAATGTAACGAGACAAGTAGGGCAACAAGGATTCTACCAAACAACCACCACCCAACCGGTTTGTGAGATGAATCAAATTTCTTGGTGTGATCTAACTTAAATCCAATCAAATTTCTTTAATCAAATTTATTTGGTTTCTGTTCCCTTTCTCAAGTGAAACAAAATTAACAATAAAAGAACATGATCATGAGTTCGTTTCCGAATCTCCTACCCAATTAACAATAAACTAATCTCTCGGAATATCATTAATTGTATCGAATGAAGGGTTCTATGTAAATTTAATTCTCATCAAATTCAAAACAACAATCGTTTCATCGATTTTTCAATCTAACAAAACATACATTCAAACAATTCAAAACATTCGATAAAGAAAAATAAATTCAAACTCACTAATAATGTTTACTGAAAATCTCCTGGTTGTGGTGATGTTGTAATGGCTTCATCCCGTTGTCCTACTGCGAATTGCTTAGCCTTCAATCATCTTCGATCTCCAAAAGAAAATTGAAAGAAAGAAACTCATGTTTTTGTGTGATGTGGTGCGGTTTGCTAGGGTATGCGGCCGCTTTGTGTAATGATGTGTTGTAATTAGGGTTGAAAATACGCTCGCTATTTATAAGATTTTAGGTCGGCTATGCTTAAGTCGGCCGGTGGACGCCCGTCAAAAGGGTGAACGCCCGTCCAAATGCTACGTAAATTGTTTGAGTCGGGCCGAGTCTTGAGTGGACGCACGTCCTATGCAAAATTAGACGCCAGTTCAGCAAAAACTTCAAAACTCTGAATCAGCTTCTTCTTCTGGACGCTCGTCCACTTGCTTAAACGCCAGTCCACTAGACAGAGCAACGCGCACGTCCAGTGAAAATCCAAACTTCCTGAATCGAATGGCATCTCCTGGACGCCAGTCCAGACTTGTAAACGCCCGTCCACTGAACGGGGTAGTGAACGCCCGTTCAGACTTGACTTCAAAGCTTCACTTGAACTTCAACTTGCATCTCTTTTCCCTTCCATTAAATCTTCAAGTAGACATCTTTTAAGCTCCTTCCATTGCATGCAAGCGTACTACAAGATGATAAACACGGGAAAAGTGTAAAATCGTACATAAATAGATAAAAACCACGTAAACAACTCGATTTTGCAATTAAATCGTTTCCACATCCATTCTTTCAATATTTCATTTAACCAGTTAATTTTCTGTAAAAATTAATAAAATACGAAGGATATTATTACGGAATAAAGCGATAAAAACCATAAAAATCACCGTTAACAACTCCCCCACACTTAGCTTTTTGTTCGTCCCGAACAAAATAATCAAAACCGGCTCACTGTACATGTAATCCACATAGGTTCCTGGCTCACGTAACAAAAGATACGACAAATATAGCAATTAATACCAACATAGAGATAGATTCGGTGTGTGTGAAAAGCCCTTTTCAATCTCCACTATTTTTTTGCACAAAAATCCTTTCAAACAATCCTAATGACTTTCCTAGGTATAGGCGAACCGTTCCACACAAAGTCTTCCCGTGTACTTATTAGGATAATCCCTAATGCATATCATTCAGTTTATACTGGGGATAGTCAGAAGATAACTAAGTTTTCAACCATGCTTACTAACTTTCCACATTGCCATTTGCTAATTTTTTCTTTAAAGTTCACTTAATTCCACATGTATAGCATATGCCCTCATTCCCGGCAATAGGATGTTTCATGATAACACCCTAGCCGGACTACTATCATCGGCGGTCGGGAGTCGTTAAGCCTCGTAGTGGTATAGGACGTTTCGTGATAACGCCCTACCGCACTCAAATCATTGGCGACCACATCCGACATATATATATATATATATATATATATATATATATATATATATATATATATATATATATATATATATAATCACATTAGCTTGGTATTCAAACCTTAAATTATATCCCTCCTATCACATTCAAACCTTCAGATATTCACAGTACACGTTCAGAAGTTAGGTGTTACGTTACTGTTACTATTAAGCACAAGTCTCTCTAGGATAAACCACTAGGATAGTGAATGGAAACAGTTTAAAAATTTTGCTTCAATTTCAAAGGCTTGCGTGAGTGTGAAATGAACACTATCTCGTATCAGTAAAAGCATGCTATAACTATCTAACAGAAGTCACAGACAATCATCGTCAGGAAACTACAACGAGCGAGCCTTTTGTTTCAATCACATGTTCATGATTTACATTTGTCAGTTGCCTCAATTTTTTTTTTTAAATTTTTCAAGAAATTCACATTTACTCATTTTTCAGAAAATATAACATGATAACCCCCGATGTAGACACCCCCCCACACTTAAATCACATTATGTCCTCAGAATGTGCAAATAAGAGAAAAGAATACTCAGCTGGTCCCGAAAGTGTTTGTCGGGCTGTAGGTTGGCAGTGGTCAGGCCGTAACATGGATGAACCGCTGCGACTCGTATCATGAACATACAACACTAAAAGTGATAACTGGCAAAAACCGCTCAACAGTATCTGCAACACTTGACATAGCATATAATCTCGGGGCACAAAGGGTATATGAGTAAACATGTATGCACACAGAAATAGGCAAATAAAGCATTCAACAAATAGTCCAAGGATAGCCACCACAAAAGTAACCAAGGTATTATTCCGAAAAACTACAATGCATCAAAACGGCTAAAAAAAATCTACCTAAAAAGGCTAGGTTGCCTCCTAGTAGCGCTTGTTTTATGTCGCTAGCTTGACATGGTCCGAAAAGTCAACCCAGATCGGGCCACTTTGGTTTACTTCCTGCCACTTCGTCATCAGAATCTGCATGATGAATAGCGGTGTGGCCACAAAAACAAGTCAAATGCGCGACTAAGTTGTGGAACTTAGCCTTCCAGGCAGCATTGACTTTCTTCCTCTTCTTGCCTCTTCTCGCATTTGGCCTAGGTATACCGACGGTTTTAGAGTACCGTCGAAAGGGTCTTCACGGGTAGGGGTAAAAATGTCATCATCCGAACCAAAGAAGTCGGATGGAATCTCATCACACGTCGCATCTCACCGTTTCAATCCCCTTTTGAAAGTACATGACCTCGGGCTTTTCTTTTGGTTGCCCAAAATACTTTTTCGACCCTTTGACCATTCACCTTGAACGTTTGACCGCCATACCCTTTCAACTCAATTGCGCCACTCGGATTGACATCGAGGATTTCAAAGGGTCCAAACCATCTGGATTTAAGCTTACCAAGAAACAAATGTAACCTAGTATTATACAGTAAAGCCATATCACCTACTTTGAATTCCCGATTTTTTATTTTAGCATCGTGAAGCGCTTTGGTTCTTTCCTTGCTTATCCCGGAATTCTCGTAAGCTTGGAGTCTAAATTCGTCGAGCTCGTTCAATTGCAAAAGCCTCTTTTCCCCACGAGTTGGCTATCGAAATTCAAAAATTTAATAGCCCGATAAGCTCGTGTTCAAGCTCGACCGGTAAGTGGCAAGCTTTTCCATATACCATTTGAAAGGGAGACGTACCCATGGGAGTCTTATAAGCGATGCGGTAAGCCCATAGTGCGTCATCCAACTTTAGACTCCAATTAGTTCTATTCGCGTTCACTTTTTTTCCAAGATTCTTTTAATACTCCGGTTGCTTGACTTCGACTTGACCACTTGTTTGGGGAGGGTATGGTGTACCGATTTTATGTTTGACACCATATTTTTCAAGAATCTTATCAAGTGGTGCGTTGCAAAAGTGAGTGCCTTCATCGCTGATAAGCGCTCGGGGACAACCAAACTGGTGAAGATATTCTTTTGCAAGAATTTCTTCACGACTTTATGATCGTTGGTCTGAGTGGCAATTGCCTCCACCCATTTGGATACGTAGTCTACACAAACAAGAATGTATTTATTAGAATGGAAATGGTCCCATAAAGTCGATGCCCCATACATCAAAGACTTCGCATTCCAGAATGGGCTTAAGTGGCATGTCCATTCTGTTACTCTGCCTCCCAATCCGCCGGCATCCGTCGCAACCTTTGCAAAAGGCTCGGCATCCTTAAAGAGCGTGGGCCAGTAGAAACCGGCTAGGAGGATTTTTGCAACGGTTTTAGGCGCTCCGTAGTGACCACCAGTGGGACCACTGTGGCATTCTTCCAAAATACTCCATTGTTCGTGCTCCGGAACACATCGTCTCAGCAACCCATCTTTACGGACTTTGAACAGATAGGGATCCTCCCAAATGAGATATTTCAGGTCCGTAAAGAATTTCTTTTTCTCCTAATACGTCATTTCTTCTAAGTGACCACCGGCTAGATAGTTGACGTAATCAGCATACCAAGGCCTAACAGCTTCCACCTTCAGCAACTGTTCTGTAGGAAAATCGATCCCTATTTCCTTCGGACTTTCGCTTTCCTCATTTACTAGACGAGATAAATGATCAGCCACAACGTTATCGCTACCTTTTTTTATCTTTTATCTCCAGGTCGAATTCTTGTAAAATAAGAATCCACCTGAGTAATCTCGGTTTCGCATCTGTCTTATCCATAAGATAACGTAAGGCTGCATGGTCAGTCCACACCACCACTTTGGACCCTAAAAGATAACTTCTGAATTTGTCAATAGCAAAAACGACTGCCAAGAATTCCTTCTCGGTGGTGGCGTAATTGCATTGAGCTGGGTTCAAAGTGCGGCTAGCATAGTAAATGGGTCTGAACTTCTTATCGATCCTCTGTCCTAAAACTGCTCCCACTGCGTAGTTGGAAGCATCGCACATCAACTCAAAGGGCTTAGTCCAGTCAGGTGCGATTAGGATCGGGGCGCTAATGAGCTTACCCTTCAGGCAATTAAACGCTTCAATACACTTCTCATCAAACGAGAAGTCCACATCGTCCTTAAGAAGGTTAGATAAAGGTTTGGCGATTTTAGAAAAGTCTTGAATGAATCGCCTGTAGAAACCAACATGGCCGAGAAAACCTCGTACCTCCTTCACAGTCTTAGGGTACGACATCTTTTCAATGGCTTCTACCTTAGCCTTATCTACCTGAATTCCATTGCTGGACACCTTGTGTCCAAGGACAATTCCCTCATCAACTAGAAAATGGCACTTTTCCCAATTTAAAACTAGGTTCTTCTCAACGCATCGTTGAAGTACCATATCTAGGTTTTCCAAAATCTCTTCAAAACTGTCGCCATAGACTGAGAAGTCATCCATGAAGACTTCCATACACTTCTCTACTAGTCCATAAAAAATAGCCAGCATACATCGTTGAAATGTAGGCGGTGCATTACACAAACCGAAAGGCATTCTCGCGAACGCAAAAGTGCCCGATGGACGGAGTAAAAGTTGTCTTCTCTTGGTCATTAGGGTCGATGGCTATCCGGAAATAACCAATATCCGTCGAGGAAACAATAAAACCTATGACCGCTCGTCTTTCTAGAAGTTGGTCAATGAAGGGTAGGGGGAAATGATCCTTAGCGGTGACTTCATTTAACTGCGATAATCAATGCAAACTCTATAGCCGATCACAAGGCGTAAGGCAACTTCCTCCCCCTTTTCGTTCTTTTCCACAGTAATGCCTCCTTTCTTGGGGACAACTTGAGTAGGGCTGACCCACTCACTATCGGCGATGGCGTAGATAATACCCATATCGAGCCACTTGATGATCTCCTTCTTGACAACCTCCTGCATGTGCGGATTTAGCCTTCGCTGAGGTTGTCTAACCTTTTTCACCCCCTCCTCCGTTCGGATTTTATGCATGCAAATGTCGGGGTTGATACCTCGGATATCACCCACTTGCCATCCGAACGCAAGGATGTTTTTCACAAGCACTTTTCTCAGTAGTGCTTCTTGCTCGGCTTCAAGTTTAGAAGAGATGATTAAAGGTAGTTTATCATCATCCTTAAGAAAAATATACTTAAGGTGTTGAGGGAGAGGTTTAAGCTCCAAATCATTGGGTGGTTTCTCAATACTAGATTTGAGAGGACCACCTTTTTCCTCAGTGGTCAAATGAGCTTGAAGGGGTTGACTGAAAAACAACTCCTCTTCCCGAGGTGTAACCCCAGAAAGATAATCGATTAGATCATCCATAGGGATTTTTCTGTCAACACCCGCTTTCTCTTTTTCATGGTCAATCATTCTTCTTAACTCTTCTTCTTCTAGCTCAGCAGCTAGCTCTTCCCAATCGTCGATTTCCCAGTGGGTAGCTTCTCTCCAAAAATCGACTTCGTCCAAGCTACCCATCAGGACTTCTTCTTGACCAGGATTAAAATTTGCCTGATGCAGCTCTTTGAAATCATCATCGTTCATCACTGTGAAGTTCCATGTCTTCTGTTCACTGGCAGGCTCAGGCTGAGCAAATTGTGGAGATAACTTGTCAGTGACTACGGCCTGTGATGAATCAGAAGATGGCTCACAATCATCTCTTTCTTTATGATTTATAGCATTAAAGGCACCTATCTCTATTGGCTCTTCTTCAGATTCAGGGTGGTCATTTTCATCATAAATCGCTTCGATGAACGAGATCTCTTCCACTAGGGTTTCCTCAGCGCTTTTCCCCGCGTAAAGGTGATAGATGTATCATCGAATCTCATTGTGACCGACCCTTGTAAAAATCAATAAGGGCGGCGAGAGGCATCCAAAAAGGATCGGCCTAGAATTAAGGGCATTTCTTTGTCAGGCGGATAATCCAAAATAACCCAGTCGTTTGGAAAAGCCAAGTGTTTAACATAAACAAGAACATTGTTAACACAACCGGCTGCTGTTCGGCTAGATCGGTCCACCATTTGAAGGGAAATGGGGCGTTCCCTCATCCTCTTATCTAAACCGATCTTTATACAAATGTTTAATGGCATCACGTTTACAGAAGCCCCTGAATCACATAAGACGTTATGGAACATGCAACCTTCAATCTCACAGGAGATTGAAAGTCGTCCGGGGTCACCTCGCTTTGTTGGAATTTTCGATGAAACCATTGAACATTCTTCTTTCAAAACCTCATCTGCCATCCCCTTGAGCTTCTTCTTGCTCGCACAAGCTTCTTTGATATACTTAGAGCACTTAGGCATTTCGGTCGGTACCTGCGGAGGTATACTTACTTTTGTGTCTCTAAGTATTTTTCTAACTCCCTCGTACTGTTTGTCATTACCAAGGATACTTTCTTTTTTTCTTGGCGGATAAGGAAGGTTTTTCTTTTCTTTGCTCAAAGTATCATTGTTCACGGTTTGATTCTTTATAGCTTCATCTTCCTTATCCTTCCACCAAACAAACTTTCCATCCTTCTTTTTCGTCAGGGGTTCAGCCACCTGACCCTTCCTCACAGCTACATCAGAATTAATTTCATCATCCGAAGAACCCTCGTCATTCATCTCATCCTCACTCTCGCTTTCTTCGGGTTTTGAATTCTGATTTCCCCTCCTGAACTCATGGCGTCAGGAGGGGTTACTCGTTTCCCGAGCCCTTTTCGGCTCCAACTTTCTTCCCGCTCCGCAGGGTAACTTCATTCACTTCCTCATCTCCATAGTTCCATTGTGTAGTGATGTCGGCAAGCAAGCATTGACATCCCCTTTTGGATTTCTTTCATTGTAGCTTGGAAGTTTACCGTGAGGTCGACTCGCTTGTTGGTCTGCGCCATTTGGCCAACTTGTCTTTCAATGGTCTTGACACTGGTGGCCAGAGTTTTCACCATGTCAACTAATTCATCAAATTTCTTTTGAGAAACGTAAGTGGTTTGTTGGTTTTGGTTTTGATTCCAACCACTTTGGGTTCTTTGAAAATTCGAATTGAAAGATTGATTTGCACTCCCAGGAAGTGATCCTATTGGTGCATTCTTTTGATTAAAGTTACGTTGAAAATCGGAATAATTCCGGTTTTGGTTGAAGTTTTGTTGACCAGAATTTTGATTAAAATTTCGAAAGTTTTGATTCGGTTTTCCATTAAATTCACTTCTTCTCCCATTTCACTTTGCGCCGGCTGCATTCCAAAGAAATTCATATCTCGCTTGCCCTCCTTGTTTGCTTCATTTGTAAGTTAGCTAGCCGCCGGTTTAACATCTCCACTTGAGCAACTAACATCTTCGTTTCGAATTGCTGCGTTTCGGAATTGCCGATTTCTTCTTGTCCTCACTAACATGGGTCTTCCTTGAAGTTGACCACATGTTATTTTTCGCAATGGTCTCTGCTACCCTATAGGCAGCGTCGTCCCCTCCTCCTAGAAAAGATCCATGAGCAGTAGAATCGAGGTAATCTCTATTGGGTTGAGAGACACCCCGGTAGAATAGTTCTAAAAGCTCATGACGGTTGTACCCATGATTAGGGCACTTTCTCATTAACAGGTTTAACCTTTCCCAGGCCTTTCCCACACTTTCATCTTCCAATTGCTCAAAAGTGGCGATTTCTCTTTTCCGGTCCATGATTGTCCCAGGTGAAACGAATTTTAGAGCAAAGGCTCTTTTGACATCAGCCCAAGTATGAAGGGAGTGATGGGGTAAAGACTTGAACCAACGGTTTGCTTCACCTTTTAAAGCGAACGGGAAAAGTTTCAATTTAACGACCTCGGAAGGAACACCAGGGTAATGACCTGCTTCACAAATTTGAACAAACGTCGACAATAAGTCATGCGGATCTTCTTGAGCAGTACCATGGAATGAACTATTTTGAACCAACCCGACTACTCCATTCTTTAGATCGAAATTCATTCCTCCCATCGCCGGAGGCCGAATTGGTCTATGCCCCTCCAAGAAATCTTGATCAAGATAAGGAGCGTAAGGGTCTTGCTCAACAGCTGCCTGGGGTTGTTGCTGTTGGATATTTTGATTCACCGGAATCTGATAATTCTGATGTTGGTTCGGTTGAACTTGTTGGTTCATCCAGGCTTGCTGATTTTGTTGATTCTGCAGCATTTGCATTAGGAGTATATTCAATTGAGCTTGCGGATCCATACCGAAAGGATTTTGGTTATTGTTATTATTCCCTTGGTCGTCCGGGTTGGAATTGCTAGAGGATTCGTCGCTCATATTGTCAGAACCTTGAAATAATCTTCTTTTGACAATGTCCCGCTCGGGTTCGGAGCGGATAACAAAGGTCCTTTTTTGCTCCCGGTTTGCATAAACCAAGAGAGCAAAACAGAAAAGTCAACACTGACAATAGGTCAGGTTGACGAGAGATTTTACACTAACCGAGGTTTTTTTTTTAATTTTTATTTTTTAGAAAAGATATAGAAACAGAAACAAGAAAAGAAACCTACCTACGAAAAATTTAAAACAGAAAAAAAAAACACTAAGACGGTGAAAAAAAAACGTGTTGAAATCTTCTGGGGCCAAAATGGAAGGGAAAACAGCAGATTTTGACCTTGAAAACGGCATCGAACGGCCTCTGGCAATTCACCACGTCGTCGGCGTCGGAACGAGCTTTCCGAATTGGGGTCCTGCGCGCCAAACGGACACTCGAGCCGAAAGTTATGGCCAAAACTACCGCGTGCTATAGCGATCCCTTTTACACCGACACAGAAAACTGCACTACGAAGAATCCGACAACCGTTACCGATTCCCCGGCAACGGCGCCAAAAACTTGTTCGGTAAGTTTTATATTTATAATTTTACCGGAACACCCCAAGTGCAAGGCACGTTGTAGTGGGTATTACCGGGTCGTCCAAGGAATCGAATATTGTCGGAAACAAAAATACAGTTAACGTACCGGTGAATTGTCACGATAAATCTAATTAAAATAATAAAGTTCCTACAAATTCTATGGTCCTAAATAATTTCTATTAAACTAATAAAACAAAAGAGATCAAATTAACACTAAAGGAAATAAAAATTGAAAAACAACAAATTAAACCTAAATAAGCTATTGAATCTAAAATCCAAATTGCTATGAAAAATTACTGACTTTCTTCTTAATGTAACGAGACAGTAGGGCAACAAGGATTCTACCAAACAACCACCACCCAACCAGTTTGTGAGATGAATCAAATTTCTTGGTGTGATCTAACTTAAATCCAATCAAATTTCTTTAATCAAATTTATTTGGTTTCGTTCCTTTCTCAAGTGAAACAAAATTAACAATAAAAGAACATGATCATGAGTTCGTTTCCGAATCTCCTACCCAATTAACAATAAACTAATCTCTCGGAATATCATTAACTGTATCGAATGAAGGGTTCTATGTAAATTTAATTCTCATCAAATTCAAAACAACAATCGTTTCATCGATTTTTCAATCTAACAAAACATACATTCAAACAATTCAAAACATTCGATAAAGAAAAATAAATTCAAACTCACTAATAATGTTTACTGAAAATCTCCTGGTTGTGGTGATGTTGTAATGGCTTCATCCCGTTGTCCTACTACGAATTGCTTAGCCTTCAATCATCTTCGATCTCCAAAAGAAAATTGAAAGAAAGAAACTCATGTTTTTGTGTGATGTGGTGCGGCTGCTAGGGTATGCGGCTGCTGTGTAATGATGTGTTGTAATTAGGGTTGAAAATACGCTGCTATTTATAAGATTTTAGGTCGGCTATGCTTAAGTCGGCCGGTGGACGCCCGTCCAAAGGGTGAACGCCCGTCCAAGGTACGTAAATTGTTTGAGTCGGGCCGAGTCTTGAGTGGACGCACGTCCCATGCAAAATTGGACGCCAGTTCAGCAAAAACTTCAAAACTCTGAATCAGCTTCTTCTTCTGGACGCTCGTCCACTTGCTTAGACGCCAGTCCACTAGTAGAGCAACAGACGCACGTCCAGTGAAAATCCAAACTTCCTGAATTGAATGGCACCTCCTGGACGCCAGTCCAGACTTGTAAACGTCCGTCCACTGAACGGGGTAGTGAACGCCCGTTCAGACTTGACTTCAAAGCTTCACTTGAACTTCAACTTGCATCTCTTTTCCCTTCCATTAAATCTTCAAGTAGACATCTTTTAAGCTCCTTCCATTGCATGCAAGCGTACTACAAGATGATAAACACGGGCAAAGTGTAAAATCGTACATAAATAGATAAAAACCACGTAAACAACTCGATTTTGCAATTAAATCGTTTCCACATCCATTCTTTCAATATTTCATTTAACCAGTTAATTTTCTGTAAAAATTAATAAAATACGAAGGATATTATTACGGAATAAAGCGATAAAAACCATAAAAATCACCGTTAACATATTTCCTTCACATCCTTCTTGACAAGCCTTTATAGCCTTAATCGCTGCAGAAATTATCGGATGATGCTTCTTGCTAGGCTTGTAAACATTACCTTGATAAGTCTTAGATGATTTTCCGGGTACCTTAAAGGTCACTCTCTTTTCCCTACAATCCAAGTGCACATAATTCTCAGATAGCCAATCTATTCCAAGAATTACATCGAAATCTGAAAAGTCCAGAACTGTGAAGTCACATTGCATCGATACGATCCTACTTAAACATCCACTTGTGGTATCGTCCTAGTTACCTTTCCTAGAGGTGTCGTTATTTCCAAAGTGTTTCTTAAGGTCTCTAAAGGTAGATTCAACTTCTTAGCTATCTTAGTTAACACAAAGGTGTTAGACGCTCCCGAATCAAAGAAGGCCGTAACTGCTAAGTTGTCTAATATTATTGTAACTAAGATGTGAATTTATTTACATAAATAAAAATACAACATGATTTAATCGTGCTTTACAAGTACTCTAATAAATCAGAATAAACATATAAAGGTACCTGAAAATAACATTATCGTCTGGTTCAGCAATCTCAGCATCCACCGCAAGAACTTGAACTGGGTGACTTGGGCCACATTTCCCGCTTCTTTGTTTCTGATTACTAGTAGACCCCTTTATCGGACATGTCTTTGCAAAATGTCCCGGTTCTCCACAGGGGTAGCAACTATTTACACTAGCTCGACACTCACCGGTATGATTTATCTTACACTTCGGGCAAGGTTGTGTGCCGGTGGAAAGAGTAGTTGTCAAGGGTGTCGTCGTCTTCTTCGCGTTCTGTTGCAGTGCTCCCCGGTTGTAGCCTTGACTTGTACCAAAACTTCTCTTAGAACCAATAACGCCAGTAGGCTTCTTCTTGAAGGTCTCAACCTCCAAAGCCTTATTCAACAGTTCAGCCTTGTTTCTTGTTGTGATACCCAGCATGCCAGCTTGTATTTCTTGGAACAATCCATTTTTGTATAGTGCCATCTTCCTCTTTTCAATTCTCATAAGCACAGGGTAGAACCTACCCAACTCGTTGAATTTGTTGGTATACTGTGAGACCGTCATATGGATACCTAGCTTATGGCTTAAGAACTGGCTCGCCTTATATGCCTGCACTATTGCTAGAAAGTACTTATTATAAAACAAAACCATGAAACCTTCCCAATCTGTCACTTTCCCATTGCTACTCTCAACAGCGTCGATCCATGCTTCAGTTGTACCTAAAAGAAAACCAACTGCTAACTGGGCCATCTCAGTCTCAGGGACGTTTACATTTCTGCACGCCTTTTCAAAACTTCTCAACCATGCTTCAGCCTTGGCCGGTTCCATATTCCCATGAAAATCCTGAACTCAGTTCCTCTTCAACTTCGTGTTCCAATCAACAAGAGGTGCTTGTTTATAAGCCGGTGGTGGTCTAACTGGTGGGGCTTGTTGGTAAACGGGAGGGTAACCAAAAGATGCTTGGGCTATGTGTGGTTCTTTTTGTGGGTAAGTATGCTGTTGAGGGTATGGTGGGGGTTGAGGTCATAGTGGAGGAATCACTTGTGGCTCAGTCTGATAGGGATGGTACCTCTGATGGTGTTGTGGGTTGTGGTGAGGTTGGTGAAATCCATAGGGTGGGTAACCCAAGCCACGGTGGTGATCGAAACGGGATGATGGTGGTACAGTAGGTTGAGGGGTATGACCTACTGGTGGAGGGTAGAAGGTCTGATGTTGATGGTGGAACACATAAGGAGAAATGTGACTCACTCGTGGAGGGTAGACGCTTATCGGTGGAGGCGGAGGGTAGACGCTCAATGGTGGGGGTACATAGACTAGTGGAATCTCACCTACTATGGTGACTCGTATGGGCACTAGTTATACTTTGGTTCCTGCTAAAACTATGGTCGCGGTGACTGGCTCGGATGAGGCCGTGGAGTGTGGGTCGGGTGAGGTGAAGGATTCGGTCGCACAAACCCGCCTCCTACTACGGGTGTCGGACTCTCTTCTCGTACTCCTAAGGTCTCTTCTCTATGAACTCTTGATCTAGTTGTCACCATTCTGAAAGATCACAGAAAGATAAGAACGTTACTAAATGATCTAAAGAAATCTTATCTAAAAGAAAGGAAGCCTAAAAAGATGATTGGCTCTGATACCAACTGTAATGCCCCATTCCCATACACCAAGTCTTTATCTGGAAAAGGAACGTTCGGCACGTATAATATAAAATAAATTTCACATTATACGTAAGCCTCTACTACGTCGTATCGAGTTAAGCAAAACGGAAGCAAAAGACTCGGGTATATTTTTTTTCAACCAATGATAAGAATAGAAACATTCACTAAAGATGGAAATGTAACTTATTACAACGGAATTTCCAAAGGAAATTTATAACATACGAAAACCTCCAAAAGTGCAAAAAGAAAGAACATATTATTCCCAAAATCCAACTTAAATGAGCTTGCAAAAGAAAGAAATAAAGAGAAGCTTCAAGATAGCATCCTCAAGCGTCATCTTCGAAATCCTCATCGAATTCCGGTTCAACTTGTTCATCTTCTCTCCCCAAAACACATACCAAAAACATGCATTTGAGGTAAGTACAATGTACTCAACAAAAAGTAGAAGCTACAATTTAATTAAGGTGTATAAAGCAAGATTTATAATTAATAGATTATCTTTATAAGACCTACTCAATCTAGGGTTCACTTCTTGTCTATAAACATGTCATGACTATACGTATCTAGTTTAACTTATCTTGGTCACGTCAGCATTCAAGTGCTCTACGCACGGTGTGTGTCCATATGATGATATACTTGCTAACTAACGGTGATTTACACCAATAGCTCCGGGGTATCCCCGGTATGCGTATATGTTCAATGAATTTCCTCCACTACCCTTCAGCCCTTTGGGGGGCCTGCAGTGTTGTTCACCTTTAGAATGTATCACATCGCCGATTTGAATCGGTGCCTTACCAAGAATAAAATGACGTTTAATCTTTTTACTAAACATGTATGTAATTTATTAAGTGTTAACTAGCCACCTAATTGTTTTCAAGGCAAAACTCACCTTAACGACTCTACTCTCTCACTTAGACAGCTAGATACCACATCCTATCAAGTACACATACATTGATGAATTCTAATTCATCAAAACACAAGCCTATCATGCCCTTCCGACGGTCCTAAACTTCAAATCTTTGGAAGAGTACATTCAGTGCCGGAACTAAACGCATAAGAAACTCAATCAAAGTCTGTTCATGTTTAATTAATGTTATTAGATCAAGAAACAATGTTTAAAACTCATCCCATAGCATAAAACAACATTTTTCCCAAAACTGGGGTCAATGCGTGCGCATTGATCGTCCAGAAACTTGCTGGATATTTTTGTCCGGCCAATGTGTGCGCATTGCCTCCAATGCGTGCCCATTGCCCATGCTGGGAACAAAACTAAACATCCAAAAACAGCAATGCATGCGCATTCCGGTGAATGCGTGCGCATTGCACCTGCTGTGAAAAGAATCTGACATCCTGAATCATGAATGCGTGCGCATTCCAATGAATGTGTGTGTATTCGACACTGTAAAATTCTAAACACGATTTTTTGTACTTCTTACGATCTTTACACGATTCCAAACATGTTCAACACGAATATACTCGGAAAAATAGTAGAAAAACACCGTTTTTCTGAACCATAACAACCCTTGATCCTTAAACAACATATAGATGAAATTTCTAACACAAAAACACATCTAGGGCTTTAAAATCATACCTTAAGAAATCTCCAACTTTCTTGTGTTGAAACGACGCACTCTTCACGACGATTCCACTGCGCTACTCGAATCTGAAAACGGTAGAAAACCGGCTTAGAATTATGAAGAAATCTCCCAGCTCTTTCTTTATTTCTTCTCACGCCTTTTTCAAAGAACGTAGGAACAATTTTGATTTACTATTAGGTTATAAGGACTATGGGATTTATTTTCCTTAAATAGCAAATCCCAAAAATAATAATTACTTATTAATTTCCTTAATTATTACTTAATAATTTAAAACAGATTTTCCAAAAAATGTATTTATAATTCGACATACATATATATAATACACTTAAATCCAAGAATAAATAATGAACATAATATTTCATTTTCGCAAAATGACACGTCTGCCCTTTCCCGAAAAAGAAGACAATATATATTTAATATTTAATATTTAATTGGGTTGTGAGAAACTTAATTCTATGAAGAAAAAAATGTAAAAAAATAAATGGCTAAGGGTCCAAAACGACACAAAATGTACTTAAATAGGAAAATAAGACATGCTAAATATTTCATTGTTTATAAGGAAACAAATTAGATAGATAGACAAAAATCCCCTCAAAAAAAAATTAAAAAAGGACTAACGCTGGGAGGACAGACATAATGAGAGGATTTTTTTATTGATTACTTGTTTATAAGGGCTAGTTTTGAGACTTATTTAAGCCCTTAAGACACACTTAAAAGATAATTGGTTATAAGGATAAAATAACACTAGTTGGACAAAGATAACCCCACTCCCTCCCGTCTTTTCGAAATGTGAATTCCATGAAGTAAATCTCATCCCATGTTCTGCTCCCAGGATACCACCCCTCTCCCGACAACACTTTTCATCTCCTCTTTTCATGGCCGTTTTCCGGTGTCAACCCCCGGCCAAGAGCTTATATATGTTATGCGGTGACCCAATCGCCGGAGAATAACATTACCGTCTGGTTCAGCAATCTCAGCATCCACTGCAAGAACTTGAACTTGGTGACTTGGGCCATATTTCCCGCTTCTTTGTTTCTTATTACTTGTAGACCCCTTTGTCGGACATGTCTTTGCAAAATGTCCCGGTTCTCCACAGGGGTAGCAACTATTTACACTAGCTCGACACTCACCGGTATTATTTATCTTACACTTCAGGCAAGGTTGTGTGCCGGTGGAAAGAGTAGTTGTCAAGGGTGTCGTCGTCTTCTTCGCGTTCTGTTGCAGTGCTCCCCGGTTGTAGCCTTGACTTGTCCCAAAACTTCTCTTGGCACCAAGAACGCCAGCAGGCTTCTTCTTGAAGGTCTCAACCTCCAAAGCTTATTCAACAGTTCAGCCTTGTTTCTTGCTGTGATACCCAACATGCTAGCTTGTATTTCGTGGGACAATCCATTTTTGTACAGTGCCATCTTCTTCTTTTCAATTCTCATAAGCACAGGGTATAACCTACCCAACTCGTTGAACTTGTTGGTATACTGTGAGACCGTCATATGGATACCTTGCTTATGGCTTAAGAACTGGCTCGCCTTATCTGCCTGCACTATTGCTAGAAAGTACTTATTATAAAACAAAACCATGAAACCTTCCCAATCTGTCACTTTCCCATTGCTACTCTCAACAGCGTCGATCCATGCTTCAGTTGTGCCTAAAAGAAAACCAACTGCTAACTGGGCCATCTCAGTCTTAGGGACGTTTACATTTCTACACGCCTTTTCAAAGCTTCTCAGCCAAGCTTCAGCCTTGGCCGGTTCCATATTCCCATGAAAATCCTGAACTTGGTTCCTCTTCAACTTCGTGTACCAATCAACTTGAGGTGCTTGTTTATAAGCCAATGGTGGCCTAACTGGTGGGGCTGGTTGGTAAACGGGAGGGTAACCAAAAGATGCTTGGGGTATGTGTGGTTCTTTTTGTGGGTAAGGCTGCTGCTGAGGGTATGGTGGGGGTTGAGGTCGTAGTGGAGGAATCACTTGTGGCTCAGTCTGATAGGGATGGTACCTCTGATGGTGTTGTAGGTTGTGGTGAGGTTGGTGAAATCCATAGGGTGGGTAACCAAAGCCGCGGTGGTGATCAAAACGGGATGATGGTGGTACAGTAGGTTGAGGGGTATGACCTACTTGTGTAGGGTAGAAGGTATGCTGTTGATGGTGGAACACATAAGGAGAAATGTGACTCACTCGTGGAGGGTAGACGCTTATCGGTGGAGGTGGAGGGTAGACGCTCACTGGTGGGGGTACACAGACGTGGAATCTCACCTACTATGGTGACTCGTATGGGCACTAGTTATACTTTGGTTCCCGCTAAAACCGTGGTCGCAGTGGATCGGCTCGGATGTGGCCGTGGAGTGTGGGTCGGGTGAGGTGAAGGATTCGGTCGCACAAACCCGCCTCCTACTACGGGTGTCGGACTCTCTTCTCGTACTCCTGAGGTCTCTTCTCCATGAACTCTTGATCTAGTTGTCACCATTCTGAAAGATCACAGAAAGATAAGAACGTTACTAAATGATCTAAAGAAATCTTATCTAAAAGAAAGGAAGCCTAAAAAAAACGCTTGGCTCTGATACCAACTGTAACGCCCCATTCCCAGACACCAAGTCTTTATCTGGAAAAGGAACGTTCGGCACGTATAATATAAAATAAATTTCACATTATACGTAAGCCTCTACTACGTCGTATCGAGTTAAGCAAAACAGAAGCAAAAGACTCGGGTATATTTTTTTTTCAACCAATGATAAGAATAGAAACATTCACTAAAGATGGAAATGTAACTTATTACAACGGAATTTCCAAAAGAAACTTATAACATACGAAAACCTCCAAAAGTGCAATAAAAGAAATAAAAAAAGTCTAAAAAGAATAAACATATTATTCCCAAAATCCAACTAAAATGTCATAATAAAGAAATAAAGAGAAGCTTCAAGATAGCATCCTCAAGCGTCATCTTCAAAATCCTCATCAAATTCTGGTTCAGCTTGTTCATCTTCTCTCCCCAAAACACATAACAAAAACATGCATTTGAGGTAAGTACAATGTACTCGGCAAAAAGTAGAAGCTACAATTTAATTAAGGTGTATAACGCAAGATTTCTAATTAATAGATTATATTTATAAGACCTACTCAATCTTGGGTTCACTTCATGTCCATCAACATGTCATGACTATACGTATCTAGTTTAACTTATCTTGGTAACGTCAGCATTCAAGGGCACTACGCACGGTGTGTATCCACCTGACGATATACTTGCTAACTAACGGTGATTTACACCAATAGCTCTGGGGTATCCCCGGTGTGCATATATGTTCAATGAATTTCCTCCACTACCCTTCAGCCCTTTTAGGGGCCTGTAGCGTTGTTCACCTTTAGAATGTATCACATCGCCGATTTGAATCGGTGCCTTACCAAGAATAAATGACGTTTAATCTTTTTACTAAACATGTATGTAATTTATTAAGTGTTAACTAGCCACCTAATTGTTTTCAAGGCAAAGCTCACCTTAACGACTCTACTCTCTCACTTAGACAGCTAGATACCACATCCTATCAAGTACACAGATATTGATGAATTCTAATTCATCAAAGCACAAGCCAATCATTCCCTTCCGACGGTCCTAAACTTCAAATCTTTGGAAGAGTACATTCAGTGCCGGAACTAAACGCATAAGAAACTCAATCAAGGTCTGTTCATGTTTAATTAATGTTATTAGATCAAGAAACAAGGTTTAAAACTCATCCCATAGTTTGAAACAACATTTTCCCCAAAACTGGGGTCAATGCGTGCGCATTGATCGTCCAGAAACTTGCTGGAAATTTTTGTCTGTCCAATGTGTGCGCATTGCCTGCAATGCGTGCACATTGCCCATGCTGAGAACATAACTAAACATCCTAAAACAGCAATGCGTGAGCATTCTGGTGAATGCGTGCGCATTGCACCTGCTGTGAAAAGAATCTGACATCCTGAATCACGAATGCGTGTGCATTCCAATGAATGTGTGTGTATTCGACACTGTAAAATTCTTAACACGATTTTTTGTACTTCTTACGATCTTTACACGATTCCAAACATGTCAACACGAATATACTCGGAAAATAGCAGAAAAACACCGTTTTTCTGAACCATAACAACCCTTGATCCTTAAACAACATATAGATGTAATTTCTAACACAAAAACACATCTAGGGCTCGAAAATCGTACCTTAAGAAAACTCCCACTTTCTTGTGTTGAAACGACGCACTCTTCACGGCGATTCCACTGCTCTACTCGAATCTGAAAACAGTAGAAAATTGGCTTAGAATTCTGAAGAAATCTCCCAGCTGTTTCTTTATTTCTTCTCACGCCTTTTTCAAAGAACGTAGGAACAATTTTGATTTACTATTAGGTTATAAGGACCGTGGGATTTGTTTTCCTTAAATAGCAAATCCCAAAAATTTTAATTACTTATTAATTTCCTTAATTATTACTTAATAATTTAAAATAGATTTTCCAAAAAATGTATATATAATTCGACATACATATATATAATACACTTAATTCCATGAATAAATAATGAACATAATATTTCATTTTCGCAAAATAACACGTCTGCCCTTTCCCGAAAAAGAAGACAATATATATTTAATATTTAATATTTAATTGTGGTGTGAGAAACTTTATTATATGAAGAAAAAAAAATGTAAAAAAATAAAAGGCTAAGGGTCCAAAACGACACAAAATGTACTTAAATAGGAAAATAAGACATGCTAAATATTTCATTGTTTATAAGGAAACAAATTAGATGATAGACAAAAATCTCCTCAATAAAAAAATTAAAAAAGGACTAACGCTGGGAGGACAGACATAATGGGATGATTTTTTATTGATTATTTGTTTATAAGGATTAGTTTTGAGACTTAATTAAGCACTTAAGACACATTTAAAAGATAATTGGTTATAAGGATAAAATAACACTAGTTGGACAAAGATAACCCCACTCCCTCCCGTCTTTTTGAAATGTGAATTCCATGAAGTAAATCTCATCCCATGTTCTGCTCCTAGGATACCACCCCTCTCCCAGCAACACTTTTCATCTCCTCCTTTCATGGCCGTTTTCCGGTGTCAACCCCTGGCCAAGAGCTTATATATGTTATGCGGTGAGTCGAATCATTCAGGTGACCCAATCGCCGGAGAAGCCACCGAAGACGGATGGTCTATTCGATCTTCGAAAATTGCAGAAATCAGAAGGAGGCTATTGATGATTGATATGATCGATTCATGTTTTGGCAAAAACATATTTCATTCCTTCCTTTGATTATGGTTTTTGATGTTATTTCTGTTGTTGTCCATGCTTTTTGGACAAACAATTTCAAATCTGTTTTGATTTTCCCAAGGATATATTGTGTGTGGTTGTACCAAATTCTTTCAGCTAGCTATCTTATCAATAGTGCTAGAGTAAGCTAGTCAGTAATTGTGCACTGCGCTTAGTTGCTCGGAGTATGTTGACAGTTTTACTTTGTTTTGTTATATATGATGGTTTGCATCTGATACTGTAGATAGAGTAACGGATTGATTTCTATGTGATGTTTAAGTTGTTTTATGTTCAAAATTAGAATAAACATATAAAGGTACCTGAAAATAACATTATCGTCTGGTTCAGCAATCTCAGCATCCACTGCAAGAACTTGAACTGGGTGACTTGGGCCACATTTCCCGCTTCTTTGTTTCTTATTACTTGTAGACCCCTTTGTCGGACATGTCTTTGTAAAATGTCCCGGTTCTCCACAGGGGTAGCAACTATTTACACTAGCTCGACACTCACCGGTATGATTTATCTTACACTTCGGGCAAGGTTGTGTGCCGGTGGAAAGAGTAGCTGTCAAGGGTGTTGTCTTCTTCGCGTTCTGTTGCAGTGCTCCTTGGTTGTAGCCTTGACTTGTCCCAAAACTTCTCTTAGCACCAATAATGCCAGTAGGCTTCTTCTTGAAGGTCTCAACCTCCAAAGCCTTATTCAACAGTTCAGCCTTGTTTCTTGCTGTGATACCCAGCATGCCAGCTTGTATTTCGTAGGACAATCCATTTTTGTACAGTGCCATCTTCCTCTTTTCAATTCTCATAAGCACTGGGTAGAACCTACCCAACTCGTTGAACTTGTTGGTACACTGTGAGACCGTCATATGGATACCTTGCTTATGGCTTAAGAACTGGCTTGCCTTATCTGCCTGCACTATTGCTAGAAAGTACTTATTATAAAACAAAACCATGAAACCTTCCCAATCTGTCACTTTCCCATTGCTACTCTCAACAGCGTCGATCCATGCTTCAGCTGTACCTAAAAGAAAACCAACTACTAACTGGGCCATCTCAGTCTCAGGGACGTTTACATTTCTACACGCCTTTTCAAAGCTTCTCAACCATGCTTCAGCCTTGTCCGGTTCCACATTCCCATGAAAATCCTGAACTCGGTTCCTCTTCAACTTTGTGTACCAATCAACAAGAGGTGCTTGTTTATAAGCCGGTGGTGGTCTAACTGGTGGGGCTGGTTGGTAAACGGGAGGGTAACCAAATGATGCTTCGGGTATGTGTGGTTATTTTTGTGGGTAAGGCTGCTGCTGAGGGTATGGTGGGGGTTGAGGTCGTAGTGGAGGAATCACTTGTGGCTCAGTCTGATAGGGATGGTACCTCTGATGGTGTTATGGGTTGTGGTGAGGTTGGTGAAATCCATAGGGTGGGTAACCAAAGCTGCGGTGTTGATCAAAACGGGATGATGGTGGTACAGTAGGTTGAGGGGTGTGACCACTGGTGGAGGGTAGAAGGTCTGCTATTGATGGTGGAACACATAAGGAGAAATATGACTCACTCGTGGAGGGTAGACGCTTATCGGTGGAGGTGGAGGGTAGACGCTCACTGGTGGGGGTACACAGACTGGTGGAATCTCACCTACTATGGTGACTCGTATGGGCACTAGTTATACTTTGGTTCCTGCTAAAACTGTGGTCGCGGTGATTGGCTCGGATGAGGCCGTGGAGTGTGGGTCGGGTGAGGTGAAGGATTCGGTCGCACAAACCCGCCTCCTACTACGGGTGTCGGACTCTCTTCTCGTACTCCTGAGGTCTCTTCTCCATGAACTCTTGATCTAGTTGTCACCATTCTGAAAGATCACAGAAAGATAAGAACGTTACTAAATGATCTAAAGAAATCTTATCTAAAAGAAAGGAAGCCTAAAAAGACGCTTGGTTCTGATACCAACTGTAACGCCCCATTCCCAGACACCAAGTCTTTATCTGGAAAAGGAACGTTTGGCACGTATAATATAAAATAAATTTCACATTATACGTAAGCCTCTACTACGTCGTATCGAGTTAAGCAAAACGGAAGCAAAAGACTCGGGTATATTTTTTTTCAACCAATGATAAGAATAGAAACATTCACTAAAGATGGAAATGTAAATTATTACAATGGAATTTCCAAAAGAAACTTATAACATACGAAAACCTCCAAAAGTGCAATAAAGGAAATTACAAAGTCTAAAAAGAAAGAACATATTATTCCCAAAATCCAACTTAAATGTCATAATAAAGAAATAAAGAGAAGATTCAAGATAGCATCCTCAAGCGTCATCTTCGAAATCCTCATTGAATTCCGGTTCAACTTGTTCATCTTCTCTCCCCAAAACACATAACAAAAACATGCATTTGAGGTAAGTACAATGTACTCAGCAAAAAGTAGAAGCTACAATTTAATTAAGGTGTATAACGCAAGATTTATAATTAATAGATTATCTTTATAAGACCTACTCAATCTAGGGTTCACTTCATGTCCATCAACATGTCATGACTATACGTATCTAGTTTAACTTATCTTGGTCACGTCAGCATTCAAGGGCACTACGCACGGTGTGAATCCACCTGACGATATACTTGCTAACTAACGGTGATTTACACCAATAGCTCCGGGGTATCCTCGGTATGCGTATATGTTCAATGAATTTCCTCCACTACCCTTCAGCCCTTTTGGGGGCCTGCAGCGTTGTTCACCTTTAGAACGTATCACATCGCCGATTTGAATCGGTGCCTTACCAAGAATAAAATGACGTTTAATCTTTTTACTAAACATGTATATAATTTATTAAGTGTTAACTAGCCACCTAATTGTTTTCAAGGCAAAGCTCACCTTAACGACTCTACTCTCTCACTTAGACAGCTAGATACCACATCCTATCAAGTACACAGACATTGATGAATTGTAATTCACCAAAACACAAGCCTATCATGCCCTTCCGACGGTCCTAAACTTCAAATCTTTGGAAGAGTACATTCAGTGCCGGAACTAAACGCATAAGAAACTCAATCAAGGCCTGTTCATGTTTAATTAATGTTATTAGATCAAGAAACAATGTTTAAAACTCATCCCATAGCTTAAAACAACATTTTCCCCAAAACTGGGGTCAATGCGTGCGCATTGATCGTCCAGAAACTTGCTGGAAATTTTTGTCCGGCCAATGTGTGCGTATTGCCTGCAATGCGTGCACATTGCTCATGCTGGGAACAAAACTAAACATCCTAAAACAGCAATGCGTGCGCATTCCGGTGAATGCGTGCGCATTGCACCTGCTGTGAAAAGAATCTGACATCCTGAATCACGAATGCGTGCGCATTCCAATGAATGTGTGTGTATTCGACACTGTAAAATTCTAAACATGATTTTTTGTACTTCTTACGATCTTTACACGATTCCAAACATGTTCAACACGAATAGAGTAACGGGTTGATTTCTATGTGATGTTTAAGTTGTTTTATGTTCAAAATTCTACAAAGTAGCTCATCTTTCTGCTTTCTGGTTTGCTTTTTGCCAGGCATCCATGAGGTATGGCTACTATTTTCGAGATAAGCCAAATTGAGCATTAGTGGGTGCATGTTTAGTTGATTTTTTCCAAATAGCTTAGCTGTGGTGACTATGAAATTTTCTTTTTCATTCTTGACTTATTGCAGGATCAACATTTCGGCTTTCAGTGTAAAATTCAAAATTTATTTACTATTCTAGACAAGTTGGGTGAATGCTTTCAACTAGTCAATTTTTTGTTTTTAACGATAATGCACTGAATTTTTTTATGTATGGAGCAGGATAAGAATATAATGATCTATGTTCTTTTTAGTTGAATTTATTCTTATTTTGAGCTATGGAGTTGGCATTATGAATTATATTCTTATAATGTTCTCTGTTCTTTCAAGGTCTCTTTATCTAGATTTTTTAGAGAAATCAAAAAGTTCTTATCAGAGGGCTCATCTATGGTGACATATGAAGGAATCCAAGAGAAAGACAGATCAGAGGATGACAATTCATCGATTTGGTCAATTCAAGATCGATTGGCTCGTGAGCTACTCGGTTAATATATTTGAAGACTCAAGATCAGCTCGGTTTATTATTCGAGTAGCTCCAGCTCAAAAAAAACCGAATCTAGTCAAATTCTCTTGCAAGTCAGGTACGAGTAGCTCACGAGTAACCCGGCTCACTTAGAGCCCAACATGAGGTGGGTGGCAATGCATAAACCGTTGCAAATGTTGTTGTCACTGCATAAATCGTTGCATTAGGTGGTGTCACTACATAAATCGTTGCAAATGTTGGTGTCACTGCATAAATCATTGGTGTCATTAGGTATCACCGCATAATGTGTCACTTCATGACTCTCTGTTGAGATTTTCTTATATTTATGTGTTTGGAATAATTGTTGGATGGGGTTTTAATGGGTACATGCTTCTTATTTATTGGATCCTTGTTCTTTACATTTTGGAATAAATATTCTCATCAGGCCAACGCAAATTTTTGCTAATATAGAATTCAAAGGTACATATTGTAAACTTGGACTTTTCAATTTACATTCAAGAAAATTGGTGATTTGAGACGGAGTCGGGTGTGGGTTTGAGTTTGATTTGGAAGAAATATGGTGCAATGACATGAATTTGATGTTGGGTTTGAGTATGATTTGGAATAAAATGTTGGTGTCTTTGGATGTCACTGCATAGGGTGTCACTTCATAAAATGTTGTTGTCATTGGGTGTCACTTCATAAAATGTTGGTATCATTGAGTGTCAACGCATAACGTGTCACTTCATAAAATAAGATATCAGAATAAAGAGGATGAAAAAATATGAATTAGAGTGAAAGAATTATGTTGATCATAGTTTTATATCCAAAGACATAGCCGTTTGAAGTCGATTTCATGAAGAAAAGAAATCGATTTTTTTTAAATTAAGTCGGAAAAATGTCAAATGTCATCGCAGTGTCGCTTCATCGCGGTGTCGCATCATCAAATGTCACTGCATCGCGATGGTCAGTGCATCCCGATGTTCACTACATCGGGGTGGTCTCTGCATCGTGGTGGTCATTGTATCACTGTATTCAATGCATTGCGGTGGTCAATAAATCGCGGTGGTCAATAAATCACGGTGGTCACTGCATCGGGATGGTCTATGCAATAGAGTGTCACTTCATAAAATGAGATATTAGAATAAAAAGGACACAAAATATGAATTAGGGTGAAATAATTATGTTGATCGTAGTTTTATATCAAAAGATATAGCCATTTGAAGTCGAATTTATGAAGAAAAGAAATCGATTTTCTGAAATTAAGTCGGAAAAATAACAAATGTCATCACGATGTCGGATCTTCAAATGTCATTGTATTGCAGTGTCACTTCATCGCGGTGTCTCTGCATAGCGGTGTCACTTAATCGCGGTGTCTCTGTATCACGGTGTCTCCGCATCGTGGATTCACTATAATGCGGTGTCACTTCATTGCGGTATCTCTGCATCGTGGTATCACTTCATCGCGATGTCTCTACATCGCGGTGTCTCTACTTCATCACATGTCACTGAATCGTGATGTCACTGCATCGCGGTGGTCGCTGCATCGCAGTGGTCCCTGCATCGTGGTGGTCAATGCATCGGGGGTGGTCAATGCATCGGGGGTGGTCACTGTATCGCGGTGGTCGTTGCATCGTGGTGGTCGTTGTATCAGGGTGGTCACTGCATCGCGGTGGTGAATGCATCACGGTGGTCAATGCGGTGTCTCTGCATTAAGGTGTCTCTAAATCACGGTGTCAATTCATCGTGATGTCTCTGCATTGCGGTGTCTCTACATATCAAATGTCATAACATCATGGTGTCATTTAATCGCGATGTCTCTGCATCGGGGTGGTCATTGCATCGGGGTGCTCAATGCATCGCGGTGGTCAATGCGTCGGGGTGGTCACTACATCGTATTGGTCAATGTGTCACGGTGGTCAATGCATCGTGGTGGTCACTGCGTCGCGGAGGTCAGTGCATCGGGATGGTCAATGCATCGCGGTGGTCAATGCATCGCCGTGGTGATTGCATCGCGATGGTCACTGATAAAAAAACTTTTTAGCATCTTGAAAAAAAAATTAGCATCCAGAAATTTAAAAAATAATTAATAAAAACAAAAAAAAGACACAACAACTTGGAGCGCCTCTTTATACTCCCAAGATTTCCACGCCTGCTTTAGTATATATTAATTGAGGGTAGATTGGTCCGTGTATTACTTTTATATCCTTATAACCAATTAAAATTCAAGTGTGTAATATTTGCCTAATTAAGTCTAATATGTGTCCTTTTGGACCATTACCCCTTTTTTATTTCTTTTTGGACGTTGAACATTAGGAGGCTTTTTTTGTTACACTTAAAAGTTGGGAAATAAAAAGAAAAAATTTGTTATTTTCTCTCTCTTACTCAATATTTTAAACGGTTATACCTTCTGATATAAGACTCAGATCATCGTAATTCTTTCACCACAATTCATATTTTCCGTCCTTAATTATGTGAATCGAGTTAATAGTGGTGTAACCGAGCCAAGTCAAGCCGAGTCATTACTCCCTAAGGCTCAAACTCGTCTCAACTCGAAAAAACCAACTCGATGCCGATCTAGTTATAAATAGAAAAATTCAAATTCGACTCGTTCAATATTCAATAAAACTCAAGTTGACTCGTTTAATAGTCGATAAAACTCGGCTAGACTAGTTTAATAGTCGACAAAACTCGGCACGACTCGTGAGCCCGGACAATTCTTGAAAATTTCATTTTTCTTTGAAAGGATTGTAGGCTTAATTTGATATTTTTCCTATTTAATTTCTTAAAATTTAAATTTCTTCAATAAAATCGAAGCGAAGAAGTGACACCCACCTTATGCAGCGATTTATGCAGTGACACCTTATGCAACGATTTATGCAGTGACACCTTATGGAATGACACTCAATGACACCAATATTTTATGCAGTGACACCAACATTTTATGAAGTGACACCTTATTCAGTGACCCTAATGACATCAACATTTTACGAATTGACACACTATGCAGTGAGTCCTAATGAAAACAAAATTTTATGCAGTGGCACATTATGCAGTGACACCCAATGACACCAACAATTTATAAAGGGTCATCTTATACAATGACATGCAATGGCACCAACATTTTATGAAGTGACACCCAATGACAACAAAATTTTATGAAGTGACTATTCCGTATCCCATCCATCTTATTGGTTAAGATGATATAATGCATTTTCGTATGCAAAATTCAACGAGAGGTTTCCTACCCAACCCCTCACGGAATAATTCTCTTTGTCTTTGGATAAAGAGAAATTGGGATAGATTCTCTTTTGGATAGAGAAAGTCAGGTTACTAAAAGTCAATTAAAGTCAAATCTTGGATTCGAGCAATGGATAGCAGTATAGTGCATCCTCAAGTACCTTTAAAGAACGAGGAGTTGTATGCTTGAGTATTCGGGTGCAAACCTGAGTATTGTTGACTACACTGATTCTGATTTTAAGTCAGATTAAGGATGATCGTAAGTTGATCACGGGCTCAGTGTTTACTTATAGTGATGGAGCTATAGTCTAGAGCAATCCAGCACTGCCAATTTGACTCTGTTAGTCGAATACATAACAGCTTTCAGAGCAGCTAAAGAGGCAGTGTGGCTTGAGAAGTTCTTTGTTGGATCGGGAAGTGATTCCAGGTCTCGATGAGCCGATACCATTTTACTGTGAAAACAGTTAAGAGGTAGCTCATGCAAATGATCTTCGTAGTCACAAGAGGTCAAAAGCATATTAAGAGAGAGTACGACTTGATCAGACATACCGTGCAGAGAGGCGGCGTTTCGGTCCTAAAAGATCGCCCGAGCCGACATCCTAGCTGATCAGTTTACCAAGTCGTGTGGCATCTAATGTCACTGATAAGCGCTTGGCGGGTATGAAATTGAGAGATATGTCTCATCTGCTTTAGAGCAAGTGGGAGAATGTTGTGGATAGATAGAATAAAGGTGTGGTGCTCTAAAACAATTTGTTGCTTATCTTTACAGGCAAGTGGGAGATTGTTGGATGTAGTGACCGAAAGACAATTGTTTCTTGTCCTTACGGGCAAGTGGGAGATTGTTGGAAGTAGCGCCCGAAAGTCAATTTCTGTAATTGTTTTTATAATTAGTAAATGACAGATTTATTCTCATCTTCTTATTTTCTTCGTGCTTATAGGTAATACACCGCTGAAAACCCCAAGTCGTATCATATGTAGCCATATAACTTAGTGTGTGTCACATGTGAGGATTAAGTTTATGGTGATACACTTGAACTATTAGTCCGTGGTGAACTTAATCAAAGTATGGGGTCTATTGATTAAACCACCATTAATGCGCCCAGAACACTTTAAGGTGTGACCGTCTTATCCGGGCCGCCGATATTGGTTATCTAAGTGGGGCATTTATATATGATGTAGTCATATAGGACTGGACCGATTTAATCTGCATTTCTCATATAATTCCGTGATTGAGAAATCTTATTAAATCACAAGATGATCATATATGGATTAACCTTAATCCTGAAGTGATTGCAGACGCCTGCTTGTTTCAAGATAGGGTTTGATGTGTTTGT
Source organism: Gentiana straminea (assembly GCA_036785695.1). NCBI lineage: Eukaryota > Viridiplantae > Streptophyta > Magnoliopsida > Gentianales > Gentianaceae > Gentiana > Gentiana straminea. The sequence continues at coordinate 7,017,344 of JAVUPR010000385.1, read as the reverse complement.
TACGGATTGCTAAGAGGCGCGGTCCGAATCACTTTCATGTTGGCACTATTCTGAAATGAGTAGGGAGTGTGTGTCTCACAGATATGGAATCCATTCCTTCCTGCGGGAAGTAGAAAGACAATCCCCTTATTTGTTGATCCTAGAAACTGATCGATCGGCCGAGTTCATATTGGTTATGAACTAATTGATCACTTGTGGGTTAATGGTAAATAAGAATAAGATGTACTTAAGAAGGTTTACGGAAATAATCCCGCTTTATTACGGATAGTCTTTGGAGGGTTAGTCTGTATGTAATGATTATATCAATGGACACTTATTGACTCGACTTTCTGAGAATAAGTTATATCTATAATCGATAGAGTTCAGTTCCGGATTTATGGTAGCGTAATTCCGAAATTAATAAGTTGAGTAGAAATATTCTATTCAATGAATATTTTATTCAATTTATTGTAGCTACTCGTTATAGGTCCATGGTCCCCGGGGTGGCTTCTAACATGCGAATGATTTCTCGTTTTGTGGAACCTCAAAAATAAATTAAATAGTTGGTATATTTAATGAATATGCGAATATTATTTATTTGGTGAATAATATATAAAGTAGAAAAGATATTTTCTATTAATTTTAATGGCATGTGGCGCCACACTTGTGAGGAAATTAGGAAAAAAATTTTCCTAGATTATGTCGCATATGTAATTAATTAATTATTTATTTGTTAGATAATTAATAGAAAAATAAGAGATTGATTTTATATTCATTATCTCATTTATAGAGATTATCTCTTATTTTATTGCAAATATTTCTTCCTTATGGAAAAGGGTAATTGTATTGTGAAAGGGATAACTATCTCTTGACTAGTTATTTTTCCTATTTAAAGAGAGTTCCTCCCAACACAATGACACACAAAATTGCGCCACTTTTGTTAAAAAGAAAAGAAAAATTAGTTTCTTGATCTAGCCATTAGAAGAAGAAAAACCTAAGTTTTTTTCTTGGAACATATTCAAGGAGGTTTTACTACGAGGACCGACGTCCACCAGTCGTCGCTTGGAAATACAATCTGGAAGATCACGGCTTCTCTTATGTTGGTAAATCTTCAACCTTCTTGTAGATATATTAATTAATCATGTGAATTAAATCGTGGTAAAATCGCATGCAAATTTAATTCGTAGCTTTCGCTATGCATGATCGAGTGTCTCGATCGGTGCTGTGAATCAGATCTGACGATCCAATTATGGATCGGATCCGGATTCGGGTTTCTATATATCCAGCAGTGATACCATATGTAGTGACACCTAATAACGCCAACATTTTATGAAGTGACACCTTATGTAGAGACACTCAATGACACCAACATTTTATGAATCGACACCCTATGCAGTGAGTCCCAATGACAACAACATTATTTAGTGACACGTTATGCAGTGAAATCCAATGACACCAATATTTAATGAAGTGACACCTTATGCAGTGACACCTAATGACAATAACATTTTATGCAGTGACACCCAATGACATCAATATTTTATGAAATGACATCTTATGCAGTGACACCCAATGACATCAACATTTTATGAAATGACACCCAATGGCACCAACATTTTATGTGGTGATATCCAATGACACCAACATTTTAAGCAATGACACCCAATGACACCAATATTTTATGAAGTAACACCTTTATGCAGTGACATCCAATGACACCAACATTTATTATGAAGTGACACCCAATGACAACAACATTTTATGAAGTGACATCCTATGCAATGACACCCAACGATTACAACATATTATGAAGTGACACCAAAGGCTCTTGTTAACACAATGGCTCATTTTATGAAGATGAAAAAGGTGAAAAATGGGAACATGGATCTAATGATTCTTGACATCTCAGGTTCCTTACTAAATGAATGCCCCAAAAGCTTGTAAATAAAACAAAGTCATCCACCGATTTCCACCAGTAAAGAACAGAGATACCACTCATGTCCTCAATTAAAACATATTGAAGAAGCACAAAACATGACATAAAATCCCACATGATATACCAGTATATCTCCTTTCAATTCTAAAACTCCTAATTAATATAACAAAAATTATCAAGATCATTTATCCAAATGAAGGATGATGATTGTAAATTATAGAAAATTTCAGATGTAGAAGACACATGAAACATGAAAATAATCATATTTCTCGGGATATTCTTAATTTAGCAACACAACAACCAATTTCAGCCCCCAAACTAACATGTGAACTTCCTTCATTAGAAAAAATAAAGAAGCATAACCTTCCCACAACCCCATTAATCAGTCATCCTAGCTATGAAGATTCTGTCGGATTTTTTTCTCAATGTTCTCGTGTCGAATCGGATTTATATCAGTAAAAATCGGCTGATTTTGACCGATTTGCCTTATATCATGTTCTTGAATTATTTCACAATGACACAAGAATAAATTGTGTCAAAGTTAAATCTTTCTTTTCAACATTCAAAGTACCCATGCCCAACTTACTTATAAAATCAGCAATAACTCAAAAAAAGAAAAAAGAATTGCTCAAGGTTTCAATGCAAAAATTAAAAAAAAATAAAATTGTCAGATGAAGATGTTGGATATCGTCTATTCAACAATCCGGGCCAATTTAACTCTTGCAGCAATTTATCAAGAACAACGAACAATAGAGATGGTGGTTTTGGGGTTATTTTAGCCTGAGCCTGAGAGTTCTTTCTCTCAAATTGCCTTCGTATCCAATGTGTGTAATTGGAATCAAGTCCTTCGTAGTTCCTTAGGGTTTATTTATATAGGGGGCATCTCGCTCTTATTTCTTGTCCCGTAAGTATTAGGATCTATTTCCTAACCCCTAAGGATTAATTCGTGTAAATCCCTTTATATTAAGGATAATTATGACTGTATTTAAATTAATAGATCAACGCCCTGTTGAAATAATGTCCTAAACCCAATCGGGTTGGACCGGATCCGACCGGGTCGGGTCATTTACAGTCTATTTTAGTTCATGTAATAACTTTATTATGATTAATAAAAGCACTTTTGTTATTATATATTGTTTATCTTCGTGTTATTGAATGTATATATATAGTAACGTCCTTAGTATTAAACTGTGATAGAGAAACCAGATATTGATTATGGTTGATGAGATCTCTAATCACCTTGTTAAGTTTGATGCTTAAATGTCTCTAGTCATATGTACTGTCAAATGGGACATTGATAGTATGATTAGACTAGCACGTATTGGATGTCTTCTAGCTTATTGAAGATAGAGATAGATCTCTATCGAAGTGTAGGGACACTTGGACTGTACGTGGACGTGTATTAGAGAATGCATACGTTAGACTGACCCACTTATATTAAGTGTCTCAATATGTGACAGTTGTTTAATTATCCTAAGACCGGAGTCCTCATGGCATCACGGTGTGGATTGTCATGCTTTGACACTATTGAGGTTTCCCCTAGCCACGGGGCGATCATGCGGTAGTGCTTGGGTGTGATACAGAAGCATGCGTAGGATACATGTTAGTTCATCCAGGAATCATGTATCTTATGATTATGAGTGAATATCCAAAATCTCCTTCTTATAAGGAATGTCGAGCTCTCGAGAATCTTTGTAAAGTGGGAGTAAATGAGTTATTCCGAGAGAGCATGATATCCAGATTATAAGATATGATCATTAATGTACTGACACTCAAGATACGATCGTAAGGATATTATTACAACGATAGGATTCTATTTACACGGTAACTGTTTCACATGAAAGGTAGTAGTCATTGCTTTTGAATCTTCCGATGATTGGGGGTCACGGTGTGTTGCTAGACGCTATCCCGTGATCGTTTGGTATGAAGGGCATTTTCATAATTTGCACTTTATGTGTACGGCCAACATATTCGGAAGCCTATCGGGTCACACACATAAGAACTTCTAGCCGGATTAAAATGCTATTATAGTGATAACCAAATAAGGAAAGTTTATCTTGACTATAAAGAGTTATAGTGAATAATTTAATATGGTGGTATTTATTTATTATGAATAAATTAAATAAAAGATATTAATTAAAGAATATTCCGGATGCCAATATTTGGCCTAAAGGGGCGCCACTTCTATGTGTATAAGATACACTTGGAAAAATTAGTTTACGGTCCACTTTTTCCACCTTAATTAAGTGCTAATCCAGCTTCAATTTTTTAGTTGCAATAAGGACAATAATTTTCCGTTCAGACTCTTTTGCCCTTCATTTACGTTTTCTTTTTTCCTCAGCATTTATTCTGTATCATCATTAATTGCGGTGTTGGATCAATTACGACTCGAATTACATTGTTCCGGCACTTTTTTTTGCGTATCTTCATTGATTTTCTGTTCTATTTCTTCTTCTAATCCGTTAATCATGTTGTTGTTTTGATCTTTAGCTGAAGGTACTGTTTCATCTCAAATTTTCACGGATTTTTTATTTTGTAGTCGAATATTTTCGTTTCAGATGTGTTGCTTGTTTCTAATTTGTTGTTCTTCATTTATTTTGCATTCAAATCAAATCACATTGCATTTTTAGTTTGATACCTCATTTTGATTATGTTTTCAGTTTTATTTTGAGATCAATTTTCATTGGAGACATATCTATCCTGAAATTCTGTATTTTTCCTTTTTTTTTTTATTGTAGAATCATGATTCTCATTTGTGTTAGATATGTATGTACAGACTGCTCTTTGAATTCCTGCATTTTGAATTACATTGTAAAAGTGTGATGTCTTTATGAGAGAAAGATCATGATTTCTTACCTGCATTGTACCTGTTACTGATACTGTGTTACAGTATCAGTACCAAGTATCGGTATACAGTATCATTGTTAATGACTTATTTCTTTAGTGTTAGTTGTTAAGTTGTGCTTGTGTTTCCTTGCAGATTGTGTGAGGATGGTGGTTTTGCTTTGCATCTATGCGTTGGAGACTTATGTCTTGCATGTTTCTGAAACTGATTGCTTTGAGCTTATTATGAATATGATTTGTAGGAAATGATCTTCTTTGAATGCATCGTGTGTTAAGTTGTACTACAAGTTACCTGGTTGTTCTAAGTGTTTTTTATCTAATGATGAAGATTTGGTTTCGTTGTTTATTGTTTATCATTCCTTTAATGGGCATAGTGTTCATGTGGATGTTGTAGAAGACAACAATATTTCTTCATCAACTTCCAGTACCTGTGTAACTCATGTTGGTGATGTTGTTTCCTCAAGCTCCAATAGTTGTATGCCTGTTGTTTGTGCTGATGGTGATAAGGATTTTATGTCAGTTAGTTCCTCGGTTAAGAAGGCTAGGATTGAGCTAAGTTGGGATAAGATATATTTTAAATCTGGGACAGTGTTTTATGGTGGTGTCTCGGAATTCAGATAATCTTTGCAAAAGGTGTCCATATACACTGGTTTTCAAATTTTTTTAAAAAAGAATGATAGCGATAGGATAACAGCTTATTGTCCTTTCAAGGAATATATAGTTTTGCATGGAAGGTTCATGGTTTAAAATTGAATACGAATGGCTATTTTTATGTTAGAGACTCATGCACTGTTCATATCTGTGGTTCTGCTGGTCGTTCTTTTGATGGATCACAAATGAGTTCTGAGCTTGTTGCAGATGTTTTTGAAACTATGGTTCGCGATACACCTACTTTGAGTCCTGATGTAGTTAAACACGATTTGTTCTCCCTATTATCGTTTAGGGTTACATATTTCAAAGCAAGAATGGGTGTGTCGAAAGCCAAATCAGCTTTGTTTAGAAATGTGCGTGAATCCTTTAAGAGATTGACTACATATGTTCAATGTCTCTTGGATTCAAATCCTGGCTCTCGTGTTGTTTATGAAGTGGATCCTGGATCATGTCGTTTTAAACGATTGCTTGTTGCTTTTGCTGGTTGCATACGTGGTTTCAATGCTTGCCGTCCTCTCCTTTTTCTGGATGGAGCACATTTGAAAGGTCAATTTAGGGGTCATTTATCGGGTGCTACTGGGTAATATGGTAACCAAGGTATATGAGTTTTTACTTGTTTTAGAATATGTTTGATTAATAATGAGAGTAACACATCAGTATCATAGTACAGTATCATAAACTCTGACATTCATATTATTTTCTTTTACGTTAGGTATCTATCCCCTTTGTTCTGCTATTTTTGATTCTGAGGACATTGATAATTAGAACTGGTTTCTCATCAATCTGAAGACTATTTTGGATCCTCTGCGGCAGCTTACGTTTATGAGTGATAGGAATCCTGGTTTGATTGATGGTGTTCGTACTATTTTTCCGGATGCTTACCATTCATATTGTTTGTATCATTTGAAGCTTAATTTACGTGAGAAGTGTGCTGAATTTTTGAAAAACAAGTTTTTTAAGCATCGAATGGTTGAGTTACTTGAACAGTGTGCCTATGCTTCTACCAAATCAGAATTTGATTCTAATTATAACTTAATTCTTTTTTAGGGTGGTGATGCTGCAAAAGCATTTTTTTAAAAATCTGAAGCATGAGAATTGCACTAATGCTCACTTCAAGGGTTGTTGGTATGGATACATATCATCTAGCACGGCAGAATCCTTTAATGCGTGGGTTGTGAAAGAGTCTCATCTTTCTGTTGTTAACTTGGTTGATGTATATGTATTAAACTTATGCAGCGGCTTTCAGGTTTGTGTTAGTTTTACTTTTATTGTTCTCATGTTGATATGTTTATTTACATTCGCTTAGTTATTTCATGTTCTTGTTGCAGATAAGAGAACTTTAGCTGCATCATGGACTATTGCTATTTGTCTCACAATTGATGCCAATCTATTTCATATCATGGATCAATGTAAGCAGTGGCATGTTGTTAGCTCGACGGCTTTTGTTTACGAGGTTCATTCTTCACCGAGTGCTGTAGTGAATTTGAGGGATCGGACCTGCTCTTGCTCTATCTGGCAAAGATTTGGTTATCCATGTGGTCATGAAGTTGCTGCTGTCATGAGTATGAGACTGTTTTTGCATGATTATGTTGATGTTTGTTACAGGACAAGCTCGTTTGTGGTTTTTTATCAATATGCAATTTATCCTGTTCCAGATACTTATTTATCAGCTCAGATATCAGCTTCATCTATTGTGTTGCCTACATTCTCTAGGAGGCAGCCTAGAAGACCGCGGACTAAACGCATTCTTTCACGTAAAAAGCCATCAAAACGTTCAAAGCGTGCATATAAATGTAGTCGGTGTGGTTCTTCTAGTCACAATAACAAAAGATGTACTTTTTCTGTTCAGTTGGGCTGATGTTGTATTGTTGATGATTGTAGAAATGGTTGTGGTGTTTGGATTTGTACTGATACCGTTTACTGATACTGATACTTGTTATTTTACAGTTGAATTGAATAATAATGATTATATTTGCTTGAGTAATAGTTTTGTAATCTCTGCCATTTTTTTACTGATTTTTTTATCAATATATTTTGTACTTGTTTAATGATAATGATTCTGCATTAAGAGCTTCTTATTTTGATAATGATTTGAATGATTAGATTTGCAATTACAAACTAACATAATAATAGTCATTGGTAGTTTGACTAATATAATATTTGAGAAATAAAAGAGCATTCATTGACAAAAGTAGTATGAATCATTCAGAGTAATATTCAATATGTACATGATAACAAAAGTACTTCAATAGTTGACTTTACATTACACATCAGTCATTGACATAAGTAGTTTGAATCATTCAGAGTAACAATTTAACATCAGTGTACATTTTAACAAGAATACTAAGGTACCGGTAACATATTATTCATTGTTATGCTGTTTATGATCATTCCTTTCATTTGTTGCACTTCTTCATCTTTCAAATCCTTTTGGATTGCATTTCTTGTTACGATTATGTTGATGTAGTATATCATATAAACATCACAATCATTCCTGCATCAGTTTTAGTTCAATGGATTAAGACTCATGTTAGTAATCAAAGAAAATGTATGTAATACTTTCTTACGTTTGGTTTTTTTGTAGTGGTAGGTCGCGAACTTTGTTTATCTTCTGAGACTTCTTTAGAGTCTTCTCCGGCTTGGTTGCTTCATCTGGGTACATGGTGTCCCAAATAAATGATTGCTGTGAATGAATGTGTATAACAATAGATGTTAAAGTAACACAGCATCAGTAAATAGTATAAGTATCAGTATCAGAGGATTGCTTACCATGGTTTCACAGCCCTTCAAGTAAGGGTCCTTTGTTCTTCCTGTTCTCAATGAATGGTACATTTTCCAAGTACCTTGTTGGTTGTTGTGGGTGAGAAGAAACCAATGGTTCCCATCTTCTTCTTTACCTTTGTCCTATAATGGAATAAGCACATTTTTTCCTGTTCTTATGTGTTTGACAATGTCTTCAATGGGTTCGCTGTCAGCATTACCCACTGTGTTGTAGAACTTTAAGAAATCTGCCTGCACAAAAGAATTTTAATGTTCATAGTAACATTTGTATTAGCAGTAGCTACAGAAGTATAGTAGTCAGATTTCTATCATACCAATGGTGCTGCCTCAATTATCTGGTAATTTTCGTGTATTACCTCTGCCTTTTTCATGATTGTGCACATTGCATCTATAATATGTGTATGAAGTTATTTTGTCAGTAGCTAAATTATATTGCATATGAAAGCTGATATTGCAGTGATATTATGAACTTCTTACCGATTCGTCAATGAATAAGCACTAGTGAGTTGACTGTGACAAATGGGTAATCTCCCATTGATCTTGCACATACTTCTTTGCTGTGTATGAATATAGGAGTCAAATTAGTGTTGAATATGTAATCCTTATAAAAGTATTACATGAATTGTTTATGAAGAGACACTTACTTTTTGCCTACCCTCTTGATTATGATCCTATTTACGTTGGTACGCCTTTGTCATAACATGTGCTCCACATTTGTATTCTTCTTTTGATTCTTTCATGAGTACTTTTCCATTGATCACCTCGTTGTATGTTGGAGCAATGTATTTTGCTGCTTGTTCATCTTTTTTCTTCTTTCCTTTCTTGGTGTCATAGTCGAACGCTTCATCATGAACTCCTTCTTTTGTCTTGGATTTTGATGAAGCCTTCTGATCAATGACGACTCACCAATTTTTGGCTTACTTTGTTGAGTTACTTGATGAACTTCAAGCTCTATATTGTGTGTCATTGATGTGAGTCAACTAGTTGATGTATTTCACGATGTTTTATCCCCATTTCTCATGTATTTATTGATGTTCTTGTATCAATTCAAGTCATTATTTGCTTAGTTTCACCCAAATGTGTAGATAGTAATTATTATATAACATATCGTATTTTGATAGTTTTGTACCGGTTATAGTAACCGGAGCGTCGTGTCGGGTTTACTCTTGGTATTTTTGGTGTTGTATTGAGGGATTATAAGTTAACCAAGACCCCGAGTGACGCCATGTGTTGAGCTAAGCATGTATTTTGTGTTGGAATAGTGTCCTAAACCCAATCGGGTTGGACCGGATCCGACCGGGTCGGATCATTTCTACTATTTCTTTATGTTTATACATATGTTAAATGGCTTTTATGTTGTCATATATCTGTTCTTCTAAAGAACCAATTATGAATTGTTATATGATAACGTCCTTAGTATTAAACTGTGATAGAGAAACCATGATAGGCGATTATGGTTGATGAGATCTCTAATCACTTTAATAAGTTTGATACTTAAATGTCTCTAGGGCGATGTACTATTAAACAAATGGCATTGATAGTATAAACAAAGCTAGCACGTATTAGATGTCTTCTCGTCTTTAAGGGCGGGGATGGATCTCGTCTATCGTGTAGAGACACTTGACCGTACGTGGACGTGTATTAGAGAATGCGTACGTTAGATCGACCCACTTACACGGATAAGTGTCACACTATGTGGCGGTTGTGTAATTATCCTCAAGACCGGAGTCTTCATGGCATCACGGTGTGGATTGTCATGCTTTGACACTATTGAGGTTTCCCCAGCCACGGGGCGATCATGCGGTAGTGATTGGGTATGATGCGAAGCATGCGGAGTATACATGATTGGTCGTCCGGGAATCGCGTATCCTATGATTGGGATCGAATATCCGAAATGGCCTTCTTATAAGGAATGTCTTACTCTCGTGAATCTTTGCAAAGTGGGAGTAAATGTGTTACTTCGAGAGAGCATGATATCCGGATTATAAGATACGGTCGTTGATGTTTTGACACTCGACTAACGGCCGTATGGATACTATTACAACGATAGGATTGTAAGTTACACGGTAATCTGTTTCACATGAAAGGTAGTAGTCATTGCATTTGACTCTTCCGATGATTGGGGGTCACGGTGTGTTGCTAGACGCTATCCCGTGATCGTTAGGCATGAAGGGCATTTTCGTAATTTGCACTTTGTGTCTACGGCCAACATATTCGGAAGCCTATCGGGTCACACACATAAGAACATCTAGCCGGATTAAAATGTGGTTATAGATGATAACCAAATAAGGAAAGAATTTATCTCACGACTATAAAGGTTATAGTGGTAAATTAATATGGTGGTATTTATTTATTATGAATAAATTAAATACAAGATATTAATAATATTATATTAATTAAAAAATATTCCGGATGCCAATTTATTGGCTAAGGTGGCGCAATTTGTGTGTGTATATGATACACTTGGATTGTGCAATTTAATTAATAGTATTACCAAATATTAATATTAGATATTAATATATATATATCCAATATATATATGGCGGCTAAATTTATGTATGTGATTGACATACGTAAATCGGTAAATGCCAATTGATCAAATTGATATATTTGATGTTTGGATATTAATGGATTTATTTGTGTAATATATATGTGATATATACACATGTGTAAATTGATTTATGGTAATATAATAAAAGGTAAATATTGTCAATATAAGATATTGACAATATCTTGGAAATATTCAATATAAGATATTGACAATATCCTAGATTTATTTGATATGAGATATTGTAATAAATGAGATAAATCAATCAATTATATTTTCCTTATTTTATTGGAAAAATGTTTTCTTCTCCTCCACACCTAGATGGGGCGCCCCCTACACTATAAATAAGAGGTGGGTGTCAAGCTCTTTAGTACATCACAATTCCAAGAACTAATAGTTCTTGTGTAAAATTAGAGAGCATCCTATAGAGGGTTGGGGAGAGGGGAAAAAGACCGGTCTAGCAACCGGAGTTTTCCAAGAGCAATCCATGACGGGATTCCGGCGGGTCGTTCGTGTGGACTAGCGGTAGAGGCCGAACACTTGGGCGGCTCTATGCGGGGACTACTCTCCTTAGACGGTCAAAGCGTCGATCTTTTAGATCAACCAAGGTAACCACCGTCTACTAACTCGTTTGTTTATTGCTTAAACGAAGTCGATCCCGGTTAAAAGGAAATAAAATTTTAAATTCCGCCGCGTTCCCGCGTAGATTTCCTAACAGTGGTAGCAGAGCGAGCTTCGAGCTTAAGCAATAAGCATGTTATTATGCGTAGTTAATTTTATCGTTTAAATCACGTAATTAAAAGATGAAAGATTTTTTATTTGCAAAATTGATACATGAAAAGAAAAAAAAACGAGATCTGGTGGTGCTCGGCCGACTGGCGGCGGCACCACCCCAGCGGCGGCGGCGGCGGCGGCGGGCAGCCTGCTGCCGGCAGTCGGCCGGTCAATGCTGGCGGATCTCCAAATTTTTGTTTTGTGTATTTTGTTATTCAATATGGTTCATAGTTGTGATTGATATCTCCTTTGTTTAGTTGTGTCGTGTGGCTAACCAATGGTTCAAATAGTTTGGCCATTGGGATGCCACATGGCATTAAAATAATAATGGCCTTTCCAAATTTTATTTGGAATAGCCTAGCCCTTTCCAAATATTTGATTTGGGAAAAGGCCTAGCTCTGCCACTTCAAAATTTTGATTTTGGAAAGTGGCGCCTAAACCAAAATTATTTGGCCTTTCCAAATATTTGATTTGGAATAGGCCGAGGCCCTTTTCAAATATTTGATTTGTAAAGGCCTAGCTTGCGCCACTTCCAAAATTTTGATTTAGGAAAGTGGTCAGGCCTAAGCCAAATTTGGTTTAAACCAAAGGCATCCCTTTTGATTACGAATCAAAAAGGAAAGAAACAAAAGAGAAATAATTTTAATTTTGATTTATTTTGGAATAGTTCTAATTTATTAAAATTAAAATCGGTTTAAAATTAATCGTTAATTTTATTTCGATTAAAATCATTTAATTAATTAAATGTTAATTAGTTAATTGATTGGATAAAATTATTTAATAGATTAAATGTTAATTGATTAATTAAGACGCAAGTAGTTAAATTTTAATTTTATCTTTTTCATAAGATTTTATTGTATGGATTAGATATAGTAGATATAATATGATTATATGGACCCCGATTGATCATGGACTCGACCGATAGGATAGATGTGAATGATTTAAATTTTATGTTGGTTTTAAAAATTGTCCTAGGCCGTTATGAAGAACGTGACCTAATTTATTTTCTGCATTTATCCCATTCCCGTTAGCTCCCTCCCGTCTGTGGCGGGTGTATTTATTTTATTAGATAGAATTAAATGTAACAAGAATGGAGCAGAAGATGGAGACCAAAGAAAGAGAAGAAAATAAAGATCCCATTGGAGAATGGAGCATTAAAGATCCTATTGGCGGTTGCAGCTACCTTTAGATTGTGACCCGCGGTTTCGTCAGTTTGTATTCGAAACCGCACCTAGGAAAAGTCCATGATCATACCGGTTACTTTACGCATTTATTTATTTTGTGCTTGTATTTATTTTATATGATACGATAGATGCATGACTAGGCACGATCTAGATAAATGTGTAGGATGTATGTTTATAGAGATAGACATATTTATGATGAGACCATAATTAAATTAATTAAGTGAATTAATTTACATAAATACTTCCACCTCAAAAGAATCAAGTTGAAATTGCCTCTCCATATTATAATGACGGTGAAGAGCCCTTGTTCGGATCCAACTCATCAGCCAAAGCAGGGGGTTGACCTACCTCGGGTATATCGTCATTATCGAGATATGATCGTATGAGATCTCACGAATATTGGGGTTATGACTTGACTAGGAATTCTCTCGGCCACCACCAAAGCGGGGTCATTTGGATTTTAGAGGCAAGGGTTTGACTACTTCATAAGATGAAAATTGCCAAAGAGTTGACTAGTCAAACAACAAGAGTCGTATAAGATACGATTGACAAAGAGTTGTCTACCTCGTTATGCTATTTTCGGCCCACCACCAAAGCGGGGTCGGGGTGGTTTAGTGGGATCTTGTCCACTAAAGAAATTAATAATTCTTGAAAGTCAATTGGAAGTAGTTGACTAGTGGGAGCAAAATCATAAACCAAAAGACCATTTTTGATTTTGCGTGTATAAACAACAACACTCATTTATTTTCATTTTTATGTTGTAGTTTTAGCAAACTTTATATTTATGTTTTATTCTCGATTAGTAAAACCAAATTATGACTGTTAATTTTGAGAAACGTTCTCAAATATGGTTAAGTAATTTTAATCCTTTTAAAATAAGCAATGACATAAGCAATCCCGTAATAGTAGTTAGAGACAAGGAGATTACATAATTGATGCGGTGCTCGAGACTTTAATGAAAGCGGAAGCTCATGATATGATTAAATCATTTGAAATAAGTTTCAATGAATTAGTCATAAATTGGATACGATCCAAGATGATCATTCAGTCATACGATGACAATTAATTCAATCGATGAATAAGAATGACCACGTTTAATTTTGAAAAGATTGTTTTCAAAATTGTAAGATTTAAGTATCGACTTAATTCTATCATTGCTTAAAGGTTAATTAAATAGTCAATGTTTTGAATACGATTCGAAAGGTTAAATAAACTATTTAATAAACATTAGATTTTCTTTATGAAAGGAAATCAAAGACATAGCTCTTGTGATCTTTCTTAAGTCTTATGAAGACTACACTAAGAAACATTTTTCAAGTGCTTAAAAGGGTTGAAAAGGAAAGTTAGGGCATGTGCTTAAATAGAGAACTTATTGAAGTTTCTATTCTAGGCAAGTAAGTTGAGATAAATCTATCTAAGTTCAAGTCAACTCTTAGATATATGATATCTTGCGAGTGTGATTAAATTAGAAAGATTAAATACGTATATGGAAGGTGAAGCAAACGTTGTAACACTTATCATATTCTCGGATCTAGTAAACGATAAGGGAACTAAATAAATGTTATTATGTTCCGGTTCTTATGAAGAACATACTTTCAGTTATTTGTCAGGATTTAGTAGACATATTCAATTGTAAAGAATAAATGTTATTCCGATAAAGTTGGAAGGTCACTGAATCTAACATACTAGATTGATGTCACTATATAGTTGATAAATGTGATGAGATCTCAACTAAATATTTGTATGGCTGTTATCCTTAATTTGTGGTTGTTCTAGGCACAGTCTCTATGGAAGGGAAGCGTGTAACCAAGTGTCATTCTGATGATGCTGAACCATATGATTATGAATCATGTGGGTAATACGTGTCTTATCTAAAGATGACTAAAATACACTTTTATGAAAAGGTTATTAAATCTAGAAATTTGTCCAAAGCCTAAACATACCAATGTTTGTTGGCTTGTGACAATTAATGCCACAAATAATTGTTTATTAGTCTTTACGACTATTTTTAGAAATAGTCAAGTGTACTCAGTGAAGTGCATAATTCGGAAAGCCCGAAAAGTTCGAGCTAGTACGAATATGAGATTGATGAGCTATTTAGGAATTAATCTTCAATTGGATTGAAGTAATTAATACCTGAAGGGTGTTTCGAAGTCTTCGAAAAGGAATAAGATTCTCCCTTGAAGGATACCATCTTTGGGATACGCAATTGGATTGTGTTCCCGAAATGGAAGCAACGCTTTATATGATAAATGTGTGACGCAAGCCATGCGAAGTATCCCTTACCCATTTCGGGATAGTGCCTTTATACTTAACCTAGTTCCAAAGAATAAAGGTTGAATAAATTCCATATTAGATATGGAAGGCGATAATGTCAAATCTATCTTAACCGATGATTTGAAGTTGTCATAAGCAAAGTCGAAAGGCTTGGAGCCTAGTACGACATATGCGACTTTGTGGAATATCTTAGCAAGTATGCTAGATATTATTTACTCGTCCGCGGAGCAAAGGGTGTTTGTCTCCAAACATGTCGTCTTCTGAGGAAGTGTTTCTTCCAAAAGAAATAGTGGGAGTAGATTTAGATCTCAAATGTAGTTTGAGAACCACAAAGATATATTCAACCAATGGGACATGAGCAGACGCCACATAACGATGAGGTGTAAAACACTGCTCAGTGCACACAAAAGTTCTGTAAGTCTGTGGATAACCTCAAGCCCAAAAGGGCTGCTGGTGTGTTCATCTTGAAGAATGAATATCTCACGACTATGAAGGAATGTTTGAAAGGCAAGATTGAGAGATATGGCTAGGAGCCATAATATCTGAATTAATTAGATTCCATCAGTGACAACCAAGTTGTGAACCTAGTCTGTCTTACCTAGAGGGAATGTCCCTGTAAGGCTGAGCCTAGTTCTATCCAGATAATACTTGTTATAACTTCGTATCATGGCTATATGATAGTGTTGAAGACGTTGGGCAAACAGCTCGATGTTCATAGATGATAACATGATATGTGAGCCCACGAGATCCATTTATGGACTCAAACAAGTTTCTCTAGACAATTTCTTTGTTTGATAATCAAAGGAGTTTGATTTAGTCAAAAGAAGGATATGCCCCATGTGCAATATGGATAGTGGGAGTGTGTTGTGATTTTTGAGCAAGGTATTAGATATCTCTCTCGAGAATTAATACCCCATGTCATAGTCAATTAATGTTTGGTAGTTCAAGGTCTTTACGAAAGCACTTGGATTAGCAGCTCTTATTTTAGAAATAAGAATCTATAGCGATAGATTTAACTCGTCGTTAGATTATAGTTTACCTATATAGATGTGATGCTAAAAGAAGTTTAGCATAGATCGCGAGATCTGTCTATGTTAGGACATTGGTCCTAAAGATAAGGTGAAAGATGATGTTTATGGAAGGTTTCCTTCGCTATCTTGCGATAGGAACCATCTTATAGGTAATGCCGGATGTTCATACTCCATGAATAGTCATGAGCAAGTATGAAAGTAGATCTGGTGAAGGTCGAGATTATCCTTAAACAAGTTAAGGATGGTTTCCTAGTTTATTGAAACTTGGAATTAAATAAACGTAGATATACAGACGTAAATCCTGAGTCTTATGAAGGCGAGTGGGAGCTACTGTCTGGGTTTGCAGTCACTTTGTTTAAGTGATACAGTGAGCTGGAAATGTTCTTAGCGATGGGTCACCGTAAATTCTACAACTAGGCCAAAACACGGTAGTGCCTTAGGGGCGCGGCGGGAGTAGTACATGGATCTGTAAGGTTCATTCCCGAACCTTGTACGGTTCTTCCACCTTTTCTATATAGCTGATATAGTAAGTGGATTTATTGCTTGAAGCAAGGACCAGGGTCTCGTCGGAGATTCGTGTGTGTGTTGAGGCGGTTCCTTTGACTTGGTCATTTGGAACGTGATATGAAGATAGTCTGAGTCCCCACGGATAGCGATCCGTTTATGGCTAGGGCCGGTTGCAAGTAATGCAAGAGATTCTTGTGTTTCAACTTGGTCTTGTGTGTACGAGTGATTGGTTTTAGGCCAAGTGGGAGATTGTTGGAATAGTGTCCTAAACCCAATCGGGTTGGACCGGATCCGACCGGGTCGGATCATTTCTAGTATTTCTTTATGTTTATACATATGTTAAATGGCTTTTATGTTGTCATATATCTCGTTCTTCTAAAGAACCAATTATGAATTGTTATATGATAACGTCCTTAGTATTAAACTCGTGATAGAGAAACCATGATAGGCGATTATAGTTGATGAGATCTCTAATCACTTTAATAAGTTTGATACTTAAATGTCTCTAGTGATGTACTATTAAACAGGGCATTGATAGTATAAACGAGGCTAGCACGTATTAGATGTCTTCTCGTCTTTAAGGGCGGGGATGGATCTCGTCTATCGAAGTGTAGAGACACTTGGACCGTACGTGGACGTGTATTAGAGAATGCGTACGTTAGGGGATCGACCCACTTACACGGATAAGTGTCACACTATGTGGCGGTTGTGTAATTATCCTTAAGACCGGAGTCTTCATGGCATCACGGTGTGGATTGTCATGCTTTGACACTATTGAGGTTTCCCAGCCACGGGGCGATCATGCGGTAGTGATTGGGTATGATGCGAAGCACGCGGAGTATACATGATTGGTCGTCCGGGAATCGCGTATCCTATGATTGGGATCGAATATCCGAAATGGCCTTCTTATAAGGAATGTCTTACTCTCGTGAATCTTTGCAAAGTGGGAGTAAATGTGTTACTTCGAGAGAGCATGATATCCAGATTATAAGATACGGTCGTTGATGTTTTGACACTCGACTAACGACCGTATGGATATTATTACAACGATAGGATTGTAAGTTACACGGTAACTGTTTCACATGAAAGGTAGTAGTCATTGCATTTGACTCTTCCGATGATTGGGGGTCACGGTGTGTTGCTAGACGCTATCCCGTGATCGTTAGGCATGAAGGGCATTTTCGTAATTTGCACTTTGTGTCTACGGCCAACATATTCGGAAGCCTATCGGGTCACACACATAAGAACATCTAGCCGGATTAAAATGTGGTTATAGATGATAACCAAATAAGGAAAGAATTTATCTCACGACTATAAAGGTTATAGTGGTAAATTAATATGGTGGTATTTATTTATTATGAATAAATTAAATACAAGATATTAATAATATTATATTAATTAAAGAATAATCCGGATGCCAATTTATTGGCTAAGGTGGCGCAATTTGTGTGTGTATATGATACACTTGGATTGTGCAATTTAATTAATAGTATTACCAAATATTAATATTAGATATTAATATATATATATATCCAATATATATATGGCGGCTAAATTTATGTATGTGATTGACATACGTAAATGCCAATTGATCAAATTGATATATTTGATGTTTGGATATTAATGGATTTATTTGTGTAATATATATGTGATATATACACATGTGTAAATTGATTTATGGTAATATAATAAAAGGTAAATATTGTCAATATAAGATATTGATAATATCTTGGAAATATTCAATATAAGATATTGACAATATCCTAGATTTATTTGATATGAGATATTGTAATAAATGAGATAAATCAATCAATTATATTTTCCTTATTTTATTGGAAAAATGTTTTCTTCTCCTCCACACCTAGATGGGGCGCCCCTACACTATAAATAAGAGGTGGGTGTCAAGCTCTTTAGTACATCACAATTCCAAGAACTAATAGTTCTTGTGTAAAATTGTAGAGAGCATCCTATGTAGGTTGGGGAGAGGGAAAAAGACCGGTCTAAGAACCGGAGTTTTCCAAGAGCAATCCATGATGGGATTCCGGCGGGCTGTTCGTGTGGACTAGCGGTAGAGGCCGAACACTTGGGCGGCTCTATGCGTAACTACTCTCCTTAGACGGTCAAAGCGTCGATCTTTTAGATCAACCAAGGTAACCACCGTCTACTAACTCGTTTGTTTATTGCTTAAACGAAGTCGATCCTGGTTAAAAGGAAATAAAATTTTAAATTCCGCTGCGTTCCCGCGTAGATTTCCTAACATTTTGATGGCTAGAAGAGTGTGCCGGGAGCTATCAAATTCAAACGGATCAATTGTCCTTAGTGTTTCTACCGTAGCCTATCTTCAACGGACATTTGACCCATCTTAGAGGAATTTTCTGGAGAATACTTTTAAATTAGAGTTGTAGATGAAGAAATAAGCTTTCCAACTCGATTTGAATAACATCAATCGGAGCTCTACAACTCAAGTTATGGCGATTTTGGTAAGCTGCTGTGAAATTGGCGCACGCCAACTTATTGTGGCGCGTGCCAAACGTCACTGTAGCTATTTAGAGAGTTTCAGACCTTTTCGTGACGCACGCCAAACCTTTAGTGACGCGCGCGAAAACGTCACAGGAGCAGTTTTCAGCCATATAATCACCTTTTAGATCGATTTTACCTAATTTTACACCCCAACTTCATCTTCTCCATTTTCCCCCTCTCCCTTGAAGGCACCTCCATGCCCCAAGGGGATCTCCTAGCCAATTATCATCCCATTTAGCTTTTAATTACAAGTGTAACATTAAGAATCCTTGTTTTAATCTTTTGGAATACTTGATTGGAGCTAGGCTTTCACTTTTGTGTACCAAACTCCAAGCTTCTTGAAGTTAATGTAAGTTCCATTTTCAAGTTATTGCTTGTGATTGGTAATTTCTTAGTCTTTATCTTGTTTTAATTGTTCTCATTAGTATGAATTCAAGCTTGACATGTTGTATTTCATACCTATGAGTGGCTAGTTCTATACTAGCCAAGATATTGTTTTTGTGATAGTTATTAATCTTTGTTAGTTGATTGGGAATGTTAGTTTATGATTCATAGCTTCATGGGTTGTTGTTATCTTTTCCTATTTTCATTGAATTGCTTGTTGGTGTTGGATTGATCACCTAGCACTAGCACACACACTTAGTTGAGACCGAAAGGAGATGCTTGGTGTGGGAGAAGGGATAGGAAAACCGGAAGGTAAAATTGACCTTAATTGGCATTCGATTTCTTATCCGGGGAATGTTGACCATGTCATTGCATTCAAGTGTTTATCATACCAATTCATTAGGTTTAGGACACATTGACCAAGGAGG